>JBBDGP010000881.1:792500-1190000 GCA_037952835.1 Lithobates septentrionalis | reverse complement strand
CAGGCTAATAAATGAAGTCTTCTGTGTTAATAGATGGCAAAGAAAACTTCCAGATCATAAACTAGGCCTGGACAACTGTCACTCTGCACTGGTGGATAGACTATATGTATCAGTATGCCTGAGCTGTGTGTAGGCTTATAATACATCTATAGCGGTAAACCTGTTGTCTAGCCCTAGTTGGATACCAAATCATGTAGTTTACAAAATGAAACATTTGCCTTTACAATTATGGACCAAATATTATAACAATGGGACCAGTAACTTTTCTTCTGAAAAATGCCCTCATGCCATTATTATGGCAGGAGAGTTGAAAAGCCGATCCATACATTCCTTTTTTATATCAACACCCTTTTGGTAATAAATGAACAGATTTTTTTTTAGAAGTTACCAACTCAATCCTTCCTCCATTCCATTTTTGTAAAGAAAAGGGTTCATCAAGTTATAATTTGTTATTACATTGCCAAACTATTTGTAACGTAATTGTTTTTGCTTTTCAAAATGTTATATTTTTATGATTTTTTTTTTTAAACTTTTTGTTTTATTTTATGAAAATCTTTAGTTGTAGTGATAATGCTGGCCATACACATTCATTGGCTATAATGATTATTTCAATGAAAGTGTTGAGTCTTCCAAAATTGCACTGAAATAACTTCCACTCTGCAATAATTTTCATCGCAAAGGAACAATCTGGAGTAAAAAAAAGAAAACAAATGTAACCAAATTGATCCCTGATTTGTTCAATAAATTAGTCTACGATTGACTTTACGTGAATGGCCAGCATTAGGGCTTGTTTGAAAAAATTGTTATTGTTTCAGCAGTTAAGAAAGCTGTCAAATCCAATCCCAAAAAGAGCTTAAAAACTGCCCGGTTGCAGTCAAAGCAAGATTTGAATGAATTGCACCTTTTTAAAGATCTGCTTCCCGTTTTCCTACTTTAAAAATGATTAAGAACAGCAGGTTTAGAGTGTCTATTTTAATCAAAATATTTTGTGAAAAACTACCCTCAATGTCTCCTTCAAAATAACAGTACGGAGATTTTATCACTATCAAAAAGTGGTGGAATTGAACAGTTTTATAAACAGGCAAACCTGTCAAAATCAATATCTTCTTTAAAAGAGAGCAGATTTTTTTTTTAATCCTTTATAAATTAAAGAAAAGTTTGGTCAAGAATGGCACTGGATCTAAGGGACATCGTAGGTCCCGATGATGTAGACAACTGTAGGTTCAGTGGTGTCATTATAGCAGTTAGACTGTTTCCTAAATTAGGGTTACACTATACCAGTGATGGTGAACCTTGGCACCCCAGACGTTTTGGAACTACATTTCCCATGATGATCATGCACTCTGCGGTGTAGTTGAGCATCATAGGAAATGTTGTTCCAAAACATCTGGGCTGCTGAGGTTCGCCATCACTGCACTATACCCATTGTGGGACCTTGGATGAAGATTTAAAGTGTAAAATAAAAGGAATGCCAAGGAGACTTGAATTGTAGAAGAAAAGGAATGCCAAAAAGGATGAATCAATGAGTTAGCTAGGTGCGAATAAACATCTTGTATTACAAGCTGATAACAAACGCATTTCAGTGGTAGAAGATTCTGGTCTTAAAGAAAGGTGGTTCTGTTACCTCCTGAAACAAGAGGTATCAAAATCATAAAATATGATCCTTTGGCACCTAAAAACTTCATCGAATGGCATTTTTCACTCAGTGAATCTGTATTAATCTTGAACTCCCAATCATGTGCAGAAGATTTTGAAAATTTGAAGGTTCTTTAAACATGATTGGCTGGTTGATGTTGGGAAAGCTTCACTGAGCCAAGCGAAGAGCATACTCATCTGTCAAATCACCATTTGTCATCCAACCTATCAATACTTTAAGTGCTGACTATTAAGTAGGAGGGGGAAAAAAAACAATACAGCAATGGCAGCTCCCATATTTTTGTCCTATGTGGTAGAGGAAAAACCAAAGCACTGGACCAAATGTTGAGAGATCATGAATAGTTCTTTTCATCATAAAAGGTCAGGAAAACCAGCCAACGCATTTTTGGGACTCTAACTGGACCTCTTCAATAGAGTTTAAAGTTGATAGTAAGAATCTGTGTAGTCTTTATAACATCATTTTTTTTAAAACAAAGAAGGGGCTATAACACATCAATCAAAGCCGTATCATTTTTTAAATTTACTCCAAATTAAAAAGATACTTAAACATGGAATATTGTATACAAGTTCTTATGTTGTTGACAAATGCTCTTTGCTCGGCATGTTTCTCCATTTGGCTTCTTCAGGAGCCATAAAGCATTATAAGTATTGTCACAACATCGGTATTCAAAAGATTGACTGTGCAGCCTTTACAGTGAGTCAATAAAGTTCATGCATAAAGAGAGACAACCCCATCATTGCTAGTAAGCCATAGGGGGAACAAATAGAAATCCAGAGGATCCTTCCATAAGCTTAAAGCGGGATTCCGGCCAGCTAAAAATAAATTTTAAAGTCAGCAGCTACAAACACTGTAGCTGCTGACTTTAAATAAGTAGACTTACCTGTCCTGGGTGCCCGCGATGTGGGCCGCCCGAGGCCGAACCGTCCCTCGGCTCTCGGGTCCCGGCACTGCCATCCTATGTAAGGGAAACAGGCAGTGGAGCCTTGCGGCTTCACTGCCAGTTTCCTACTGTGCACGTGCGAGTGGCGCAGCGATCTGTGAATGGCCCCGTGGTGTTCTGGGAACACACACAGTTCCCAGAGGACAACGGGGCCGCTCACCGAGGAGAAGAACACGCCGCGGAATAGGAAGAGGCAGATTAGGAAGACTGCCTAGCAACAAGGGTTTAGGTAAGTATAAAAAAAAAATTTTATTCCAAATGTTTTTTTTTTAATTTTTTTAGGAATTTTGGTGGCATTTTTTTTTTACGGGTGGCCCTCCGCTTTAAAATGATACCAGGGTATATTAATGTTTAATAGGTTGATGAAAACATCACGGTAGAGAAGTATTGATCTTTGAGGTAACTTGAAAATTTTACAAGCTTTGGGGCCTATTCACCAGGCAAACATAGACACACCCCAACTGCAGGGCAACAATCATTCCAGGATCATGGATGTATTCCCTGTTAGGATCCCTCTGCTCCCTGCATGTGCATTTAATAAACATTAAAATCTGTATACCTTGGATTTCACTTCATTTTGTTGTTGTTTTTTGTTTTGGTCGACTAAAATGTCCTGGAGATTTAGTCGACTAAATACGACTAAAACTAAAACAATTGCAGAAGACTAAAATGGGACTAAAACTAAAATGCCATTTTAGTCCCAAGACTAAGACTAAAACTAAATCAAAATTTGCTGCCAAAATTAACACTGCTGTGAGATCAATCCACCTCTGGATCTAGCACCTCCAACTACCTTCTTTCATATATTTTTTTGCCTTTGACATGTTCCCTTAAAATACATCTGCTTTCTTAACCAACAATAACTATTATGTTATCTTCATAGCCTATTAAATTTGTATATTTTGTCCACCAGTTTTGTTTCAAAGTGAAGGTGTATTGCCTACAAAACGGATAATTGGAGATTGAGTTGGTTACTAAGACCTAAAGGCAATTTTTTTATGCTACAGAAAAAAACTTTTTTTTTTTTCTCTTAAATATTTAAGACAGAGAAGCGTGAAATTCTTATAAATTTATTAATGGACAGTTTGTGCCAGCATGAAGTTAAGTGCCTCCTGCACTTTGCCTAGATAAATGTTAGACATACAGTGTGTATTTTTTTTTCGGTGGAAATAGTTCGCAATGCAGTAAAAATATTTCAAAGAAAATAATGCCTTGCTTATTTAACAGGACAAAGAGAAACGTGCAAAGGGCAATAACCCATATCTAGCAATCAGAATTCAGATATTTTTTTTGCTCTTACCGCTGTCAAGAAAGGTCAAATCTGGTTGGTTGCTTGGAGTTACGGCGGTTGGCACAATATACAGCCCTGTCCAGTTAGATAAGTCTAAAGGCTTCCAATCCAACTTTCACTTGGAAAAAGAAACAATCTCCCCTTTCTACCACTATACATCTTAAAGTGTATATACATATACATATATACAGATGGTGTTTTGTAAATATATTTGGAATGTGTCTCACGGTTTCTGTAAGCGGCAACGCTTGTGATGTTGAATTGATGATAAATCATGACAGTGACAACTCCAGATTGTGATGTACAATGGCCGTAACAATGGGATATTTTTTACTTATTTATTTTTGATGATTTTTTTTTTTTTTTTTTTTGCTAATCAGTGGCTTAGTGATTTAGATGTGTTATAGACAGAGACTATAAGCTAGCTAGAACATTATTATGTAACTTGGCATGTTACAGCAGTAGACAGGTATGGTTAGTTAAAGTAGCACAAATGTTGGTAATTTTATAGAATAGATAAAATTATTGTTGTTAATGCCTTTTAGGGCATCTTTACGTTCCAAAGGGCACAGTGGATTCCATGTAATTGTGGGACTTTTTTTGTTTTTCAGCAGCCGGCTATATAGGCCACGTCATAACTCTCAACATTTCATGTCCCCAATGTAAAACATATTAAGCCCAGTCCCCTTGTCTGACCCACTGGCATCAGTACAGTGCCATGGACCCAGTGCCAGGACAAGGGGTGGGTAGGAGGGGCGGCTGCTCTGGGCGCAATGGCTTATTGCAGGGTTGTAGGTGCCCTGACCCTTACCCTAAGGGAAGAGGGGGCACAGTTTGGCATCTGTGCCCTGGACGCTGGATGGCCTTGTCCATGCACTGCCTGGACCTATTGGGACATATTTCATAGTGTACCCAGGACACCATGGCTAGTTAGCTCTGCCGCCCAGGTGGTAATAATAAGGTTTGCTGCCAATTATAATATTGGAAAGAGGTAATATTTGTTTTCCAAGAAATGGTAGCACACTTAAAGGACACTTTTACTTTTATACAAAAACCCACCAGCCACCTACCATAGTCCCCTAACCTTTTCTAACCTACATACCCACTTCAAAGGTGCTTACTTCTTAATAAACAATGAAAACAGAAAATGTAAGCACAGGCACCCGTATCAGACAGCACCCACATCCACTGTTTAGCGCCCTCCAGCTGGCCACAGTTTTGCACTTAGAAAAGTGACAGCAGAAAAAGACCCCCTTTTTTTTTTTTTACTTTTTTTGGCCTAGTATAGATCTATGGTTTCCACATACTTTTGACTGACTTACTATCTCTGCCTGAAATCTATTCCAAGCATCAACTACTCTTTTGGTTAAGAAATTCTTTCCATGGCTACTTTTGAACTTTCCTCCTGCTAGTTTGAGGTCATGTGCCTGTGTTCTTGATCTTGAACTTTATACACACCCTTCGTGTATTTAAAGTGGTTGTAAGGGCACAGGGTTTTTTACCTTCATGCATTCTGTGCAACAGCCCCCCCAGACCCCCTAATACTTACCCAAGCCAGATCTTGATTCAGCGATGTCCACGAGAGCCTTGCCTCTACGGGGACTCACACTTCTGATTGGCTATTGGCAGCAGCGGAAGCCATTGGCTTCCACTGCTGTCAATCACAGCCAGTGAGCCAATCAGGAGATGGAGGGGGCAGGGTCGATACACGGCTCCGTGTGTGAGTAGACACACATAGCAGGGGCTCGGCTGGGGTGCTTGCTGTGGGGGCACCCAGCAGGAGGGAGGAGCCAGGAGCACCAGCGTGGGACCCAAGAAGAGGAGGAAACCACTCCCTGGGGTGCTTGCTGTGGGGGCACCCAGCAGGAGGGAGGAGCCAGGAGCACCAGCGTAGGACCCAAGAAGAGGAGGAAACCACTGCACAGAGAAGGTAAGTATAACATGTTCATTACTTTAATGAAAAAAAAATTAAAGCTTTACAATCACTTTAAAGATTTTAAATCATGTCTCCCCCTTTCCCTTCTTTCCTCAAGATTGTTCTATTAAAGTGTTACTTAATCCATACCAGTAAAATCAGTCTGTATATGCAGTAAAGCATGCTTGTTATACTTACTGTGGAACCTAAGGGGTTAATCTTCCGCATTCTGTAAAATGGCTGTCTGATCCTCCCCTTCTTCCCCTGTCCTCAATCCATCTCCTGATAGAGCAGAGCCTTTGGAGTCACTCTGCACATGCTCAGTTTGGTGTGTATTGTTAGAGAGGTTTTTTTTTTCTAGGAAGGGTGTATATGATCAGCACAGGGCCAATTAGCACTATCCAGACAGAGGGTCAGGGGTCCTGCAGCCTCATAGGACAGTCAGAGTAGAATGAAAACTCCTCCTACAAGCTTTAACCAGACACTAATAGAAGTCACAAGACTGCTATATACTGCTGATGAGAAAGGGTCTTTAGCAGTTTATATTTACTAAAATAATTGCATTTCCATGTTCTGTGTACTGTGGGAGACCAGATATAGTGAATGCAGCCTCCTGGGTTTAGTAACACTTTAAGTTCCTGAAGTCTCTCCTGATATGTTTCATCCCTCATACCTTTCATCATTTTTGTTTCCCATCTCTGGACTGGTTCTGAATATGACTGTACTCCTACTCTAGAGATGCTGGGAATACAACCTCATTTATGTCTATGGGGACTTTGTATAAAAGTAAATTCGTACTTTAATTATGACCCCAAACTAATGTACAGTATATAAAAAAATCCAAATGATGTATAAGCAACAAAAAAATGTCAGCTTTATCTAGATCAAGTGTCAGCCCTTCTGCAGAATGACCCGAAGCTAGGTTTACTTTTTCACAATTTCCAAGGAATGGACTCATCCTCTGATGCCACTCCTATAACTCCCGGTAGAACCAACATACTGGGCTTGTTCATGGTATAAAGGTCAAGATACAATACCATAGTAAGTAATCATGGCCAGTGGCATCACTATGGTTGGTGTCACCTGGTGCAGTAAAATATGGTGTCACCCCCCCTTGGGTCTGGTGTCACCCACCACCCCCATGCGGTAAAACATGGTGTCAAACCCCCTCCCCCCATCAGCCCCTCTCCTGTCTAGCCTGCCACAGTACCCTGAAGGGTGCTGGGCAGGCTAGTTTTGGCCGGCAGTCCACGGTCTCAGTGCGCTCACCAGACCGGCCCATCCTACTTGATGTTGTCACCCCTCTGGTGGGGTGTCATCCCCCGCACCCCCATAGTGACACCACTGATTATGGCTTTAGTAAATTGATTGCAACAGTAACCACAGTCTGTGCCTAGAATTGTGTTCCTCTTTATTGAGTATGACCAAACATGCAAGAGTACAACGGCTGCTTCCTTAAAGTTTTGTACATCTGCTCTGTTGTCAGCAGAAAATAGATACGTTTTCCTGGTAATACAGCTGCACAACAGTATTTTTATTTCTTACATTTTTATTGGGTCCCAGGCTTTATTTTTATTTTTCCCTTTTAAATAATACCTTAGAAACCCAGCAGAAGACAGCTATGGTCAATTAATATTGTTCACAAAGGTGAAAACATTCAGAAGCACATTTCAAGGGTTATCTAATGCGACAAAGAGCAATAGCAACCTACAGCAACCCCTGGGGTACAGGCTATGACACTGCTGCCATTAAGGAATTACCCTGGGTATTCTTTTTATGGTGTGTGCACCCCAGAAGCTACTGGTCAGAACTTGGTATAAGTCAGATAAAGGGAACTGCTCTGCTGTCTCTACAGTCAATCCACAGTGCTTTGGGAATCCTTTATCACAAATTAAATTTTTATTTGTAAAAATTATACTTGCAGTAGGAAAAAAAAAATCAAACAAGATTACAAACAGTCCATCTAATACCATACAGTAAAACAAAACCAAAAGCATTTATAAATTTTATTTAGGGTCTGTGCCGATTGGGCTTTGGCTTTTTGCCAATAGGCAAATGCGTCTCGTTTTGGACATTAGTTTGAGATACTTTTATGATCATTGAAGTGGTTGTAAAGCCTCAAGGTTTTTTACCATAATGCATACTATGCATTAAGGTGGAAAAACCTGTGTTGCAGTTCCCCCCCCCCCACCCCTTTTCTTACCTGAGCCCCATCCAATTCAGTGATGTGCACAAGTGCAATGGCTCCAGCCGCTGTCTCTCTCCACATTGGATAGATTGATAGCAGCCGGAGCCTCTGGTTGCTGTCAATCAAATCCAGTGACAAGGGTGGGGGGGTTGGAACGAGTCCCGCTGTCTGTGTCAATAGACGTTGCAGTGGGACTCGGGGGCGAGCTCGCACAGAAGCCCTCAGAGAAAGCAGCTTTCCGCGGGGGGGGGGTGCCGATGAAGAGGAGGGACCAAGAGCGTCAGCGGGACACCCCAGAAGAAGAGGATCGGAGCTGCTCTGTGCAAAAGGATTGCACAGAGCAGGTATGTATAAGCATGTTTGTTATTTTTATTTGAAAAAGAAATAAGGGTTTACAACCACTTAGAATACACTGACAGGTGCATTTGATCTGCAGTTCACCTCCTTCTGACCTGCACTTGACCTGCTACAAGCTGCTTTTGCTTTCCTGTAGACTTGTATGAAGAGAGAAGCAGATCTAACGTGAACAAAAGCCCATCACCCAGGCCCTTCAATAAGCTCAGTGCAAAAAAACAACACAGCAGAATAAACAAATCAGAAATCGGTTTACTTAAAATGGAGCTTCACCCAAAAGGGGAAGTTCCGTTTGTTTGCACCCTCCCCCTCCTCCACTGCCACATTTTCCACTTTTTTGGGGGGGCTAGCTGGTTCTGACAGGTACCCGCTCCCACCATGGTGATCTGAACCGGAATTTCAGGCTCCCCTCTTTTCCCCCGCAGTCTTCTGGAACACATTACAGGTCCCAGAAGACTATGGGACCATTCACTAGGGGCAGAGCGACTCCCAAATGCGCAGTAGGAAGCTGGCTGTGAAGCCGCAAGGCTTCACTTCCTGTTTCCCTTGCTTACTTGAAGAATTGGCTCGGGTGAGGACATTGCTGGATCCCTGGACAGGTAAGTGTCCTTATAGTAAAAGTCAGCAGCTACAGTATTTGTAGCTGTTGACTTTAAATTTTTTGGGAGAAAGCCTGGAGCTCCTCTTTAAGTGAAATCAAAACAATTATCAATGACTTTTGGTTATACATTTATTCAGGTATTGCTCTTTGCTTCATTAGCAGAAATTAGTCAATTTTACAATATTCGTCCTGCTGAATGAATCCCTATGAACCCTCTCACGGGTATTTGTGTATTTGTCCACTTTTTAATATTTTTTGTCAATCACCTAAATAGGGAGTACCACTTCGGTTTTCTTGAAACCAATATGAAGATGTTTAGATACTCACAAAACTTTCAGACAAACTCCGCCTCCTATCTCTGCTAATTAATTTAAGCCGGTCGGGTTAATTTATTGTCTGCTATGTAACTTTTGGTAATTTTACTTGACAAACCAGTAAAGATGTTAATTTAAAGATGCGAATTATTAATCCAATTCAATAAGTAAAAGGGAATTATTAATCTGATTTGTACTTGTGTAAAATTATTGAAGTATATCGAGATGTTTTTTTAAGCAGGAAATGCTTAAATATGTGTGTAAAATGTTCATTGGATGACTTTTAAATGGGAAACTCCGCCCTTGTGTTTTTCTCTTGACCTATAGAATTTCTCCTTTGTGATGTGTCTGTTGTTTAGCGTGATTTACCTTCTGAATTTCAGGTGTAGAGAACGTTGCTCTCAAACCGTGTCACATCATTTTCTGTAACTTATGTATAAAACTGGAAATTCTTTATACAAAACAATATGAATATAAAATACTTTGCTATGTGTCGTACCTCTGATGTACATATCAATAAATGTTGGTATATAAAGCTTTTCGTTTTTGTGTCTTTTGTTTGAACCCTGTTTGAACCTGCTGCATGCCAGAACTAAGGCTCAATTCACATCTATGCATGTTGCTTTTGAGCATTTCTGCAGTGCTTTCTGCTGGTTTTTTTTTTTTACATACACTGTATATAGCCTGTTGCTAAGAAGTGGGCCGGGATGCCGGCTGCCACATCCTTAAGAACCGATAAGTCATCAGCTGTCAGCAGGGCTCCCCGCTGACAGCTGAAACAAAAAAAAAAGAATTGCCGGAAAAAAACAAACACCCCCATGCCAAAATTAAAAAAATTAATGACGTGGGGTCCCCCCAAAAATTCATACCGGATCCTTATCCGAGCATGCAGCCTGACAGGTCAAGAAAGGGAGGGGACGAGTGGGCGTCCCCTACTGAATCATACCAGGCCGCATGCCCTCAACATGGGGGGTTGCTTTGTTGTGGGGGGCTCTGCCCCCCCCCCACCCCAAAGCACCTTGTCCCTGTGTTGATGGGGACAAGGGCCTCTTCCCGACAACCCTGGGCAGTGGCTGTGAGGGTCTGCGGGCAGGGGGTTATCGGAATCTGGAAGCCCTCTTTAACAAGGGGACCCCCAGATCCCAGCCCCCCTATGTGAATGAGTATGGGGTACATTGTACCCCTACCCATTCACCAAAAAAAACGAAGTGTAGTGTTACAAAACACAAGAGATGGTTTTTGACAAGTCCTTTATTAAAAATTGTGCCTTCTCCCTCTTCTCTGTCGGGTGGTTTCTTCTCCCTCCACTGTCTTCTCCCTCCGGTGTTTCTTCTCCCTCTTCTCTCCACCATTTTCAATAAGGGACTTGTCAAAAATTATCTCTTGAGTTTTGTAACACTACACTTTGGTGAGTGGGTAGGGGTACAATGTACCCAATACTCATTCACATACGGGGGGGGCTGGCATCTGGGGGTCTCCTTATTGGGGGCTTCCAGAGTACAATAAGCCCCCTGCCCACAGACTCCCACAACCACTGCCCAGGGCTTATTATTTTATTTCAGGTACTTATATAGCGCCGTCAATTTATGCAGCGCTTTACATATACATTGTACATTCACATCAGTCCCTACCCTCAAGGAGCTTACACTCTAAGGTCCCTAACTCACATTCATACATACTAGGGACAATTTAGACAGAAGCCAATTAACCTACCAGCATGTCTTTGGAGTGTGGGAGGAAACCGGAGTACCCGGAGGAAACCCACGCAGGCACAGGGAGAACATGCAAACTCCAGGCAGGTGGTGTCGTGGTTGGGATTCGAACCAGCAACCCTTCTTACTGCTAGGTGAAAGTGCTATCCACTACACCACTGTGTCGCCCACAGGGATGTTGAGAAGAGGCCCTTGTCCCCATCAACATGGGGACAAGGTGCTTTGGGGTGGGGGGTTGACAAAGCCCCCCACCCCAAAGCACCCTCCCCATATTGAGGGCACGCAGCCTGGTATGGTTCAGGAGGGGGGGCACTCGCTCTTCCCCTCCCTTTTGTGACCTGCTGGGCTGCATGCTTGATTAAGGGTCTGGTATGGATTTTGGGGGGGACCCAACGCCATTTTGTTTTACATTTTGCTGTGGGGGTGTCCCCTCCAGATTCATACCAGACCTGAAGGGCCTGGTATAGACCTGGGGAGAGGACCCCACTCCGTTTCTTTCACGATTTTTTAATTTTGCTGGCAATTTGTTCTTTTAATATTCATCTGTCAGCGGGCAGCCCCGCTGACAGCTGATAATTCATTGGTTGCTAAGGACACAATGGCCGGCTTCCCGCACCGCTCCTTAACAACCAGCTATATACAGTGAATGTAAAGTTAAAAAAAAAAACACAACACGCAAATCGGTGCAAATTCGCAGTACTTGAGTTTTGGATGCAGGTCCATTGAAGTCTATTACATGCAAAATGCTGCATGCTGTGGGAAAAAAGTCCCTGAATCCACAAAAATGCATTCATGTGAATGTGTTCCATAGGAACCCATGTTAAAAATAATGTCCTGCTTTTCTGCAAAAAGCATGAAAAAACGCATCAGTCTGAATGGAGCCTATGGGCCGATGGATTCCAGGAAGTGAATGCTACACGAATCATCTGCCCTTACTCAAGATGGCCACAGTGAGAATTGCTAGGGGGATATTGTTCAAAGCATGGATGAATGGATGAGCTTGCTTTGAAAATTAAAAATGACAAAAATAGCATTTAAAGGGTAACTCCACTCTCATGGGGAAAAAAATATAAAAATAAATAAATAATATAGCATACTTAAGTCATATTGCAATTGAATGTTATTAAAAATTACCTTTCCTTTTCAATCAGCAGCACTGTAATTTTCTGTAAAAGGCAATGCAATATGGCTACCTGGAGGTGTTATATGTACAGAACGCCCCCCAGAAACATAATTTTCTGCAATTCCTGTGATTGGCTCACTGATTTTCCCAGAAGTCTGCCCTAAGATAGAAGTCAGATATCAGGCATCCCCTGCAACAAAAATTTCATTTTTGGTGAGATACTCCCAATAGGAAAGCACATCTAAAGGGATGCAGACCCTGAAGCTTTCCTCATTAGAGCCCTGTAGGTGCAGAAGCTGATTAATAATTATGAAACCACTCCCATTAGATTCACTTACCACATGGACACAGACAAACACACAGTGATTTCTTCAGAATAACAAAAGGTAGGAGTTTGCAACAAAGTTTGTTAAAATCCCTGCAATGTACATAGATCACCCAAAGAGGAATGTTTTTTTCTCAACAAAAGTGAAGTTACTCTTTAAGTTCTGCTTTAAAGTACACCTGAGCTAAAAAAGGAAAGATGTGCTATTATTTAAGGAGCACCTAGGGGTAATTATTGTACCATAAGAAACTGACCGTTTCCAATTATTAGCAATTAAAATCCTGTGCCTAGGCATGCTTGTGCTTCTTAGCTGTATATCTACTACATACTGCTGCCTATGACTGCTAGTCTCACAAGATTTGAAGTGAGATTTGGTGTTATCACTACTGTGTTGCTCAGTGTTGTCCTTGCTAAAGGGGAAGTTGTACCTGAGGGCCGGCAGTGCAAGGATCTCCCTGCTTCTGCTTCATTCATTGTTGATCTTCACCTCTCCTGTTGCTTCTTAATTATGCCCACAAACTTCATTAGATCACCAGTCATCAGGAGAACAGCTGTGATATGAGGAAGCAAAACCACGACTCTACAAAGATGGCTACCTCCACAGAGATACATAATGCAGAACAAGGCATGGTAAATGGGAAATGATCACCTGCTGAGAGCCAATAGGCAATGTTGGTGTAGCACCACTCCCGCAAAGGCTGCTTAACAGTGTCTCAGGTTCTTCTCCCACTAGTGCAGCAATATTCACTCCTCTGGCTCAGAAAATAGTCTAGGGGTAGCCTTTCTTTTTAAAGTTTATTGCAAATTAACTTGGGTGGGGTTTAGGGAAGCTGTGGGATACTCCAGAACACTAAACAGGAATAATAGGACACTCTTCTTTTTGCAAGTACGTCTTGGACAGCACTGGGACACCATTAGCAATATTCCAGGCAAGGCAAGCCTTAAACTTAGTGCACCAGGGGTTAACAGCAGTAACAGTCACTAAGATCCCTCTCTCTTAGGTCTGTACTCACAGTGTCCATCGGAGTTGGATGTCTCCTTCTGACTCAGGTAGACTGGCTTCGTTATGAAGCTTCCAGACCGGATCCTCAGTGAAACCCCTATCCAGCTCTCACAGGATTAGCAGCAGAATAGGTCCTCCAGCTATGCACAGCTGAGACCTTGATGAGACTAGCAGGATCTTCGGCTGAACTGCTAGGAAGGGCTGGCAGCCCTCATGGCTGGAAACCTCTCCTCTTGGGGAAGAACCCTGCTCTCTGAAGCGCCAAGCTATTTATGCACTTCCCAACCACCATCTGGGCACACCTCCTGCAGGATTGGCTAGAGCTGCCTAAGTAATCAGGCTGCTCATTTGATTGTCCCACCCACTATATTCTGGAAACTACCAGAAGACAGGGGGAAGCAATCAAACGTGTAGCCTTCTGAGCAATCACATCTGCTGATTACAGGAGATCCACAGAACTAAATATGCCTGACCAAATCTAGCAACCTATATGGGTATTGGTGGGAGGGTTTCGCTATATTGGTAACTAGTCCTCATTTCAGCCCTGTATGCTTCCCTGAGTAAGCGTTCTTCTTTCACCCCCTCTCCTATGTAACTCACCGGGAACGAGACTTGGCAACTGAGATAGACTTGGCGGAATGATGCGGAGCCTGGTCTTCTGTGTCTAAATGCTCATTTATTATTACCTTGGAGGCGACATATAAGGTGCTTCTATGTTGGTATTGGGTCCCTGCCCGCATTGCTCATGCCAATCCATCCTATAGTGACCGCTGTTTCCGTGGCTGTGGCCATCAGGGTGACCTCGTTCACACATGGTGGACATGCCCTAGACTGATTCGTTTCTGAGTTTTTGGCCTCCTATTCCCTTTATTCAACCTCCCTATACAAAGAGAAGCCATGTTTGCCCTGCTACATTGACCAAATCTAGGCCTGTGCGCCTACCAATGGAAGCTTACTTCCTACCTATTTTTGTCAGCCAAAAGAACGATTGCTCAAGCTTGGAAGAAACCATCTGTTGCCTTTCAGAGATCGCGTTGATGCTTAAGGAACAGATGCCCAGCATCCGCAACAACACTTATGCTAAGTTGCCTGAAAGTTTGGGAACCATGGCTGCCTTATGCATTTCCTATTCTCCCCCAACCAGCTTGGGTCACCTATAATGGACAGCCTCGATGTTCCCGGGCCCTTACCTCTCTCCCTCTCTAGGCCTCTTAACAGGGCCCTTTTTCCCCTCTAGCTTTCTTCATCCTCTCCCTGGCTCCCAACTCATTACGTGTCCCTTCTCTCTTTCCTTAGCGCCACCTTTCTACCTACCTTCTTCTTGGTTTCTGATCTATCTCTTCTTAGATCTACATAGGCTATAAATTGCACCATTGTGTGGATATTGGTGGGCCTAGCGGACACCCTGTTGTTGTAGGGAACCTCCCCAGGATCCCCTGGATCCCTTGGCCCTCGTGGCATTATGGAAAGGCCTATCTCCTGTTGTTACATCAGTCCTCGTTTCATGCTGCTGCAGTTTATCTATCTTTGTTAGCTAACTTTTGTCACCACTGTCAATGCTAGCCCCTGGGAGGAACGATACCATGTTAGCTACTTATGGAAATGAAGAAACATTATTGAAACAGAATTAGGGTGTAGATTTACTTCAACACTTACTGATTAATAATGTTAGGTCCCTTCTAGATATACAAAATCTTCTAAGCCACATCTTGTACTAAACCACTCTCGTTCTCCATTAAGACCACCCCCTAGGAATTACAGAACCACAAGCAAACCGCAAAGATAGATGTTTTTAGTTGGTGTAAATTTCTGGCCTTTGGCAAGAGTTTGGCAAACATGTGGGCCCTATCACGTGACAATGTGACAAAGTTCCTATTGAACGAATAGGCTGAATCTTGATCCACAAAATGGTTTCAACCTCCATTGATGGGTCCACTTTAAGACCACAGTGCAGCACAGCGCCAGTAGTTCTTGTACAATTTCCATGGTATTTAGAATTCCTTCTGTGCTCTTCCAAACCTCATTCTTCAAGTGGAATCTTTACTGTCCAGCTGGCTCGGCTCCTGGGAAGCTGAGCTCTACTAATGTGTTTGCAATACAGGGAAAAGCCTTTGTTGGTGGCTGCCTGTGTTCTATAAAATAAAAAAAATGTTTGCCATGCAGAGAACTTAAAAGGCTGTTCTGTAAACAAAATTTAAAGAGAACATTCGCTTAAAAGGAAAGTAGCTATGCATGGTACGTAAAGAGATCACTGGCATAAATTCTAATTATCTCTACTGTACTGACAACCTTAACACATAAAACACCTAGAAAATGATGAAACACTAGCAATGGGGACAAATCACACAGTAGTAGGGGCTTTTACATCTCTGAAGCTTATACTTGATAAAAGGATAATTCTACTTTTATTCACATTTGTACCTAAGCTGCTACATTGCGCCAGTACAGCAAAAAAATCAACTATGTAAAAAAATTATACATAATACATGTATTGCTGTATTGCAGTTTAAACAGGGCCTTGCAATTTCTACTGGAGCCAGTTTAGAATTTGTATTTTGCTTGTTGCTAGGTGAAAATTGTTGCCTGCTCTAATGTAATGCCATGAGCTCTGAGGAAAAGGGTATAACCCTCGAAACACATTCACACTTTTCTTCTGCCATTTGATGTTGCTTGTGTCTGCCTAGAGACACTGCTCGAGCCCTCAACTGAGGCTGGTTTCCTAACATTTTTGAGCCTAATTTTCCATTTTGTTTGTGAATATAACTATTTGTATTTATTTTTGATCATATACAAGGCTGGTGCACCCTTCTTACTTCTTGTCGTGTAGCTCTTAGGATCCCCCATATCTGAAGAGGACAGCAAGGCCTGGAGTGTACCTGGTCACCTATGCAAGTAGGAAGCTAGCAATTGAGGCTGCGTTCAAACAAAAGCAGGCGGCGCATTCCTCTTGTTAACTGTTGGACACTGACACCCTGTGCATATTAGACTGTCAGATAGCTTAATAAATAGACATGTGCACTCGTTTTCGTCCGAATGCATTTTCGTCCGAATTTCAGGTATTTTCGTTATCGTTTTAACAAACGATAACGAAAGTGCAGAATCCGAAAAACGAAAGATCCGACATAAACAAATGCTTTATTTTCGTTTTCGTTGCTACAACAGTTCGATATAGATAGGAGATTCGACATGATGATGACAATAACAATCTGTGTCCATCAAACCTGTGGTCTAATGTGCCTAACCTTAACTCTATTAGTCCAAGATTATTCTACATAGAGAGAAAAGATTCGACATAGAGAGAAAAGATTCGACCTAGGGGAGAAAAGATAAATAAAAATAATGATGATGATGAATGTTATTGGCTGATTGTAACCAAAGAGGAGGAGCAGTAAAATAGCTGGAACTAAGTACACACGTACCTTGGCTTATGGTGTCTATTGAAAGTTCTAAGAAGATTCAACGGAGCAGGTAAACTATATGGCGTCGTACAGTTTAGCAGCTCCGTCGAATCTTCTTTGAACATTCGACAGACACCATAAGCCTTCAATGGCAGATTCGACCTTAATTTGGATTTTCGGGAGTAACTAAATAAATTTATTTTTCGGACGAAAACGAAATTCCGGAACAAAATATTTCAGTGTGCACATGTCTATTAATTAAATAAAATAAAACAATATATAGAACAGATATTTTGTACAAAGTTGAATATTTTGATGTCCTGGCTCAGAATATTAGCCTAGCCAAAAAAGTGTTTAAAATTAGAGTTACCTTTTTAATTATCAATGAATAAAGAATTTATTAAGGATTATGGCATTGCTTAGTTTCAATGTGGGTCTGGGTGGTTTGCACATTTCATTGCCGTGGGATTTATAAGCTTTAGAGAGTGAGGCTTTGTAATTGACCAAGCACAGGTTTGCCTAACGTAAGGGGGATTTTCACTGTCAGGGCAGCAAGGATGTGGAACTCTCTTCCACAATCGGTGGTGTCGGCAGGAAGTATGGATAGTTTTAAAAGACCCGTGGACGTGCATCTTAGCGAAAACAATATACAGGGATATGGGAAATTATTTTTCTACACACACACACCTACACGGTTGAACTGGATGGGCCGTTGTCTTTATTCAACCTTACCTACTATGTAACTATGTATATGTAATATATTGGAAAATGCCATTTCAACAGTAATTACCAGGCAGACAGATCTTTTTTTTATGTCATTGCATTGCAATTTTATTTTCATGATTGATGCACATTCAGCATTTAGCTCCACACACTGAATGCGGTGACTAGAGAATCATATCAGGACCTGTCAGATTTTTCACAGCACAGACACACTCCACATGTGACCTTTGGCACACCATCTTTGATGAAATGGTAGAAGGATTCATGGTGTCACCCCATGTATGTAAATAAGGTTTTAGGAACTGTTTGGTGGATTAACTCTCCAGCATCTACCAAAAGCTGAAATACCCGACTCAGGTGGACCGATCCTTTATCCACGTGACCTCCGGAAGGTTTACCCCCCCCCTTAATGACCAGGCCATTTTTTGGGTATACGGCACTGCGTTACTTTAACTGACAATTGGGCGGTCGTGTGACACTGTACCCAAATAAAATGTATGCATTTTTTCCCACAACTTGAGCTTTCTTTTGGTGGTATTTGATCACAACTTCGTTTTTTATTTATTTATTTTAAACAAAAAAATATTGAATTTTGAAAACACCTACATTTTTTACTTTTTGCTATAAAACATATTCAATAAAAAAAATATGTAAAAAATAAAATGTCTTCATCAATTTAGGCCAATATGTATTCTGCTACATGTTTTTGGTAAAAAAATCCCAATAAGGGTATATTGATTGGTTTTTCGCGAACGTTATAGTGTCTACAAACTATGGGATATATTTATGGAAGTTTTATGCATATATATTTTTCTATACTAGTAATGGCAGCGATCAACGACTTATAGGAAGACTGCGATATTGCGGCGGACAATTTGACACTAACTGACAGCTTTTTGGGGACCAGTGACACTAATACAGTGATCAGTGCTTAAAATATGCACTGCCATTGTACTAATGACCCTGGCTGGAAAGGGGTTAAACATCTAGGGTGGTCAAAGGGCTAACCAGTGTTTTGGTGTATATTGCATGTTGCTTTCACTAGGGAAAGAAATTGATTCAGTGACCAGTGTAGCCCAGATGTCCCCAACCTTTTTTATACTGCCCAACCACTGATACTCCACCATCCCCCTTACCATTACCTAAATTAACGAGACCACACCTGAATTTGGAGTATAAATGGCCATAGCAGCCTTTTTTATTAACAAAATATTATTATTTCAAAACTTTTAACATATAAACATCTGTAAACGACAACTATCAATCACTCAGTCTATTGGTCTTTGACGGCATCCCAAACTTAACACATATTCCACCACTACACTGCGGGACCTTTCTCCATGATAGGCCTCCAGCCGTACCACAACAGCTCGGAGACAACCCTCTTCCCGAAGTGCAACCATTACCATATTCCAGCTAACTGTTCTAACTGGAATACACCAGAGGAGCACATACTACTGATGAGTCCCCAACACTTCCATCTCGTATGTTTTCTGACACCATCAAAGACCAAAACACTGCCACAGCCCGCAAGGATAACACCTTACCCTTAAGGGCCCCTCCACACCTGCAGGGCCCGCTGAATCCAATCCTGTAGACCCAGTGCCCATAAATCAATCCCCACTGCAGACAGTTGAACCCCATTTCCTCAGAGGTGCAGGCCGATATTAGATTCCAACTCCATGTGGCGGATGACCATGCCCACATTTCAAGTAATAAATCTTCCCACCATGCCAGGCGCCAAGTTTTTCGAGCAACAATGTTGGACCACAACACCAGCATGTCAGGAAAGGGCGTGGGGAGAGTCAAGAAATCAGACTTGACGTCCATAATTAATTCTCGAATAGACCGAACCCCCAAATCGGTCCAGACATGCAAAACGATGCACCTCCGGCACGACCCTACTCCACATCATCCCAGGTATCCCCAACCAGAGAATACACGCCTCCCTCCTAGAAATACCCAGCTGACTGCCATCTGGTCTAACGTCTGCTCGCCTGGCCCCCTAAAAGACATATGAATGGCCCATAATCCAGACGAGGCGTATGTGCACTCCATCTGAAAGAAAAGAACGAGCAAACACCACAGGATAACCCCAATACAAAACACTGAACACTCAACACAAGTGAAAAAGAAAAACACATAATGACATACGCCCCACTACTATCCCTCCCTCTCCTTCAACAGCTAATCCACCAACAACTGCAGACAAATGTAGGTACGGAATCGTTTCGATTCCCATCTACCATTCCGTTTTACGTCCAACCCGCACCGGGAGGCCTCCATGGCCGCCCGATGCGGAAGGAGTGCGAGGTGTATTGTGTGTGATCCAAACCCGCTGCCCTAAGACTTTTCCGGAAAACTGACACAAACTGAAATTTAGATAAAGGAGACCCATCCCCATGTAGCAAGAATGGCCTCTCCTTGACTGGGCGAACTGCCAAGAACTGCCTTACTGCCCCCACCGGGCAAACCGGGGAACACGGCAGTGAAAACCGCTGCACACGCACTCCCTTACCCCCCTGGTCCGTCTTTGACCTGTGCAATAACAGAACCCTGTCGTCACTACAAATCATGTCCTGTGTCATAAACCCACCCGCAACCCTCTTAGAGGGGCTGACTAATTCCCCAATCCGAAATGCACCAAAAAAGGCTAAAGAAAACGCTGCCTTAAATAGGGAGACCTCGTAACTCGATGTACATAAAGACCCCAGTTGACCAAAAATGGCCTGCAAATTCAAAAAGGATATGGGCCGCCTAGTATCCTTGCACTTGTGTAGCTTCCGATACCCCTTAACTGCCTGCCGGACCCAAAAATCCTTTGTCAAATCCGCCATGCCCCGTAGTTTGAAGAAAAAGGCCAAGCCAGCCAGTTTCCGCTTGATGGCAGACACTGACCCATCTCTCTCCATGTTCCTGGAAACGAAATAAAGAACCAGCAGCCTCACCTCCAGACTGTCCTGCTCCACCCCGGCTTGCCGAACCATCCCCAACCATTCCTGCCATACCTTGGCGTAGGCCGCCCACATGGACTCACTCACCGACCGTCTGATCCATCCAGCGGCGACTCCAAGGCAATCTCCCATAGCCATCTGGGACAAGGAACCCCTTCCTTCCCTGCCGCCGGAGCCTGCTCTCTGAACCTGTCCCACTGAAACCGAGATAAGGAGTCAGCGAAAGTATTGTCGACGTGCGGGAAGGTGGACAGCATATAGCAAAATGTTCAACTGCAAGCAATGTAGCATCATGTGGCGCAGCAGCCGTATTACTGGTTGTGACGACGCTAAGATGCGGTGGATGACTTGCACCACTCCCATGTTATCACAGTTCAGCCGTATCTTCAAGTTCCGACAAGACTCACCCCATATTTCAATGGCCAGCACCACCGGAAAAAGTTCCAGGAGCACCAGGTTATAAAGAAAACCCGCATCCACCCAGGAGCGTGGCCAAGGTTCTCCGCTCTAGTAACCCTGATAGAAGGCCCCATACCCAGTAGACCTGGCCGCGTCCGTAAACAGCTCCAAGTTGCAGTTACTCAACGGGCCGGACATCCAGACCGATTGATCGTTATAAGATTCCAAAATCGTGTGCCACACCTTCAAGTCCTCTCGATGTTCCTTATTGAGATGGATAAAATGGGTCGGGGCCTTAACCCCTGCTGTAGCTGCTGACAACTGGCAAAAAACCCTACCCATTGGAATAATACAACATGCAAAATTAAACTTACACAGCAATGATTGTAGCTTCCAAAGCTGAACCTTGCGCTGTCCCCGAAACTCCATCTTGAGCGCCACCAATTTATCCTCCGGCAGGTGGCAC
Organism: Lithobates septentrionalis; assembly: GCA_037952835.1. Lineage (NCBI taxonomy): Eukaryota > Metazoa > Chordata > Amphibia > Anura > Ranidae > Lithobates > Lithobates septentrionalis. Next base: position 1,168,637 of record JBBDGP010000881.1, on the reverse strand, counting down.
TCCATGGCGCCGGAGTCTAGAACTATGCCCAGGAAACTGATCACGGTAGTTGGGCCTTCCGTCTTATCCGCAGCCAACGGCATACTGAATCTACCTACAATGTGCTACAACCTGGACAGGAGAATTGCACACACATTAGAGGAAGGCGGACCCACGCAAAGGAAATCATCCAAATAATGGATGACGGAATCCAGACCTGACACGCCTCTAACGCACAAAAGAGCTGAACGTCTCAAACAAGGCGCAGGAAATGGAGCAGCCCCTGGGTAGGCATTGATCCACATAAAATTCCTCTTGCCAGCAGCACCCCAGCAGCCGAAAACTGTCTGGATGTACTAGAAGCAAGCAGAAAGCGGATTCAATGTCGGATTTTGCCATCATCGCCTCTTGTCCATATCGACGAACCCACCCAACATCTGTGTCAAAAGAAGTATATGACACCGTACAAGCTTCGGGATCTATAGAATCGTTGACCGAACCTCCCTTGGGGAAAGACAGGTGGTGAATAAGTGAAAACTTGTGCGGTTCCTTCTTAGGCACTACCCCCAGAGGTGAAACAACTAAATCTTGCAAAGGCTTAACCGAGAATGGCCCACCCATGCGACCCAGTGCCACTTCTTTCACCAACTTCTCCAAAACCACCCCAGGGTGCTGCAGTGCAGACCAAAAATTCCGTGCCATAGGCGGGACAGCAGTCAGAGAACATGGAATCCTAAAACCCTCCAAGAATCCCCCGGCCAAGAGTTTCCCCACTTCCCAGTCTGGGTATCTATTTAGAAAAGGTTGCATCCTTCCCCCCTCACCGGTGTCATCCCTCTTGTTAGCAAACTCTGCCCTCCCCCTAACCTTTTTTGAAGCAGCAGGACATGGGATGTGAACCCTCACATCCGGAGCACTCGTGTTTAAAACAGCAGGACCCCCAAAACGTACATGATCCCTCATGGTACTGCCAGCATAGACCCCATTTCTTTCCGGCCGGTTGTCCTGGGGAAGGTCCCCCCCCCCCCCCCAAAATAGCTGATTCGGGGCCCGAGTCGAGGACATCTGGCGCATCCAGAGGCTAATGTCTTTGTGATCACAGTGAAGAGACGGACAGACGGCCCTGCGCTGCCGGAACTGCAGCCTCTCCGATGGCGTCCATGTAACAAAACAGAGCTGAACAATGTTCCAGGCTCTTCTCCCCTATAAGGCTCACCATAATGGCAAACGCCTGCAACCAGTTAGCGAACGTTCGCGGAATCAATCTGTACCTCCGCCTCTCCTCATCCTCCTTCTTGGAGTCGCTTGATCCTATCCAAGTTAAATTTTTCTAGGGGCAGTAAGGAGAAGATCTCCACATACTCACTCTTGCAAATTTTTTCCGCACTTCCTGTTTCAAATGTGCCCCCAACGGCCCTTCAAAGCACACATACACCTCGCATTTTGCTACATCAGCAATCCTAGCCACATCTGTCCTACCCGTGACCTCCTGCAATGCTCCTGCTTTTTCCCCAGCCTTCGTACTCACCAACACCGCGGCCGGGGGCATTACAGTAAGCTCTGTAGGGGCAGGTGGGACACCTGTGACCTGGGAGGGGGTGGGGTGGGCCCCCCGTTCGACTCCAACTGATTGGACCCACGGTGACACCTGCGGGGGCTGGCCTCCTTTCCACCCACAAAACGCTGCACCAAATCCAGCAGACCCCCCAGCAAGTCTTGCAGCTGCGCCCTGTCCCTGGATTGACAGGCGGAGTGCCCATCACCTGTGGGCCAGCCGCCGTGGCCACAGATGACTGTGGCGTGGCTCTAGCAGCCACTGCAGCACCCCCATCCACTACACCCAACATCCCACACAGTGCAGCATTCAATAAAATATTAAGTAAAGCAGAGGACATACCAGGATGACCAGGAATGCCCCCAACAGCCGCTGCTCCAGCATCCATCAGTGTCGTGCGACTCTGCGACTCCTCCTCCTCCGAGCATGACAGCTCACCTTCCGAACGTACTTCAAGAGTCTGTGGATCTGGCATCTGCAGCATCCCAGGAGGGCCTGGATGCCGTGGATCCTTGCCGTTGTTGGCCCCGCCCACCAGCACTGGATCCGCCCCCTGAAGTTGGGCCCTGGCCAGCTGTTCCAGAGCGTCTGCCGTCTCTCTGCCCCCTGTCCTCATCGCAGGAGGACCCCTCTCATCAGTGGAGCCGCCGGCCGTGTCTGGTAACAGCCGTGTCTGCACTTCTCCCTCGCCGAGACTCCCCCTGCGCAGGCACAGCTTAGGGGGAGGAGTCCGCTGGCTCCTGACCTGTGTGACGAGCGGGCAGGGGAGAGGCGCTATGGCGGCCCGTAGCCCCGCCCACCGAGCTCCGCCGATGGCAAGGATTCCAACCAGGACCCCCACCGGAGGAAGCAGATAGAGGCTTCGCCGGGGGGGCGCTGCTGATGTGGCGTGAAGCTCTGGGTGAGGCCTAGACCTCCGAGCCCATGGAGACACATGACCTCCCGCTGCTGATCCCGATGCTTGGTCCTAGAGCAAGGAGGACACCTGGCTGTGAAGCCACTCCGGTCCCCTGGTTGCAGCAGCCGCCCTCAGCTGGGCCAGGATGAGGTCAATGTTGGCCATGGTGAGGAATGTCAGCAGCATGGAAACTACTCCCACTTTTCTGCCCTAGCCTCTGCTGCCCAGAAGTCCCGCCTCCCCTTAAATAAACAATGCCCCTCCCACTCTGCTCATTTACCAACCCATACCATACCCTTCCTTGAAAACTTCCCTGCTTTTAACTATTGTTGTCTCCCCTCTACATACTGCCATGCCCGACCCTGCACTACTTTCTCTTTTTTCCTTTCGCTCCAGGCCTCTCTGGACCAATCCTTTCCCCCCTGTCAGAATGGGGATCTGCCTTGCTTACATAGGCATATCTCAGTTCTCTGTGTGTTGCTGACAATCGGCGAGTGCCAGAGGACATTGAGTGCCCGGCACTCCCAGATCAACTTCTGATGTGAATTATCATAGCAGAAGCTGCCTGCCGGTGGCGTCCATGCACCCCCTGCAGTGGGAAGTCTGTAATCACATATATATACGTGATCCGGCGCACAGCTGCCGGTGTGTAGCAGTAAAAGTGCTATAGGGCGGTCAGCAAGAGGTTAAGAAAATATACAAAATGTTTCCCACGGTTGTTTTATTTGAAAATGATATATGAGCTGCTGGGAAGTAGCAAGCTGATGTTTTTAATTAACACAACATTTTTACTTAACCACACTGAAAGGATGATACAACAAATGAAGTCTTATCACAATCACTTTGTAATTACATTGAGGACCCGTTGACATCTATGCGGTGCAATAACAAACGTGCAATATGTTTCGCAATGACATGCATTGTGTTAATACATGCATCAATTTTAACAATGCAGTGCACTACAAGGCAGGGGTGTTGGGAAGGGCCATAGGGATATCGTTTAGAATGAATAGCACTGCAGTGCACCAACATGCATAACGTGCATTGTTGAATATTGCAATAATGTACACTACAACAGTGCAAATCTGGCATGAATATCTAATGCCTGGATCACTCTAGTACAACTGCGATTTCATCAGATTTCCTATGTAGTGCAACAGCAGTACAACTTGGTGCATTTTTGACACGTTTGTGATGCAATTTTCATATTACTGTGATTTCTGGAGGAGGAGGAGGAAAATAGTTGGGTGAAAAAACCCCGAAATTGCATCAAAACACATTTCTAAAAATTCCACTGCATTGCAAACAAAGTAGCACCCCCACCCCCTTCCCCAGAAGTCACATCGCAGTTGCGTTGCATCGATTTGAACTGGCACCATTGAAATGAATGAGATTTCCATTGTCATGCGATTCTGTGTGACCCAGCTGTTGTCTGAGCACACGTGTTCCTGAAGTATGTCTGTAGGAGTGTGATGGAGGACATTGAGATGTAAGCACTTTTGAGAGAGAGAGAAAGAAAGAGGGGTAGAGAGAACGATAGAGTGAAAAAAAGAGAGAGAACTCAGCGTTTAATAGCTGTTAGGGATGTCATGGGGACATCCGAGCCCCACTAAAATTGATGAGAGACATATCTACCAAATGTAAAATGCCCATCTTCTGGGCTATCCCCTCCCCTTTGCTATGTGATAGGGATTCCCAGTGAAGTTAGTGGTTCCTAGGGACACTTTGGGTGCAAGCAACCGCTGCTTCCTTAGGAACCAGTGATAGCAGGAAGCTGTCATATCTAAAAGCAAGAGAGAACTCTGCGTTTAATAGCTGTTAGGGATGTCATGAGAAGGAAGGAAGGAAGGAAGGAAGGAAGGAAGGAAGGAAGGAAGGAAGGAAGGAAGGAAGGAAGGAAGGATGATAGTGTGAAAAAAGAGAGAGAACTCTGTGTTTATTAACTGTTAGGCATGTCGAGAGAAAGAGAGAAAGAAAGAAAGAAAGAAAGAAAGAAAGAAAGAAAGAAAGAAAGAAAGAAAGAAAGAGAGAAAGAAAGAGAGAAAGAGAGAAAGAGAGAGAGAAAGAGAGAAAGAGAAAAAGAGAGAGAGAAAGAAAGAAAGAAAGAAAGAAAGAAAGAAAGAAAGAAAGAAAGAAAGAAAGAAAGAAAGAAAGAAAGAAAGAAAGAAAGCTGATAATTTTTAGCTGATAATTATATAAAATAATGAAATTTCGAGCACACAAGGTATGGATATACAAAGTCCGCGGTGTGCACATATCTGAGACGTTGTCTAATTCTGTCTTGTGGTGCCGCAGAGAAAGCCACAGACCTTCTGTTCAGTTACAGGAATGAGATCGGGGAAAGCCGGGCTCCCCACAATGACACCTCTTCTTGTTGGTGGTGAGCATGGAAATTCCGGGTCACAGAAAATTAACCTTTTCAACTTTCAGAAGTAAACCAAGCATGAAAGTTTTTCTACATTTCCCTTTTAGTTCTAGAATGGAAAATAAACTTTTGTCCTGCATTGTTGTGTTATTCATCTTACTCACTTCGTATGACATGTCCTTGTGAACCTTGTTCAATATAGAGCTATATAATATAATATAAGTAGAACTTAAAAATTCCCTCAACATTTCCAGAGGACCACACAATACACATTTTCTCACCACAACGCACCAAAAATGTTGGTCTTACTGCATTTTCCACTCGGAACAGGCCCCACAATGGTCCACCAAAGAAGTTGAGTGCACGTGCTCAGCGTCATATCCAGAGGTTGTCTTTGGGAAATAGACGTATGAGTGCTGCCAGCATTGCTGCAGAGGTTGAAGGGGTGGGAGGGGGTCAGCCTGTCAGTGCACAGACCATTTGCCGCACACTGCATCAAATTGGTCTGCATGACTGTTGTCCCAGAAGGAAGCCTCTTCTAAAGATGATGCACAAGAAAGCCTGCAAACAGTTCGCTAAAGACAAGCAGACTAAGGACATGGATTTCTGGAACCATGTCCTGTGGTCTGATGAGACCAAGATATTATTTGGTTCAAATGGTGTCAAACGTGTGTGGCGGCAACCAGGTGAGGAGTACAAAGACAAGTGTGTCTTGCCTACAGTCAATCATGATGGTGGGAGTGTCATGGTCTGAGGCTGCATGAGTACTGCCAACACTGGGGAGCTACAGTTCATTGAGGGAACCATGAATGCCAACATGTACTGTGACATACTGAAGCAGAGCATGATCCCCTCCCTTCGGAGAGTGGGCCGCAGGGCAGTATTCCAACATGAAAACGACCCCAACACACCTCAAAGACGACCACTGCCTTGCAAAAGAAGCTGAGGGCAAAGGTGATGGACTGGCCAAGCGTGTCTCCAGACCTAAACCCTATTGAGCATCTGTGGGGCATCCTCAAACGGAAGGTGGAGGAGTACAAGGTCTTTAACATCCACCAGCTCTGTGATGTCGTCATGGTGGAGTGGAAGAGGACTCCAGTGGCAACCTGTGAAGCTCTGGTGAACTCCATGCCCAAGAGGGTTAAGGCCGTGCTGGAAAATAATGGTGGCCACACAAAATATTAACACTTTGGGCCCAATTTGGACATTTTCACTTAGGGGTGTACTCACTTTTGTTGTCAGCGGTTTAGACTCTAATGGCTGTGTGTTGAATTCCCCCTCTAGCAGTACACATATCCCCATGCAGTTTGCCTAATATCCCTAAAATTGGCAATTTACAAGAATAGCCCTTATAGATATATGTGGGATTCATCTCCAAGTTTAGTATGCCGAATTGGAAGAAAAATTAATGGAATCATGGCAAATCGAACCCGAGCAGATCTGCCCATCACTATTTATAAATATATATAGATCATGAATAAGGATGGGCTCCGGCGTGTTCGCACACCCCACGTGCAGAGCCCGCCAGGAAGTCGGCACTGCGCTGCGCTAATCACAGGCAGTGAGACATTGTCCCGATGCGTGGCTGCTGAGATTGGGAAATGTCTCACTGCCTGTGATTAGCGCAGCGCAGTGCCAACTTCCTGGCAGGCTCTGCACGTGGGGTGTGCGAACACGCCGGAGCTCATCCTTAATCTTGAATACAAATTCTTGAAGCATCTTTTATATTCAGTTCAGGTTTTGCTTGTGATCATGGAGAAGCCGTAAGCACATGGAATGTATCTGTATGAGGATATTATACACAGATGTATATAACTATACACAGCTGTAATAATGGTGACTACAGTCTCCACTGCAAAGAACAAATGTTAAAATTTATAGAAGACTTCAATAGTTCATACAGACATTATAGCGCAAAATAGTTTATGGAACGTATATACAAGTTACAGTTAAATTGATGATTTCATTGTCCACGGTAAAATGTAATTAATGTACTGATGGACAGATAAACTATCTGCATACAGCTTCTGTTTTCTATCCAGGAATGACTGTGGTACTCCAAGGCACTCCGCTATATAAATAACCTTCTAGATAGTAAGCAAGCATTTTGGGGACACCAGATGTGAAACCATGTGAATATGCAGGCCACTAATTCTCAATCCTTTCCACTGAGGGCTCCTTGTTGGGTGAATGGAATGGGAGGATGGAGGGGTATCAAAACTCCAACCCAGTAACTTGTATGAATTCCATAAATTCAGATCTAGAAACTCCAATGAGTTTTCAGGGATCACCTAAAGGCAGGCAGAGTAGAAGGTAGGCGAACAGATTGGGGCAGGGAGTTCCAGAGGATGTGAGGGGCTTTGCAGAAGTACTGGAGGTGAGCATAGGAGGTGATAAGGGCGCTAGAGAGTAGGAGGTCTTGGGAGGAGTAGACGGGATGGTTTGGGTGATATTTTGAAATGAAGTTGGTGATGTAGCTGGAGGAAGAGTTGTGGATGACTTTGTATGTTGTTGTATACCTTGGGCAAATGGAGCCACTGAAGGACAGAGAGGCGTAGGCAGGGGTTAAGTCCCTGCATGATTAAGTCTTCTTGGAGTGGAGTCAGGAGAGGTCTGGGAAGGACTGTTCTCATGTGACCACGATATAGGCTATGTGGAAGCTAGGAACATACTCCTCTAGGGAAGGCCATTGGACACTCCTATTAGAAGGGACCTAAACTGAGGACTGCTATTGGAGATATTTGATTTTATGGGAAGGCTGTGCTTTCAGTTCTTGTAAGGTTCTGAAGAAGGAAGGGACTTTGGCAATGTTCTGTGTCTTTGAACATCTCATTGTGGTTCAAGGAAAAGTATCTGATAAACTAGTGGTGTGGACAATCATTTTTTACAAGAAACCCTCAGATACATGGTATGCAGACCTCAAGCATGGAGACTACAAGTAGCCAAGATGGCAGAACGGCTTCGCAATTCAGGTATGTGCATACCCTGCCTAAATCCTGTACTTGGAGAGTAAGTGAGGTGCCCCTGGCCAGCTTGTCGGGAACTGAGGGTGAATCAGGGCTGCCAGCAGAGGGGTAGATAGATAGATAGATAGATAGATAGATAGATAGATAGATAGATAGATAGATAGATAGTGTTAATCCCCTATAAGGTCTCCTGAATTTCGACAGGTTCCTCTCCTCACTAGTGCAGCAGCAGCTAGGCACTCTGCAACATACACTCTCCTGGCTCAATGAACAGTCTAGAGGTTGCATTTTTGTTATATATTTAATGCTGAACAAACTTGGGCACAAGGAGCTGTGGGATACTCCGGCAACACTGAGCAGTAATAAGAGGGCACTCTTCACTCTGCAGCTACTTCCTAGAACAGTCCCTTTAATAATAACCCAGGAAATGGACATCACTGGGACAGTGGGACATCATATGCAATGTCCCAGCAGGCCAGGCAAGCCTTAGTTTTAGTGCACAAGGACTAGTAGCAGCAACAATCACGCAGATCCTGTACACAGGTCTGTACTCACAAGTTCTCTGTATACTTGGATACCTTCTTCCAGTATCAGACAGACGCTTCCTTAGTGAACTCTCCAGAACGGATCCTTGATGAAATCTACTTGTTTAGCGTCAGAGATTCTTAGCAAGCAGGTTCCCCAGCTTTAACATAGCTGGGACCTCGATGAGCTCAGGAAAATTTTAGCTGGGCCACCTGGGAGAGCAGCAGCCCTCCAGGCTGGGAAGTTCTCCTCCTGCACAAGAACAAGACTGCTCCAGACCCCATGTGGCTCTGCAGCCACATACTGGGCACACTCCCCATGGATTGGCTACTGATTTAAGCCTCTCCACTCCTATATTCTGGAGCCTTCCAGAAGGCAGGGAGAAGCAATCAAGTCCTGCAGCCTGTGAGACCTTGATCAGTCCAAAACAATCAGCAACTACTCCACTGATTACAGAGGAGCCCAAAAATAACTACATTTACCTAGCTGCCTAGCACCCAACTAGGAGGGTGCGATAGATAGATAGATAGATAGATAGATAGATAGATAGATAGATAGATAGATAGATAGATAGATAGATAGATAGATAGATAGATAGATAGATAGATAGATAGATAGATAGATAGATAGATAGATATGGAGAGATAGAAGTAACTATCACACAGTAACTGTTATGTTGCAGGTCTCCAGGATTCTCATGAATGGGCAATGTTATGGCCTGGGGTGAAGGATGCTTCCTGGCCTTCCCAGGTATGAGCCTTCAGAGGCCAGCCTACCTTTGTTCATTGTGAAGGAAGATCTGGAGAATCTTTGAGCTCCTCACAGTCTACACACATCTGGAGGCCATATGGATAATGTAAAACATGTGTGCTCTGCATTCCACAGACCAGAGGCCATCTCTCCTGCTAATCTGCTGAATCGGCTGAAGATGTGTTTGGTGAGGGAGCTAACGATGAAAGAAATATATTTAAAATATAGGTCGTGCTCATTTCAAATTAGAACTTTCTGTCAGCAGAAATTATATCCATATTCTTTCTGCGACATCAAATATTATATGGCCATTTTCAGTGGTTTTCAGATTATAAATTCACTTAGCCAGGGGAGAGCAGTGATATATGATATATGAAAGATGACAGTGGCATGTGGCTCGTATTAGATTCCCAACATGTCAACAAGTTTGGGTTACTAGGTATTAAAAATAGTCATTTTAAAGGGGAAGTCCACCCAAGAGGGAGACTTGTTTGTAATGGGAGTGAGAGGTGGGCTGTTCACAGTGGGAGTGACCTAGATATTAGTCACCAGCACTTAAAATCCAATCGAACGTTCAAAATGGATTTATTAATACTGGTTTCAGATGTCTTTGACAGGAAAATTCTACTGTTGAGATTAGATGTGACTGGACATTAAATGTAAATTTCCTCCTGCATCTACATGCACACTGTTACTCCTCCTGCATCTCCATGCACACTGTTATTCCTCCTGCATAAACTTGCTTCCTTCTACACACACTGGTTTCCTCCTGCACACACTTGTAGTTACTGAAATTAAGTATGTCACATCTTCTTCTATTGGTTAATAGGGGCCCACTCTAAATAAGTCCCTTTACAGGCTCTGGCTGCTCGCTGCTACTAGGCCTGAGGCCTGCAGAACCTCTCCCCGGAGGCCTAATAGGTTAAAAGCATGTCTTTAGGTAATGGACTACTGTTCCCAGCCAGCCCAACTTGCAAATCATGTGGCCTCAGGCCGTACTTACTTGACACAGATCCCCACAGTCTCTTCTCTGATCCAGGACTCCCCATCATTCACCGTGTGTATGATGAAGACTCTGCTAATGACCGTGTAAAAGCAGAGTTCCCTCACAGACTTCCTAGCACATCCAGCCCTCCACTCACACTCACGACCTTCCACAGCCCTGAGTCCTTGATGAGGAACTTGACCGAACCATGCGTTCCATAAAGTCGCGTGGTGTGACGCAACGCGTCAGGGTAGGAGGAGTCAGGTGCCGACGCTTCCAGGGGACGGCCGAACCCGGAAGCATACTACATCCATTGTTCGTTCGTATTTTAGATGTAAGTTACTACGTTTTTCAATAAAATTCTTATGTTAAAGTACTACACTATGAGACCTTTCCTTTGTCCCTAATCACTACTACTGGGATTACTGGGAACGGCGGGAGGAGATCCAGAGAGCCAAACCCATTAACATCACTCCAGGGAGCCCATCCGTTCCGGGATCATCCATCTGCTCTATCTGGCCCACTGGGGGCCGCTGTTGGAGTGAGCGGCGGGAGGAGACCCAGAGAGCCAGACCCACTGACAACACTCCAGGGAACCCATCCTCTCCAGGATTACCTATCTGCTCTACTAGGCCCACTGGGGGCCGCTGTTGGAGGTGAGAGGCTGGGGGAAACGTTTGATGGGTGCACCAGAATTTATATGAAGATTAGCACCAGTCACTGCACATTTGGCACCCTATTCAAAGTTCGTTCCTTGTGGACATTATCCATCACTGTTGCACAGTTTTACACTTTTGGACTGTTTTGCACTATTAGCACTTTGGGACAGCATCTCTGTTGTGGGATTGTTTGTCCTCATATCATTACTTATTGAGCTATTCACCTATAGCACATCAGTGCATGTATAAGGGTTTGACTGCACTGCCAACACCATTATCACTCCCAAGATTTTGTTTCAATAATGTGGATTGATTATTGATGTGGAATTTGCATGCACGGTGTACTTTATTTTATATCACTTTGTTGCACATTCATCTGTGGTATACAAATAGTGTATATGATATACCTTACAAGTATTAGCACTAGGGAATATCTTGAATTTATTTGCGATTTTATGCGTTTTCATGTCATGAACTATTGTTACCTTGTTGTGCACTAGGGATTATGTGCTTTTAGGTCAGCATTATTTTTAGTTTTTGTAATATTGTCACGTCCCTTTTAAATAGAGTGGCCTTTACATTATTCACTTCACTTGACACTTTGGCATTTTTTGATTGGCATTCTATTTTATTTATGTCCTTTTTTTGCACTTATGTTGTGATGGATTCCTACATGGAGACATGAAGATTATGGACTTATGTATCCAGAGTTTAGTACAACCTAGTTTTGGTAGGAGTTAACATCTTGGAACCACCACTAAGTAGAGTGATTGGCAGTCGGATCGTTGTCCTAATTGGTCCTGGTCAGTTTTTTATTTGCTAGTTTGGTACTGATTAATAGAGTAGCGCTACATATTTTACAGATATCTATTGCTTTCCTGGGGGAACTGAGTGGACCCTATCTATGTTGGCAGCTCTCTACTCAGTACCTCACTGTTTAGTTTTAGAATTTTCTTCACCATTGTGGTTTTTGCGCACTAGTCCTCTTACTATTTAGTCATGCGTTCCAACAGCTTCGCCTGCCCCTCTGCTCCAGGAGTTCCCTGCCACCGACCATGTGGTGACAGAAACATTGCCAATGACTGTGTTCACAGTTCTCGCCGGGCCTTCTCCTGTGATCGACACCCCCCCCCCCCCTCCAGACCTACTGCTGCTGCCAAGCATTCCATTCCTCACTTAACACAGCTGACTTCTCCCCCGGTGGCACATCAACTCAGCTTATATATGAGGCCCGCCCCCTGCCAATACCACTTGGGGCTTGGTCAGGGCTCACACACAAACTGCCTGCCGCTTCAGTTCTAGGCCCAGCCCCCCTTCCAGAATATTCTCCCTGGAAGCAGGGGAGGCGCCACAGAACTGAAGTGCAGGTGGTCACACCCACTGCTACTCTGACCACTCCCAGCCCCAAGATCAAAACAGACAGGCCTAGCTTACAGCATAGGCCTGCCTAAATTTGCCTGTGCTGACTGTAAAATAACCCTTACTAGCACCTACCTACTGGTAGAGGGTGCTACATAACCAATAAAAAGCAATCCAGCAATTCTGAATATCTTTGATCCTGTATACACCATCAGTGTATATCTTGCAAATTCAGCATTCCAAATGTGAAAGAAAAAATGTTTCCAAGTATTGAAAACTCTGTGTAAAGAGGACGAATGCATACCCACCATATGTAAGGGGGTGTTGCAGTGTGCCTGCCACTGTTCTGGAGAGTGGACTTACTGCTCAAACGGGTGGCAGAGCAGGTAGTGAGACAGCGATCCACAGATGGCTCACTTTACTTCCACAATAGTGACCAGAAGTAAACACGTTGATCATATGATTGCTGCTTAGCTCTGGCTCTAGGAGAGGAACCCTGCAGTGGTCTGACTTGTCCTTTGCACTTGGCGCTGTACCCAAAAGAAATTGACATCCTTTTTTTCCCCACAAATAGAGCTTTCTTTTGGTGATATTTGATCACCTCTGCATTTTTTTTTTTTTTACTTTTTGCTATAATACATATCCAAAAAAAATATAAAAAAATAATTTATTCATCAGTTTAGGTCGATATATATTCTTCTCTGCATATTTTTGGTAATAAAAATCACAATAGCCGTATATTGATTGGCCTGCGCAAAAGTTATCGTGTCTGCAAACTATGGGATAGATTTAGGGACTTTTTTTTTAATTGTTTCTACTGGTTATGGCGGTGATCTGCAGTTTTTAGCGGGACTGCGACATTGAGGTAGACAAATCTGACCCCAAATGACACTTTTTGGGGACGAGTGACATTATTACATTGATCAGTGCTATAAAAAGACACTGATCAATGTAAAAATGACACTGGCAGGGAAGGGGTTGACACTAGGGGGCGATCAAGGGGTTAACGGTGTTCCCTAGGTGTGTTCTAACTGTAGGGGGATGGGCTGCTTGGGACATGATAGAGATCACTGCTCCCTATGACTGGGAACAGGAGATCTCTGCCATGTCATCTGTCAGAATGGGGATCCGCCTTGTTTACAAAGGCAGATCCCCATTCTTCCTTTATACTAGGCGATCACTGGTCTCCGGCGGACATCATGCAGTGGGAGCGTGCTACCGATGGCGCCCGCGCTCCCGCAACTGCGCGTGCCGACGTACAATGACAACGATTCGCGCAGAGGAAACAACCTGCTGCAGTACAACTGCGGCGGGCAGTCCTTAAGTAGTTAAGGAAGCAATCCTTGTGCATACTGCTGCATGTACTTCTATATACTTGAACCACCTACAGAACTGTAAAAGGGCCTTACTGCCATACAGATACCTTGGGATCAACACTGTATTTTTATACTGTTCATTATTTATTACATAAACAGAAAAAATCCCAGAAGCCTAACCTGGTCACACCAGGGCCGCTTATAAGGCAGTACAACTGGTCCTGTAGTACTGGGTCCAGGCCTAATCAGCTAGACAGGGGGGCCCAGGGTAACTCTATTGTTCACTTCTACCTAAACAAATAAATTAATTTTACTAGCCCATATCCCCCCTCCTACTTGCCTACCAGTGATAAAATTAAATTTCCCTGGGCCCCATCAGGTCAACAGAGGGGCCCAGAAGGTAGGAGCAATGTTGCTGTGTTTACTGCACCTTGAGGGTGGGTGGGGTGTAGGTGGAGTTGGGGTGGGCCCAGTCAGGAAGCCTGTACAGGGCCCCATGATTTCTAACAGTGGCCCTGGGTCACACAGTTAGCCCCTTCCAAACGTGTGAGTCTTTACATCCAGCGGACCCAGGACGATGGACTTTTCTGAATGGATCTTAACTAACCTACATTAGAAAGATCAAGCAGGTTTGTTTCCCAATACGGGGTTAAAGCCCTTGGTGTTATGCTTTATCAAAGTACTATATCCCATTAAAGACTTGGTCCATGCTCCCCCCGACTAAGTCCTTTGGATGTAAGGTGTAGGATGGAATCGGGTGATGTTGGCATGCATGCCAGGTGGGATGTGGAGATTCTGAGACTTGCTGGGAATGTACAGGTGGCAAATTTCTGATGCTGGACACCTAGTGCACCGGTTTAGTTTTTTGTCAATAGTTCAACTTTTAGGGGTTATAGCATGGTTCAAAGGACCATTCCTGGACAATTCTGGCCTTTGCAACTGACCATTATCTTGCAGGCAACACCCATGTTGTTAGGTCTAGACTCCATCATGACACCTAAGCCTGATATTAAAGATAATACCTATTTTATGATATGCTCTGACTAGTGGGCAGTTTAATAAGCAGTTGGTCAGTAAATGCACGTTCAGAGTGAATCAAAACTAAGAATAGAAGACTGTGGTTTGGAATTATTATAGGATTTATCAAAAGTAGATTTAAAAATGGAAAATCATCACTCATGCAGGAAAATATGATTGTTATAAAGCTTATAAAACACATTTCATTGGTACTACTCAGACTTTGATGAGTTCTGCACTTTTCACATCATCATTACTCCTATTTGTCCCAATAAATATGTCCCAATCCTAGATGAGGCTTATTTAATAATGTTATGCAAATAACGAAGTGCAAAGTGCATAACAACTAATAACAGTTATTAGATGAAAACATAGGCCAACTGGTAAAGTGGACCAGAACTCTTGGGGATTTGCTGAATTATAGGGAACATCTAGGAATGTTAAAGCTGAACTCCGGGTATGGAAATTCTTGCATAGTAATAGCGGTCCAGCTTGGACCAATGTAAGTTAGTACAGTCCATACCTGGAATACTTAGGAAATACCTTATCATAGGGGGTAACCATAGGGGGCTGCTCGTTCTGCTCAGGTGCCATTCAGATAGTGCCTTGTACTTTTCTCCATGAATAGTGTTCTCTGTTCAGACAAGGTGGAAATTAAGATATCACCACCCTGTCTCTCCACCAGTTCCAATCAGAGAGCACTTTGCATTCGCTGAGAAAATGCAAAGCATTCTCTTTATGGCACTCATGGTAAGCAAGCAACCCACTGTAGTTACTATGCAGTTGAGTAGAAGTTGAGCACGGGATCCACAAGAGAGTGAGGATCACCATAGTAGTTATGGTTACTACATTGATTCGCCACTTCCGCAGGGTTTGGTCAGGTATGAAATATTCTTACTTACATTGTTCCAAGCTTCAGCTTTAATTGTGTCTGCACCCTGAAAAATGTACTTTCTGTCTTGAATTCCTCCTAAAAAATAGTATTGCTTTTCCTGTGCCCTGAGCATCATAGCTGTATATCTGCATTGTGAGGTCTAAGGCAGTGTGCCTCTGATTGCTAGTCTCAGGAGATTTGTAGTGAGATTTGGTGATATGTCTACAGGACTGTTCTCCTTGCTGGAAAGGAAGCTGTATCTAATGACTTGCAGTGCAAGGATTTCCCTAATAATGCCTCATCTGTTCTGTGGATCTGGAACTTCTGCGCCTCTCGTTCTGGTTCTACTTGATTATTCTTCCAACAGTTATTGGATTACCAGTCTTCAGGGGGAAGTTATAACATAAGGATGCAAAGCCCCCGTCTCCACCAATAATAATGAAAGTCTGACTGGATTACAGTTCTGCCCCTCTCCCAGTAAAAATTGGGCAAAAGTCTGCAAATATAAAAACAGAACAATATTCATACTCAAACATACATTTAGCAATAAAATAGCGGCAAGCACAAATTTGTTGATTGCAAATTAAAACAGTGCTTAATAATGTAATTATGAGTTCATACAAAAGTTCATTAAAAAAAGATGTCAGAAGATGGAGATCCCAGCACCAACTTCAATGTGAAAGATAGATACACACGGCACCACTGTGGTGAGGCAATTCTCCTTACCAGGGGTTGTGGACCCCCAAATAATAGAGTGGCCAATAGGACTTTATTGTTGTTAAATGGTGGACCTCTGTCTAAGGAACTGCCCCCTAACATCAACTGAATGACTCTGAGTCCACAGTAAGAACGATACTCTTAATAGTTAACCATAGACATCTGCAATATCTCCAAGTGATCAGCACCTTAACCAATATCTTCATCTGATACTAGTAATAATAACCCTTGTCCGGTCACTTAGGACTCTCCATTGGGAACTCGGGAAACTCTACTCCTGGACGCAACTTTCTCCGGGGATCCAGGCCACCAGCTGGGCCGACGTTGCTGGTCGAGTGGAGCCTCCCGGGTTCCCAACGGAGAGTCCTAAGTGACCGGACGGGGGTTATTATTACGAGTATAGATAGCTAGATATTGGTTAAGGTGCTAGTCACATGGCGATATTGCAGATGTCTATAGTTACCTATTAAGAGTACCGCTCCTTATTGTGGATTTTGAGCCATCCAGTTGATTTGGGGGCAGTTCCTTGGACAGAGGTCCGCCATTTAACAACAAAAAAGTGCTATTGACCACTCTGTTATTTCAGGGTCCACAATCTCTGGTAAGGAGAATGGCCTCACCACAGCTGGTGCCGTGTGTATCTATCTGTCAGATTAAAGCTGGCCCTGGGATCTTCATCTTCTGACATCTTTTTTTAATGAATTTTTGCATGAACTCACAAGTACATTATTAAGTCTTGCATATTATTTTTATAAAAGTCTGCAAATACTCACCTCTGCTCCAACAATGAGACAAAGTCCTTTTCCAAGCTTCTTTAAAGCAGTGGTTCCCTGGCCATCTTTATTGGCTGGTGTGGGTTGACGTAACTCCTGTGCATGCAAACGATAGTTTAAAGCAATATTAAACCCAAAACCAAAAATTGCAGCTTACCAATCATTTGATGTGGTGGCTGCATTGTTTTCCTTTTTTAACTCTGTTTTCACCTGGCGATCTGGCCAGTAACACACCTCCTGTATTAGGGTGCCCCCCACTCTGGATGAAGGAGCACAGGGGCACCTTTGGAAAGCAGCATTGTTGATCTGGGGGGGGAGGGGAGTGTTAAGTGTACTAGCAGATTTAGATATACTAAGACATTAAAGCCAAAATCCAGCTCACACTTTATAAGCAATTACAGCAACAGTTTTTCCTTCTGGGATAAAGATTTTACATAAATAAATAATTGTTATTATTATACAGGATTTATATAGTGCCGACAGTTTACGCAGCGCTTTACAACATAAGGGCAGACAGGGCCGTTACAATACAGTTTAATACAGTAGGAATCAGAGAACCCTGCTTGTTAGAGCTTATAAATAAAAACAGATCATTGTAAGCACCCCTGTCAGAGGTATATGGTTTGCCTCATCCCTCGAAGTGCTACATCTGGAAGAAAGCTTGTTCTTTTGAAAACAGACTTACTGGCTGAATCACCAGGTGAAAATAGAAGAAAGAAAGACTAGAAAAGAAAACGAAAGCAGCAATCACATCTAAGGCCCCTTTCACACTTGAACGACCTGAAAGTTGCGCGACTTTGACGCAACTTTACCACGACCACGACTTGAAGCAATGCCTATTTAACCTCGAGGTCTATGGACCTCAAGTCGCATCAAAGTTGCAGGACAAGTCGCACAAGTGTGAAAGGGGCCTAGAAGTTGATATGCTGCAATATAATAAATGTTTGCCTTTGAGTTTAATACTCTGTTAAGGCTTATTCTGTTTTTTGCTAAACATAAATAAATAAAAAAAAACTCATATTAATTAAAATAATTTCCATGAATATTATTTTTGTAGCTTGAAACCTGCAAAGTATTGCAACCATGATTATTATAGTCTTTTCCTTCATTGATCCCGTGAACTAATCTGTAGATGAATATATAAGGTAGCCTGCACTCCGGCCGCGTAAAAAGTGCACCCATTCATGCAGTACGAGCCACAGCCCATGTGAATGAGCTTTAAAGTGCTCTTTTCTGTTTCTCCTAAGAGCTCCTCGAAATACTGGCGGACTGGATTTGAGAAATGCTGACCTAGGCTTTCTACGATAGCATTTTCCAGTTTGTGTACTGACCCAAAACTGTTTTACACCCCCGGGAACTAGAGGACCTCTCTGTCTTTGAGGTGCGTTCACAGGCATTCAAGCTTTGATCGTATTCTTTGTTCTCCATTGTACAACAAATACGAATTGTGTTTTTCAATTACATGAAATGTATTTGAAGTTCATTTTACAAGAGGGAACATGTAAGGAAGTAATCCTGAAGGCTGTACCATTGAATAGTAGCTTATTTTCACTTTGATGTGAACCGAGTCGTGTCTGTCTACTCATTTAATGAACTGATATAGATTAAATGGGAACTAGGGATAAATCTGTGGCACTATTGGTTTCATTCGAAAAAGTATTTGTCTTGGTGGCCGAGAGTGAAAGTGATAGGAAATCCTACATTTTGAGTGGTCACCAGAAGAATAGAGAGAAGATCTTCTAATGGGGATCGTAGGTCTGTTGACCTTGATGGCAGTCAGGGATTTCCCTCACTTTTGAGGGATATCCTCTCACTTCCTGTTTTGGTATTGGGGCATGAAGTTTTGGGTAATCCCCCCAATGGGACACCAATGGCAAAAAAAAAAAAATGATTCCCTTACTCTATCCAAACAAGGTTTTGCCCTCAGTTCTACTTTAAAGCGGAGCTCCATCCACATTTTACACTCCTCACCATGCAGTACTAATCTGCATCCTTAAAATGAATAGGCAATTTATTATTTTTTCTGTTCACTTACCTGAGTTATGCCTATATCTAATTTCACTTTCTCCTCTAGGGGCCGGCGGCGCCGTGCATCATTTCCGGTTTTGCATTGGCTCCTGGGAGAATTTGGTCAGCTTGGCATGGCGTCTATGGAAATTCTTGGCCCGCTTGGAATCGCACGGCTCTAGTACCTTTTAACATTAGCGTCTATGGAAATTCCTAGCCAGCTTGGCATCGCACGGCTCAAGTAAAATTTAACATTGGCGTATATGGAATATCTTAGCCAGCTTGGCATTGCACTGCTCCAGTAACATTTAACATTGGCGTCTATGGAAAATCTTGGTCAGCTTGACATGGCTGTGCTATGCCAAGGTGACCAAAATTACACTGCACTGCACATGCATGAGATAGGCAGGTGCATGCTGGGAAGCCAGCATGCACAGAATCCAGGAAGAAGGACACTTTGGCTTCAGATACCCACACTGGAGATGACCGCGCTGTGCAGAAACTTCACAGAGTAAGAAAACAATGCTGCACAGATAGACAACTGGCCATAGTTTACAGCATGCCTTTGTTAAATTGCACGAGGCATCAGTATTCTGGGGGTCTTTTTATCTTAAAAGTCATATTTCAGCCGGAACTCCCCTTTAACCAGTTGAGCTTCTCATGCCATTTTAAAACAAGTATTTCCGGGTTAATGATCTTGCTACACAGCTTGTAGGCAGGTGCAGCCTAGTTTCTCCACTGTAGGTGGCACTCATCCGCAGAGGTACCACAGCTGAAGAGGAAGACTAGAGGTTTCCTGGGTCACTGGGGAAGCACCCAATTGCATTCTGCTGTCCCATGTGACTCTGGCAGCCATGTTGGATCAGGCAGAGCCTCTTTAAAGCCCTGGCTCACAGGCTTGGTGTGCATTTTGCAAGTGGGCAGAGTAGGGAAAGGTGCCCCATCTGTTAGGGATGGTACTAGCACTAGCAAAAGGTTCCTAAAGGGGTAGGAAAAGCGCAGGGTCGCATTTCCTCTGGACACCTTCCCGATTGGGCACAGGACAGCCAGGCCGCATTCTATCCCCTCTCAACAGACCCTGTCAGTCTAGCTGGAATCTGTTTCTTTCACATTGCTGGAAAGTTGGGTAGCCTTACCACTGGGTTTGTTGTGAACTGTTACTGCATTACTTCAATAAAGTCTTCTCTTGCACCTACCTGTGTGAATTATTGCCTCTGCATCATGCTGCACCACACCTGCAAGCAGGGGCGTTGCTAGGTCTACAAAAGATCTGGGGCTAGAGCCCATAGCAGCGGTCACCAACCTTCTTGCCACTGTCATCTGTCACCAGATGCAGCGTTTTACTTCCCACCGTCACCTGCCACCAGATGTGGATTGTCACTTGCCACTTTCACCTGACAGCAGATGTGGATTGTCACTTGCCACGTCTCCTACCACCATTTGCAGATTGTCATTTGCCACATCTCTTGCCACCATTTGCAGATTGTCACTTGCCACGTCACCTGCCACCATTTGCAGAATGTCACTTGCCACGTCTCCTCGCACCATTTGCAGATTGCCACATCTTCTGCCATTATTTGCAGATTGTCACTTGCCACGTCACCGGCCACCAGATGTGGGTTGTCACTTGCCAAATGATGTGGATTGTCACTTGTCATGCGAGCCAGTGCCACTAAATGTGCATTGACGCTGTACTGATGGCAGGCTGAAAGCACTGGTCCATTTAGTGAGAGAAGGAGAGCGGTGATGCGGGGTGGGCAGTGAGAGATGATGTCATCTCGCTGCTCCCCGCCGCACCTCCGACATTGAAGCAAGGGGATCTGGCTGCAAAGTGGAGCTCACGAAGACAGGAAGCACGTGACCTCCACTCCGCCGTGGTGTGAGGGTGGAAGGGGGTTGATGTGTGGCGGGCAGTGAGAAATGATGTAATCTCTCTGTTGCTCGCCGCAACTCGCTCCCAAAACTAAGAGGCCCGGCTGTGAAGATCACTGATGTGGAGCGTGCAGAGAGATGCACTCTCATGCAGCCAGTCCACCCACCACAGCAGCCGCAACCCGCTGGTTAGGCAGGAGCCCTGCGGCAAGAGACTCGGGGCTATGGGCCCCAGATTCGGGGCTATAGCCCCAATAGCCACCCCCTAGCAACACCTCTGCCTACAAGCCTTCCATATAGGCACTTGAAGAAGTTCCATTGGGTAAGATTCCTGGGCAGGGATGTTGTAGCTCTATCCAGCATATCATTGCAGCAGTAGATCACTGCTATAGTAATCTATTGTTGATTAATTGGTTAATTGCAGACAGCAATAGAACACTAATAGAGGTGATCTGTTTTTGCACAGCTGCATGGGGGGACTGATCAAGGTCCTCCTACAAAGAATATATATAAATATAAATATATATATATATATATATATATATATATATATATATATATATATATATATATATATATATATATATATATATATAAATAAATATATATATATATATATATATATATATATATATATATATATATATATATATATATATATATATATATATATATATATATATATATATATATATATATATATATATATATATATATAATCATTTTTTATACTTATTGTTTCCCTAAAACTAAAAATCATTGCCTCCCCATAATAAACCCCAGGTCATGACATATGCATTTATCACATGAACGTCAAATACAACGCAATGTTATTTTGATTTTTAGCAATTAGCAAACCATGAAATAGTTGCCTTCATGCTACATTGTAGCCTCACCAACCTGACTTGATCTTAACTTGCCATACTAACAACACAAACCAATATTTATTTTTCTCTGCACACAACGCAATGTAGTATTCAAAGGGGAATAAAGCTCACCTAAAGTAGAAGCTTTACCATTCGAGCACACTACAATAAAATCACACTTACTGTATGATACCATTTCAATCAGCCGACTATGGGGTTGATTTACTAAAACTAGAGAGTGCAAAATCTGGTGCAGCTGTGCATAGAAACCAATCAGCTTCCAGGGTTTTTTTTGTCAAAGCCTATTGAACAAGCTGAAGTTAGAAGCTGATTGGCTACCATGCACAGCTGCACTAGGTTTTTCATACTCCAGTGTTAGTAGATCAACCCCTTTGTTATTTATTTTTGGGGGTGTCATTGGTATAAAGAACAGAATATTATTTTTTTTCTAATTTATTGCTATTTCTTCCCAATACAACTGATCTAGTACATTGGGCAGTGGCGGCCCGTCCATTAGGAGTGCACGGGCGCCGCCTCCCCTATCCATGCGTCCGACCCCCTGATCTACATACAGAGCGCCGGATGCATGGATTCCAATGGGAGGGGGGTGTTTTCTTGAAGCACGGGATTAGAGCCAGAGACTCTAATAGGCTTCAAAAAAGGGTGGGCTCGGGCGCAGCACCATAGATGAGGTAAGTCCTCCGGTGCTGCTGATGACCTGACTGACCAGCCTGGGACTCAAGGGGACTGAATCAGAATTGAAGGCAAAAACTTTTCTTCATTTTGGATAGAGCAAAGGCCTTTAGTAAATCAAACCCCGTTATGTACAAAATAAATACACAATACTCAGCAAGATAACACAGAGGATTTCTTATTTTAAAAGCTTTTATATACAACAAGCAGGTGAACGATATGTACAAACATTCTTATGTACTAGACAAATAGATCTGTATTTTATTTTTAACCCACTAACTGTCAAGGAAACTGCTAAACTGCCAGCAAAGGCTCCTTTGAGGGAGAGAATGGGTTAAATTTACATTCGCATTCTCAGACAATAGCATAAAAATTGTCATCCATAAAATGATAAAATAATCCCGGGTTCTGAATCATTTATCCGTTCTTATCCGAGTCTATAATTTCTTGGCGTTCCGGCTGAGCGAGCAACACTAAGACAATTCTTGAAAGGCTATGTGGTTTTAATCTACATGCTCTTTTTTTATGGTAATGCGCTTCGACCCACAGCAGCTACACCAGCGATATGTAAATGTGGCCATTAAATACGGCTGACGCTAACCTAATGTAAAATATGACTTTAGCATTGATGTGTTCCTGTCACACATGCACTACCCCGGCAGCCATCTTGTGCTGAAAGAGTTTGATGACATACTGGATGACAAGTTTTAGAATTTGGGTGGGTGCAACTTTTAATATATTGCTCCAGCCTAACAGTGTGTGGCTGATTTACTAATAGAGTGGAGCATGTTCACTTTGTAAAAGGAATTTCCACCTAGTTGAAGTGGTGAAGGACCACCTTTCATTGGCAGCATGGCCCTATTACACTGGTCATCATTGGGAGAATCACAATTACACTGGTCATCATTGGGAGAAGCACCATTACACTGGTCATCATTGGCAGTATGGCCCTATTACACTGGTCATCATTGAGAGAAGGGCCCCATTACACTGGTCATCATTTGGAGAAGGGCCCCATTACACTGGTCATCATTGGGAGAAGGGCCCCATTACACTGGTCATCATTGGGAGAAGGGCCCCATTACACTGGTCATCATTGGGAGAAGGACCCCGTTACATTGGTTATTATTGGGAGAAGGGCCCTGTTACATTGGTTATTATTGGGAGAAGGGCCTCGTTATATTGGTCATTACTGGGAGAAGGGCCATATTACACTGCTCATCACTGAGAGAAGGGTCCCATTAGACTGGCCATTATTGGGACAAAGGCCCCATTACACTGGTCATTATTGGGAGAAGGACCTTACTACACTGGTCATCATTGGGAGAAGGGACCCTTTACACTGATCATTACTGGGAGAAAGGCCTTATTATTCTGGTCATTTTTAGGATAAGGGCCCTATTACAATGGTAAACATTGGAAGAAGGGCCCCCTTACACTGGTTATCACTAGGAGAAGGTCTCTGTTACACTGGTCATCATTGGGAGAAGGGCCCCATTACACTGGTCATCACAGGGAGAAGGCCTCTATTATGCTGACCATTTTTGGCAGAAGGGCCACATTACATTGGTCATTATTGAGAGAAGAGCCCCATTACAACGGTAATCATTGGGAGAAGGCCTCATTACAATGCTCATCACCAAGAGAAGGCCTTTAATATGCTGGCCATCACTGGGAGAAGGGCCCTATTACACAGGTCGTCATTGGGAGAGAGACTCCGTTACACTGCTCATCATTGGGAGAAGAGACTCATTACAATGGTAATTATTGGGAGAAGGGTCCAATTACACTGGTCATCATTGGGAGAAGGGACTCATTACAATGGTCATCATTGGGAAAAGGGTCCTATTACACTGGTCATCATTGAGAGAAGGCCCCCATTACACTGCTCATCATTGAGAGAAGGGTCCCCTTACACTGGTCAACATTGAACGAAGGGTCCAATTACACTGGTCTTCTCTGGGAGAAGGGTCCCATTACACTGCTCATCATTGAGAGAAGGCCCCCATTACACTGGTCATCACTGGGAGAAGGGCCTCATTACATGGGCTGTCATTGGGAGAAGGCCCCCATTACACTGGTCATCATTGAGAGAAGAGACCCACTACACTGTAGTGAATGTGGTTCACTTTGCAAGAAATACCCAATTACATTTAAAAGTAAAATTTAAAAAAATAGACTTTTGCTTGCACGTGATTAGATGGTAGAAGTCATCACAGTTTTACATCAGTAAGCTAATCAAAAATTCCCTTGCACAGTGAAAATTCACTTTGCAAAGTTAACATGGCTCTAATCCTTTAGTAAATCAGCTCAATCTGACAGCCTCTGCGCATGGATGACAGGAACACCGATGGCCCATGCACAATTGCACATTATTACAATGCACACGCTGACGTGCTTTACTAAAATGAATGAAGACCTACTTACTCTATGCATTGTGGTGTCATTAATTATGAATGGCACCCCAACGTATTGTACAATAGAGTCCAACGTATAACACACCACAGTGCATATATTGTGCTGCATTGCTAAAAAAGGGTTGTGTACTTTTTTTATCTGCTGTGGTTCATTGGCAGCCTATTCATAACGCAACGCACGTTAATATGTGTGCATTCACGCATCGCAAGGGAACGCTTAAGTGTGGATGGACCCTAAAAGAGGTCTAACGCTTTCACCAGAAATTGCAGAAACTAAGCTAACCAGTGGCAGGACAAAAAACAAAAAACATTGGCAGGGAAGAGGTTAACCCTGCTCTGATTTAAATACCCCCTATCCCCAGTCCACCCCACCCCCCAAAAGTAATATAGGTTCATAGTGTCCCCTCTTCTTCAGAGATGTGCAAACCTGAGGAATATTTGTCATTTATTATGAAAAGAAGGAGATTTTTTTTTTTTTTTTTCATAACGAACAATTAGTAATTATAGATTCCTTTTCAAATAGATTTTGTATAAAGCAGGGATAGGTTGAACTAGCCTCTGTTAGGTTTTCATTGACGGGTTCCTATTCATTTTCTCTCAGGCTAGGATGTGATAGTAAATCCCTCCATCGGAGACAAAGGCATAAACAACAATACATTTTTTTATAAGAGTAGAGAAATTTGAGAAAATTTAGATAATGGGGTTGATTGACTAAAGGCAAATAGACTGTGCACTTTGCAAGTGCAGTTGCTCCAGAGCTTAGTAAATAAAAAATAAAAATAAATATTTTCCTTGCATGTGATTGGGTATTGTTTGTATAGTGAATTTTTATCTAATTTCTTAAACTCTGGAGCAACTACACATGCACAGTCTACTTGGCTTTAGTAAATCTACCCCAATGTTTTTTTCTTGCAGTATATGAATTCATTTCCTGGGGACAATGGCTCCTCCCATTTCCTGTCTGGGTGTCACAAGGACAAGAAATTAGGGAAAATCTCTCCAAAGGAGGAAATAAAATCTGACAGAAATGTAAACTCTTCCCCGATCTATTCAAAAGAACATTCAAATAAAACTAAGGTTAGGCTTTAAGGAAGCCTGTCTTTAAGTATTTTATTAAATACAAACTCCTGACAAAAAGACTTTTGAAGCTATTGGAACTTCTACCATCTTTGCTCTGTTATGATGAAAGGAGTTTTAAAAATTCAATTTGAAAAAAAGATTTACAGAACTTTAATGATTTGAGGCAATAGAGGTGACCTAGCATGGCCATCCAACCTTGATCTTTCATTAGCTGTTCAAGTAGTCCGGAAATTTTTATTAAACTCTGGATAAGAATCCGCAGTTTGTGCATTAGTTCTTTTAGCTACATAGGTGAGTTTTTAGGTTGTATGAGTTGATTTTCTTAATGACTGATGCCTCATTTGTAACATGCTGAAAGTGGCATGTTACCCCAAGATAAAATAAGCTAACTCTTTCACCAAATTGTCTGGGAGATATAACACTGAAAAGCAGATGCATCTGGTCAATCCATTTTAGTATTATAGCACTTAAAAGTGGATACATCTGGTTGATCCATTTTAGTAGCAAAAATGAATTGACCAGGTGGATGCATTCATGCCTGGGATTCCACCAACTTGACCATGTGAGATGGCAAAAAACTTGGATGATCTCTAGTTTACTTTTATGTACTTTCACATTGTGTTTTAAAATAAAAATAACTACGTGCTGGACTCTTTTTATCTTGGTCTAAAATCAACTGAACTGATTTTCATCAAAACGTTAATCTCATGCTACTAATTAAAAAGTTCAGACCGGGGGGGAAGGTCCAGCTCTAGAACTTTATAGGTGACCAGCATTGGATTTCCATATAAACCAAGTCTAACTTACATGTCTATCTAGCCTTGGACTCCAATATAAGGCAAGCTGGCTTAACATACCTATCAATGTTTGGACGCCCATGTAGGTCAAGTCTTCCCAACATTCCTATCCAGTCTTGTAATCCAAGGATGTTGTTTTCCTAACATGACTGCTTAGCTTTGGACTTCCATTTAAGTAATCTCTACCTGACTGCCCATCCCTAGACCATCATGCAAACCAAAGTCTACCTAATAGGACTAGCTTTGGACTTGGCCATGAAAGCCAAGTCTAAATATCATGACTATCTAGCCTTGGACTGCCACATAAGTCAAGTCTCTCTAACATCACTATCTAGCCTTGGATTACCATGTAAGCCAATCCTATCTAATATTTGACTGTGCAACCTTGGATTTTCATACATTGTATGTGAAGTTGACATAACATTAAGCCTCCGTTCAGCATCCAGCCTCAGCCCCCAAAGTACACCAAGTTTACCTAATTTTGCACTAGACTTTGACGCATCATGTCTATATAACAAAACAGGCTTAAGACAGTTTTCAATATTTACAGGTGTACTTAAATTTACTACCCACTCTGGACTTTCATATATATAACAATACTATGGAACATTTTTAAGTACTTCCAAACATTAATACATATCAGTTCTAATCAACATGGCTGTCTATCCTGAAACTCCCATAAACCAAGTCCATCTAATTTATTGCCTCTGTTATACACCAACAGAATCAAATATCACTATCAAATCCCATGTATGGTATATCTACTAGACCAGGTATCCTCCATAGATTCATCTTTAGCCACGGTTTCCCATGTACTGTCAGCTGGATCTACGGTAGCAAACCTGATACAGCTAAGATAACTTTGACAATCGTATGCGAAGTCTAGTAACCTGTTTGCCTGGCCTAGGACTCCCATATTTTTAAAGTCTATGAAATAGGATTGTCCAATGTTTCTAAGGAATAGAAACTGTGGACACTATAAAGAAAATGTCAAATTTACATGGGTGTTGCAACCAGATTTAAAATTGAAAAAAGCTGAAAGAAGTTACTTTACTTTGTTTTCTTACTCTAATACCAATAGAATATGACCTAGACAAGCACATTCTCTGAGGAATACCAAACACATTTATAAATATGGGTCACATGCTTCTATTTACAAAAGTACCTTCAGATTTAGCTTTATTTAACATTTCTCGCTGCTGCCTGTAGCATTTTAATGTGATCCATTCAAAAATATAAAGTTAGCCCCACCAGTGAGTTTGGTCCAGAATAATAGGTTCATTGATGATCTTGCATATTTTGATAAGTACTTTTAAATTAGTTTGCACATCTCTGGCTTTTTTTTTTCTGTTTACCTGCCCTCTATTTTCACCACACCACCTTGAATCTCTCTTCATGGGTTTGTCAAGTGGTATCGATCTGCACACAAACAATGAGGAGCCAACAATTTTTGGCTTGATTTGCAAAGTAGCAAAATAAGCAACACAGGATCCTAAGACAGAGTCAGTGGCTCTTTATACTTTTAAACTTCAGTCCCAGTTCATTGATTCCCAACAGAGGTCCCCTTGCAGTTTTTCCCAAAGGTAATACAAGTATCTAGACTCCGATTTTCATGTCCACATGCTTTTCATTACGTATGTTCTCTTGGTTCAGAGGCTCATCCTGGTCTCCTAATTCATTGGTCTGCTCTTTAGATACTAGTTGCACCATCTCTTGAGATTTAATTGTGTCTCCATTCTGCTCCATGATAACTCCATCTTCCGGAGATCCTTTGTTGCCATTAATCACCAATTTCTTTTTCTGGCCACATCTATGGAAAAGATAATTCAAGAGTTAGGTGCTTGAATAAGACAAAAAAACATCCGTGCCAACAAAATTGGACAGGAAAGTTTTATTATGTAGTTGCATATTTCTATTTTTTTTAAGAAGATACAAATGCAGTTCCTAGGAAACAATTTCCATGGTGCAATTGAGAAATTTTCTGTTTAGAATTTTGTGACCTGACTGTCTTAGCTAAAAGGCAACTGAGAAAGTCAATGACAGAATAAACAACATAAATGTAGAGCGAGTTTTTGGAATAAGTACTATAACTTCTATTACACCGCTAACAAAAATGTGAATCATCCATTCATATCAAGACTACTTCTGCATTCACTTTCCCAGAATGAATGCACTTGAGACTCTTTTGTAAATTAGGGACATTTTGTGGCCTAAGTTTACAATCATGACGGCATTGCTTACCAACTCATTAGCAGACAACAATGTCTTTAGAGTGTGCAAATGAAAAACATCTTGGTCATAAGTCCAGCCAACAGACTTTTTGTAGTCTAGTTAAAAGAAATTGTTCTTTCAATTTTGGGTTACAGACAAATGTTTGTGGCCCATGCCCAAGCAGTATTTATCTGGCTACCAAATCTGTGGTCAGCTGTCCATAAAAATAAAATTGAGCAAGTTTAGAGAAGATCAACAAAAATTATGCAAGGGATGAAACAGATCATAGGAGACTATAGGAACTTTATATGTATAGCCTTAAAGGAACAAGGCAAATAGGGGACACCACTAAAACCTTGAAATAGATCAAGGTGGTTGTAAAGACTAGACATTTTTTACCTTAAAGTGGTTGTAAAGGCTGAAGGTTTTTTACCTTCAAGCATTCTATGCACGAAGGTAAAAATCCTTCAGTGTGCAGCTCCCTTAGCCCCCCTCCCCCAATACTTACCTAAATCCAATCTCAATCTCCCAGGACTCGCTCTCCTGATTGGCTGAGATGCAGCTGTCAATCACAGCCAGTGAGCAGGGGGCATGTTTGTTATTTTTTTTTTTAATACATTTTTTTCCTTTACAATCATTTTAAAAGAGAAGTATGGGTTTGGCTTTTTTTCCCCCATTATTCCTACCTAGGTGGATGCAGCATCAGTCCGATGCTGCATCTGTCCCCCGGTGTCTCTACACTGAGAACCTAGCCACCGAACATCGCCGATAGCTTGGTTCTCTCAGCTCCCCGAGCAGATAGCTCTGCTCCTCCTCACTCACTGGAGCGCTGAGCTGTGGTGGGTCAGGGAGCGGCCGTCTCAGAGGCTCGCTGAGAGGCTGAGACGGCTAACAGTCCAGGCACCTGGCGGATCCAGACTTCCTAGGTCGGGATGACGCGGTGCCTGGACTAATCTGTGTGACGTCAGCAGTGAGCAAACTTCAGACCACTCTCTGCTGAAAACAGGTGACGGGGTGCAAAACGAATTGCACTCCTGTTACCCATAGGAGAAGCCCAGCCAAACGAGCTCAGGCTGGACTTCTCCTTTAATGCATTTCCTGCATTAAGGTATAAAATGTCCCAGTATTTGTATCGCCCCTCTCAATCCAGCACTGTGTTTGTCTGCAGCGGCTCTTTCCTCTCGTTCCTTGCATTCACAGGACAGAGGCAGCAGCTCCTGCTGCTGTCAATCAAATCATGTGAGGAGGGAGCAGAGGGCAGGGTTGAGCCATGCTGTGTGTGTTAATAGACACACACAGCCCAGCTTGGGAGCGAGCCCACATGTGTGCCACCAAAAAAAGTATTTTGTTTAATGATGGCACATAGAGAAGAGGAAGAGCCAATAGTGCCAGTGGGGGACCCAAAAAGAGGAGGTTCGGGTCATTCTGTGCAATACCATAGCACAGAGCAGTTACGTATACCATGTTTGTTATTTAAAAAAAAAATAGACTTTACAACCACTTGATGGGTACAAATAAGATTCTGTGGGGGCAGTATTTTCAATATGGGATTAAGAACATAACATTTTAAAAAAACCTGCAACCTGGTTTATTAGCTGACTAAACTGAGTTTACAGTGTGTGCATTTGTGTACAGTTTGACTATGGTAGAGAAATTAGCATAGCCCCGCTAAACTCCAATTAAGCTCCTCTGGGGTGGGGGCTGATGTCAACGGTTCTTCAATACACTTAAGGCACTGGTTAGCCTGGAATATTTAAACGGCTCATATAATGAGAAGATGCATAAGAAGAGGTGACCTTAACTGAAAACCTCTCAGGGGCAGGAGAGGTGAACCCAAACTAAATTTTTACAAGAAAAGTCAAACTTTGCATCAAATTCCAGTTGTCTAAACTTCTAAATATACAGATTATTTTGATTTTTGTCATTTGTAATACTATGCTTATTTTGAATTGCCCTGGTTCCCCAACGGTCTTCTTGAACGCTTTCCTAATTGCAAGTACTGAATATAAATATTTAAAAAAATGTCTAATTTATTTATTTTCTAATTTAGGATTAGCATCTGTATCCTCAAACTAAAGCTAAAGACCACTTTTCACCACCATCGTTCTATTATGCCTTCGTGTAGATCATCTTTCGTTGGAAAGCAGAGCAAAGAAAATATACAGAAGTCTATAACTTGAGACAGCTGGAACAATTGCTGCTTTTCATTTCATTTTAACAAAGCATTTTTACAGCATGGCATCTCACGGGAAAATAAAACACACATGTGCAGCGGAACAGAATTCTCGCTGGTTTTACATGTTACAGCATACCAAAGATGCGTGTTATTCTCCTCCTAGTAAAAAGAGTTTGCTAGATTGTTCTCAGGATCATACCCTACAAAGTTGTAACAGCACCCTCACAGCACCCTCACATTGGGGTCCTGTATGCAAATACTGACGGAGATAGTGTGGGCCATTTACAAAAAGGTCAAATAACTGTGTACATACACCGCATAAACTTTTACAACAAATTTTTCTCTTATTTATCCAGAAAAGTATGTTCAATGGTTTTGTTTACCAGGCGCAGGGCATTTTTCAGCCCGATGGGTTTTACTTCCTCTTTTGCTTCCCGCAAGGCCTGCAAATTAAAAGCATAATGGGCTAGTATGCGATGCATACTAGCCCATTATATGACACTTACCTGCAAGCGAAGCCCACGTTGTCCCCGCTGCATCCATCTTCGCCCGTCTTCCTTCCGGGGCCAAGCACTCTGGCTCTGTGACTGGTCGGAGCCATGTGACATCACAGAGTCCTGCGTGGAGCCTCCGGTCACGGCACACTCGTCTGAAGAAATGGCACGGGCGGCCGTTCCTTCAGAAGGCGTGCGCCGATGACATAATCGGCGCAGTAAACAGTAAATATCAGTAAATATCTCCTAAACAGTGCACGTTTAAGAGATATTTACAGTACCTATAGGTAAGCCTTATTCTAGGCTTACCTATAGGTACAACTTACAGAGGGAGGTTTGCAAGATAAAAAAAACCTTCTGTGTACAACTGCCTCCCTCAGCCCCCTAATATTTATCTGAGCCCCATTTCAATCCAGTGATGTTGCATGAGAGACTCGGCTGTCTGGGACTCTCTCTCCTGATTGGCTGAGACACAGCAGCAGACGCCATTTGCTCCTGTCAATCAAAGTCAGTGAGCCAATAGGGGGAGAGAGAGGGGGCAGGCCGAGCCACGGCTCCATGTCTGAATGGACACACAGAGCAGTGGCTTGGCTTGGGTGCCCCCATAGCAAGCTGCTTGCTGTGGGGGCACTCGGCAGGAGGGAGGGGCCAGGAGCGTCAGCATAGGGACCCGAGAAGAGGAGAATCTGGGCTGCTCTGTGTAAAACCACTACACAGAGCAAGTAAGTATAACATGTTTGTTATATTTAACCCCAAAAAACTAGTATCACTTTAAGGATTTGGTAAGTGACTGCCCAAGTGAGGTAATGTGGGTTTGGGAACTGGTAGAAGTATGGTGGCTGAATTGAACATTGGTCTGTGTGGTTGATTTTATAACATAAACCTATATTAATGCCTGATTTGAACTAAGCCCTAGAGAAATTAAATCTGCAACATGATTGAAGACAATGATCCTGATTTACTAAAAGAGTAGACCATGTCCCTTTGTAATGTGAATTTTCACTTTCCTTAGTTAATGAAGTTAAACAAATGGAAAATTCACTTGGCAAAAAAAAAACCAATTGTGTGCAAATTGGGTATAACTGCACACGATTAGAGGATTAAAGCTGGTATAACTTCACCTCATTCACTAAGTTAAGTGAAAATGTACTTTGCAAAGACAAACTATACTGAGTTTAGTGAATGAGGTGAAGTTGTGCTGACTTCAATTATCTAATTATGTGTAGTTATCACCAAATTTGCACAGGATTGGATTTTCTTTGCCAAGTGAATTTCTACTTTTATGTGCAAGCAAAACGCCATTTTTTTTTTATTATCCAAGTATTGGGTATTGTTTACAGGGTGAATTTTCTATTTGTTTTAGCTCAATCAGTAAGATACGTGAAAATTCACTTTGAAAGTGAACATGCTCTACTCCTTTAGTAAATCAACCCTTCCGATTAGAATACAGGGCACGTACAAGCTCTTAGTCCAATGGCTTTGTAGCTACAGGGATATCCTGAGTCTCTGACAATTCAGGAGCAGTACTGGCAGTGTCCTAAAAATCTGATTAATGCCTCTAAGGAATCCGGCCATTCACTCTCGGCAAACGAGAGGACTGTTTCTAATCAAGAGCATAAAATATGCATTGTACACATTCCAGATGCAGAAAACGCAGACCACAGTCTGAAATCTACATCTATTTTATCATCTAACTTGTATCCATGGTTTTACTAAATATTGATATCATATGTAAAAATGATTTGGGTTTCCTGCAGTCCATCTGGAATTGGCTATCTTCTAGTCTTCATTTTGTGAAGGACAATACCTTCTTCGGTGACTTTACATACAGATGTTTTTTTTCCCTTTAAAGGGAGCCTGTCCTGAGGAAAAAAATGGGGGCTGCCCTCCTGAACACTTTATGAAAACTCCAACTGCCTGGTTTTCATGCTGATCCAATAGAATTAATACTTTCTAAATCAACCAACTGGAAATGAGCGTACAGAGTTCTGGCTTCCCTGGTTGTCAATTTGTTCCTAGTCGGTTAATTCCAAAAGCTTTGAAGCAAGAGGCAGCCAGGAAACACTTGCAGAAGGAGAGGTCAGAAATGGCAGTCTTTAAGTTTCTACCAGGACATATTAACTTTATGGGCCCATTGACACCATTCTGGTGAGTTAGCACATTTTGAATGGCAACCCAATGGCCTAATGTAACACACTTGCTTTGTAGCGTGCTGCAACATGCTGCGCTGCATTATAAAAAAACAATGGTCATGAGCTATTTTAATTATGTTAGGGTGCATCAGCGGCTATTCATTTTGAATGGGTTGCCTTAACGTAATACACATTATTGTGCAACCTAGCGAGCAATAACGCACCAATACAAGCTGTAAATGGTCCCTTAGAGGTGCACATACCTGCAGATAACTCTAAAATCTTCTTGTCACAGCTAGATCACAGCTGTTCTGACTGGCAACACTCTGCCACTACCACCCACCCACATATGTTTCTATTGGGCTATCACTATGGAGGGCAGCCTCACTGGTCAACTGAAACACCCATGAGGGAAGAAGGTGTGGACAAGCTACGGCACTATTGGACCAAACAACAACATTGTAAGGCACTAGACTGACTCCACCTTGATGAAAAGTCCACCGCCATGAGAGATCGAGATATCAATAGTCATGGTAGGTTAATTGGATCCTGTCTAAATTGTCCCTAGTATGTATGAATGTGAGTTAGGGACCTTAGATTGTAAGCTCCTTGAGGGTAGGGACTGATGTGAATGTAAAATGTATATGTAAAGCGCTACGTAAATTGATGACGCTATATAAGTACCTGAAATAAATTTAGAAGGACTGCTACTGGGATAGTGACGAAAAACACATCAGAACATAACACTGACAAGGCCTATTAAAGTGTTACTAAACCCAGTAACATGAAAATAGTTCAACTGCCCTCCGGCAGTGCCCACAGCCTCTAAATCATCTCTTTACATTAAAATATCACTGCTAGTAAGCCCTATGAGGTCTTATCATATCGTGCATGTATGACACCAACATGTAATTTCAGGAGCGCCTTGTCAGTGTTATGTTCCCATACGGCACTATTGGGAAGCTGCAAAGCTTTACCTGTCGGTGAATCTGGCCATAACTGCAGAGCTTAAAGAACTCTCCCTGCTCACATCCCAGCTCTGCTGCTGCCCATCACTGTTCTAAACATGTTATATAAAAATTCATATAACATAATAAAAGATTTATGGAAGCTGTTAGTACTCTGACACTGCTAGGCGGCACGGTAGGCAGTGAGTGGTAGATAATCGACATCCAAACCCCTTATACAGTCCCCATAGTCAATATATGAATTTGACACTAACAAGAAGCCGCTAGTTGAATTCAAAGTGGAACAAAAGCTGAAACAAAGGAAAGAATAAGCCCATTGATCATAGCAATACATCTGCTTGTAGCTTTTCATCACCAACATGCAGAGAGAAGGAAGAACATAAGAGAACATGAATCAATACTGTCTTAATGATTGTGGTTGCTAATCTGTTGCAACTTATATTTTATATGGCAAGTAATGGAAAGATTTATTATCTGTACACTAGCTGCATAATACATGACAATATCTGCTCCTGTTTAAAAAGTTCACCTTAGTTTTGCGACAAGTTTCCTGCTGCTGGGGACTGGAGAGGTGCAGATCTGCTGTTGCCTGTGCCCGTCCGTGCCTACCCCAGACAGTGCAGCCGAAGACCAGAGATCCAGAGCTGAGTCTAGAGGCCCTGGTCACGAGGACTGAGTTACCGAGGCCCAAGTTCAGGAGTACAGCAAACCAAGCGTCTAGGACGAGGTTCACAGTGTACAAGGACTGGTGAGTGGATTCAGTTGTGCTTGTGTTCCCACTGTTAGTGACCCATTACAACTGGAGAAAGCCCTTTTGCCTAACAGCCCAAAAGTAGTTCTCTGTATGCAGTCTGAAGGGGATGGTAACAATGCACCATTATACAGCTTGGGCCCCACCGTTAGCTGGCTGGAGAAGTAAGTCAGGCACCATATATTTAACAGTTACTTTATAGAGCTTTATAGAGGCAACCAGGTCTTAGGAGAATATATATATATATATATATATATATATATATATATATATATATATATATATATATATATATACAGTGGATATAAAAAGTCTACACACTCCTGTTAAAATGTCAGTTTTCTGTGGTGTAAAAAAATGGGACAGAGATAAATCATTTCAGAACTTTTTCCACCTTCAGGGTGACCTATAAACTGTACAACTGAGTTGAAAAAAAACTGAAATCTTTTAGGGGGGAAGTAAAAATTAAATAATAAAATAATGTAGTTGCATAAGTGAGCACACCCTTTTATAACTGGAGATGTAGCTGCATTCAGAATTAAGCAATCACATTCAAACTCATGTTAAATAGGAGTCAGTACACACCTGCCATCATTTAAAATACCCCTGAATAAACCCAAATAAAGTTCAGCTGTTCTAGTAGGTCTTTCCTGACATTTTCTTAGTAGCATCCTATAGCAAAAGCCATGGTCCGCAGAGAGCTTCCAAACCATCAGTGGGATCTCATTGTTAAAAGTTATCAGTCAGGAGAAGGGTACATTTTTTTCACAGCATTGTATATATATATATATATATATATATATATACTGTATATATATATAGATATATATATATATATACTGTATATATATATATAGATATATACATACATATATATACATATATATATACATATATATATATATATATATATATACACATATATATATATATATATATATATATATATATATATATATATATATATATATATATATATATATATATATATATATATATACAGGGTGTACTCTAATACAACTGCTAATGGTTTACT
This sequence comes from Lithobates septentrionalis, assembly GCA_037952835.1. Classification (NCBI taxonomy): domain Eukaryota; kingdom Metazoa; phylum Chordata; class Amphibia; order Anura; family Ranidae; genus Lithobates; species Lithobates septentrionalis. Next base: position 1,132,399 of record JBBDGP010000881.1, on the reverse strand, counting down.
GCATAAGAGATACCGTGAGACGTTTCCTTGCTGTTTATGCTGTTCATGATTCAAATTGTTCATGGTTTATGCTGCTCCTTTACCAGTGCTGCTAATACCAGATAGCCTTAGCTTAGTGCCACTGTGATCTGAATTAACTGCAATCAGATTTATTTACCTTTACCATACTGTTTTTGTGTATTGCCTTCTTATTTTGCCTTGCAATAATATACTTACTTTCCATACAGGTAGTCAAATAGTCCGGTTTTTATTTCTATATGCCAATACCTAAGCTAACATAGGTCCTTGCAGCACAGTAAGATATAGCCCAGTGTGTCAGGGGGGGACGAAGCACTTTACAGAGTCATGGCAGAAAACAGAGGACCCACCATACCATGCGGCCCCTGCTGGGGTAGCACTACACTGTTATAATTATTATGCACAAAAGAATCAAATTTTATGCTGCAGTTGTTGGCCACAACAACAGCCAATCAGGTATGACGCTCGTGCTTTAGTCTAAACTGGGGAGAAAGCTTTTGAATGTGACTGGATGCCACGGACTACACCATTATTCCTTGCTACAAGCTTCATTCAGCAATTCCTCCTATAATACTTACATTCTGCGGGCATTGATTGCAATGCAGACTGAGAAGATCAAACCCAAACACACCAGGGATACACACACGATCAGCCAATCTGTCAAAGAAATAGTACTATTGTAATATGGGTTTGAATAGTAACATAGTTAGTCAAGCTGAAAAAAGTCACATGTCTATCTAGTTTGACCAATTAAAAATAATGATAATAATAATAATAATGATAATAAACATAATATAGCAGGACATTTCCATAAAAGTAGCATGCATTGCTAAGGAAGGTCACCCTGTCAAGCTTGTATTTTTTAACATAAATGCCAGACCGGTGTATGTATGAGCTAATATTTACATTTAATGGAAGTGGCTTTTTGGTAAGACAGGCAATGTTTACAAGAATTAAAATGACCCTCCACTAAACTAAAGTCCCCCTGTAAAATGAGATGCCGTATACGTAACCTTTCCAGTTGCCCCTTTCTATTAGATCCTCTGTGTAGCAGATCCCTGATAAATACTTGCTCCCCCACTGCGTGCTTTGGTTTCTTCTACCAGCTCCTTATGTCACTATAGCAAAACAGTTTGACGTAGCTACTCAGACTTTTATTAAAGTAAAGCTGAAGTCAAAACTGTTTTTTATTGTTTTGGAGAAAGTGGTTTTAAAAAATCTGTTGGGTTTTTCTCGTTGTCTGTGTCCCCGCTGGGGAGAGCCAGCGTCTCTTGGTGACCACAGTATCAATACAGAAAATAATAGGAAATCCAAACCTTTATGATCATTTAAGATGTATGTAAACTCTAATGATGAACTTCTCTTATCTGATCCTTTTTGGTTTGTTAAATATACCAATGAAAGCATTTGGTAGATCCGTTTGATAGGTCCAAAAAAGTACCTCTTGATCTTCACGGAAATTGTGTGAGCTGATAACCTCCTGTGCTCTCAGTCTGCTGATTGTTATCAATTGACATGTTTCCTGAGGACTACAAAACTACCACTTTCTATGCAATGAATAATCACCAATCTTGTCTCCAAATACCACCCAAATTATCCTCTCCACTCCTCCCAAGACCTCCTGCTCTCAAGCTCCCTTGTCATCCTCTCCTCCTATGCTCATCTTCAGGACTTCTCAAGAGCCTCTCCCATCCTCTACCTCTATCTGTCTGGCTATCTCCTACTCTGGCTGCCTTCAGGTGATCCCTAAAAAACACTTCTCTTTAGGGAAGATTATCACACCTCCAACTAACTGCAATGTTATCTCTTCCATCAGCTCATCCCCACAGTTATAATATTAGATTATAGACTCTAATGAGCAGGGCCCTCTTGACCCTCATGTATTCTATTATCTTGTAACTGTACTGTCTCCTTTTACATTGTAAAGCACTGCGCAAACTGTTGGCGCTATATAAATCATGTATAATAATAGTGATAGTTATATCTTGCTTCTGTTGACCTAATATAGAAAAGTGAGTGAGTGTTTTCACCCTAGGATAGAAAGTGTGCTACTCGCCAAATCGCCAGGTGAAAATAAAGAAGACAAAAATAGGTCAACAGAAGAAGTTAATACAGTTACCACATTTAAGGACTGGTAAGCTGCAATACGTTAGATTTTTGTTTTTGGCTTTAGATACCCAAGACCTCCTGCTCTCAAGCTCCCTTGTCATCCTCTCCTCCCATGTTCATCTCCTGAACTTCTCAAGAGCCTCTCCCATACTCTACCTCTATCTGTCTCGGTATCTCCTACTCTGGCTGCCTTCAGGTGATCCCTGAAAACACTTCTCTTCAGGGAAGCCTATTACACCTCCAACTAACTGCAATGTTATCTCTTCCAAAAGTGAGTAAGCGTTGTCACCCTAGGACAGGAAGTGTGCTACTCGCCAAATCGCCAGGTGAAATTAAAGAAGAAAAAATAGGCCAATAGAAGAAGTTAATACAGTAACCACATTTAAGGACTGGTAAGCTGCCCTAAGTTATATTTTTGTTATTGGCTTTAGATACACTTTAACAGGAATAGAGGGGAAATCTTGTAATAGAGACACCTTCTTTGGTAACAACTAATTAGGGATTTATTTACTTTTATCTCACTTCCTGTTGTGTCCCCAGAGAGTGGACTGCAAAAAAAACTGTCAGGGGTTTTATCTACTCCCTACTCCATCCAGAGCTAGAAAAAAAAGTTTGTCCTGTAGATATACTTTAAAAAAGTCTTTTGCAGCCAGTGATCTGTGGAACTCTATAGTTCCTCCAGAGGTTGCTAAAGGTTCCTTGAGCAATAAGCAACTCCTGCCTCTCTGATATGTAACCACTGACACCATTGATCTTTCTTTTTTGCTATCTCTAAAGGGGAAATCTTCCTACTGACCATGAAGAAGCATAGTTCCTATTGACCTTAACACTAATGTATTATGAGCTGTAGATATAATATTTAATATCAGGGATTCCCTGAGACCATAATGTTATTTCAAGAGTTCTTCCATGTTATGAAGGTTGGGAAAAGCTGATTTAAAATGAGCATTGTGGGTGAAATCAACTAATTAATTGATGAGAATTAAACAATATTAGCAGCAGTAGCGCGTATACTACAGGATAAAAAGCCAATGGCTTCTCACTGGAACTGTCTATATAAAAAGTAGGTTGGAGGGTTCATTAAATGGTTTTTATGGATAGGTCCATAAATTGAGACACATGTATTACCATGTGGTTTCTTTTTTATTTAGTGTTTATGGGATGAAAAGCTCTTTCTTAGCAAATCGCATTGAATGTCGGCATTCCAAGAACGCAATAGGACCATTGTTAACAGTCCCAAACCTGCCGGGTTATCCCTTACTTGATTTTACAGTTAAGGACAAATCTGGAGTTGTCTCCCGTATAGTAAAGAGAATTATCTGGGAAGGGATTAAACTTTGGTGCCAGTAAAACTGGTTTCATGTTCAGGTCTGATATGGTGGAGGGTGACTGGTAATCACATTAGCTGTTTCTCTCTGTCTTGGGTGGCTGACTCTTATCTCCGATCTTTATTTGACTTGAGAAGTGGAGCACAATGTATAATTCTTCCTGCAGCCGTTTTCCGCTGTTCAATATATGTGGGCTTATTTCCCATTTTAAGGAGGATTATGGAGAATGCTAGGAACGGATTATTATATCAGTATGTATGAATGCGTGGGTGGCAGTCATAAATTCATCTGATCAACCTATGGGCTGTATTAAAGCCCAACTCCAGCCAAGCCTATTTTAGAGTGCAGGAGTGTTGGAACCTCTGTCAGCTTTTTAATACTGTATCAGCTAGACAATGACAAAAACAATAAAAGAACAGTATAGATGCCTTTAGACTTTGGAGACAAAGAATTCTAAGAATTATGTGGACAAAAAGGAGAACAAACAAATGGATCTTTCAACAAGTCAAGCCCAAGCTTTATAGGAAATTGGAAATGGGGATTTTAATGGTACCACAGATATAAACAAAAAATATATATTTATAATCATTTTATATAAAATATTTTATTGAGATCAAAATAATAAAAAGAGTAAACAAAGTTAACTTGATACAGATAAAACCATCACAACAGAATATGGAACAATAATGTGCATATAAAGCTAAAGTAGCTATATAAATGCCCGTTGGGCTCTACATGTTTCGCTATATTGTTTCTTCAGGAGCTGTAAGGCATATATTGCCATCATATGTATGATAATTAGATTTATTAGCATCCAGATTTTCAAATGAGAACAGCAAATAGGGAAATAATCAAAATCCAGCAATGGGAATCGCAGGGTGAGCACCGAAAATTATTAAAATAATTCTTTGAGTCAATAAATGTAAAGGTTCCCAAAGGGGAAATTGTAGCATCATATCACAGGTATGTAGTAAGGAAATGGAAAGTTCAAGGCGTTTAACTTCCGAATCTGGAGAGGACATATACTTCCGGACAGCGTCCCCCTGCTCTCAACGGAATCTCCTGTTGAGAGCAGAGGGGTGTTGTCGGGATATTCTTGGTGGGCTGCCTGATTGGGCTTTTCATCCCATTGTGAGCCTGAATGTAATCTGGGCTTCATTGTCTGGAAGTGTATGTCCTCTCCAGATTCGGAAGGTAAACGCCTTGAGCTTTCCTTTTCCTTACTACATACCTGTGATATGATGCTACAATTTCCCCTTTGGGCATCTTTACAGTCATTGACTCAAGGAATTATTTTGATAATTTTCTGGTGCTCACCCTGCGATTCCCATTGCTGGATTTCGATTGCTTCCCTATTTGCTGTTCTCATTTGAACAACTGGATTCTAATAAATCTATTTATCATACATATGATGGCCAATATATGCCTTATTTCTCCTGAAGAAACAATATAGCGAAACATGTAGAGCCCAACAGGCATTTATATAGCTACTTTAGCTTTATATGCACATTATTGTTCCATATTTTTTTGTGATAGTTTTTATATGTATTTCTTTATTCTGGAGAGTTACTCGTTTTAATATTTTGATATCAATAACATATTTAATATAAAGTTATTAAAAATATATTTTTTTGTTTATACCTGTGGCACCATTAAAATCCCCCTTTCCAATTTCCTATAAACTCTCCAATTTGGGATGTGGGTGCCTTAAACCTTTGAGTTAGTGCTGCTATTTCAATCCAAGCCCAACCTTTGACTAAAAAGCAAGATGATAGATTGAAGCTGTTTTATTTTGGACATATAAAAGGAGAAACAATCAATTGGAACAGAAAATTATAATTGGAAAAATTGAGGGAAACAGAAGAGCACAATGAGCAATAAGGCACAGATAGAAAAAGTATGAACAAACCGTTGCGAAGACCAAGGACCCAATTATTCCGGAGAAAGCCCAGGCAACAAGACTGTTTTATTTTGAACATATAATACGAGAAGAAGCAATCCATTGGAATAGACAATTATAATTGAGGAGTTTGAGGGGAACAGGAAAGTACAACGAGTAACAAGGTACAGATACAAAAAGTATGAATGAGCTGTTGAGAAGACTGAAGACCCAATCATTCTGGAGAAACACTATCCATGGGGTCACCAGGGTTCAAAAGGGTCCTCCTGGGAGAGGACCTCTCAACCCTTCTCTGTTTGGAAAACCCATAACTTTCTGTGAATCCCTTGTCACAGGTCCACCATTTGTTAAATGTCTACCAGTAAAACAAAACTTCTGTATATATAGTAAAAACAATGTAGACAACATTTTAAGAATCTATATTTTTTTGACTACATTATTACCACCATACCGGAAAAATAGTTTTTTTCTCAGTAGTGCCGCCTATAAATGGTGTCTTTGTGCATTCGCCAGGTGTGTCCACAATGCCTGTTTTATGATGTCATTAGACAGTGCAGATCACAGGCAAAACGCACAAAGCTAATCAGAGTGGCTCTGTGATTTGTGATCATTGTAATGGTCAATCAAGGCAATCACAAATATAAACAAAAAAACTAAACTCTTTCTTTCCGTGATGATTGCCAATAATATACAAGTAAAACTGCATGCATATTGACCATAAAGGAGGCATGCTGATCACCAATGTTATGGGGGGGGGGAAACACCACTGACCACCAACACTCATGGGACATTCACCACTGGTCATCAAGATTTAAGGGGGTACACACACACCATTGACCATTTAAAGAGGCACTCACCACTGACCACCACCATAAGGGGGCACTAACCCCTGGCTAAAACCTGCAAGCTGTTCTGACTTCTGCACTTAATATTCTATGCCCTAAACTAAACAATTTTGGGTGTGTTGGTAGTGTCCTGGCATTTAAGGTCCTCAAGAAATGCAATAGCAGCCAAAACATTAGGCTTATATCCAAATTGCGGTCTTTTTTTCCTTTATAAAGTATTAAAATAAATTTTAAAAAACACTGGGGTTATTAAATACCACCAAAAGAAAAATGATATAAAATTTAATTTAGTACAGTGTTGCATAACCAGATAATTTGTCAGTCAAGCTATCACACCACTGAAAACGGAAAAGTGTCCTGGTACTGAGAGTTTGTACCCAAGTGGTTACAGAATTAGGAAAAAAATGACCTAAAACAATAGTTTCCCATAAAAAAAAAGAGAAGCATCTTTGAACCTTTAACTCACAAGATTTTAGAACCTCTGGACCCTACATTCATGAAACCATTGAATTGCACTATATACATCATTGTGCATGCCAGCGGTATGTACTTTTGTCATCTATCCTGGTAAATACCAGAACTATGATCTCTTTCCTATTACCGACATCAGCAAAAATTCGCATTTTTACTAGCCAATCCAGTAACCTTCCAATAGCTTCAATGCCTCCATCTTACCTGGAATAGCTGCCCTTCTCTTCTGTTTGTTCTGAGTGGATCCTGAATTGTCACCGGTAGCTAATTCCTCGATGGGATCCACACTCTCACCGTCATCAGCTGTATGGTGGCCATCATGTGCGTCTGGGAACTCTGGGGAATAAGCACATGGAACATCGGAGTAAACAGGGTGCATGATGATAAATACATATTACTGCAAAACCTCAACCTGCGTCTTCCTCAAAGTGTTGGAGAGGACCCTACTTTTATTTACTTTGTATACATTTATAGTAAAATATAGATATTATTTAAAGTCATAGACACTCTACTAAGAAAATCTCATCTGTCACTAGGGGGTTGATTTACTAAAGCCATACTGACTGTGCACTTTGCAATGTGCAGTTGCACTCTACAAAGAGCAGTTCCTCCAGAGCTTAGTAAATGAGCAGAAGCTCTGCTGACTTCCATCATCCAATCACGTGCAAGCAAAAATGCATTTTCTTAAATTTTCCTTGCAAACGATTGGGTATTCTTTGCAAACTGAAGCCTTACCTCATTTACTAAGCTCTGGAGCAATTCCACTTGCAGAGTACAACTGCACTTTGCAAAGTGCACAGTCTAGTTGCCTTTAGTAAATCAACCCCTAGGTCTCTTATATCTAACCTAATCTAAAAAATCTTGATCCTGCTCGCTAACATATACCTGAATGCTTCCTCACTCTTGTGTGCAGGCTGAACATCAGATTTGCAATTTGCAGTGTATGTGTGCTTCTTACACTCTATTTAATTTTGTTTATCTATTTTATGGGTGTCATTTTTATATGAATGTTATAAATCCCATTTCTTATGGACGATGAATTCTGATTAAACACCATGGGTACCATAATAGGCGTGTAAAGGGGGTGTGCCAGGTGTGCCTGGGCACACTGTAATTACACAGTGCTGCTGGCTTCCCTCCTCTCCTCTCTCCGCCTACCCCCCCCCCCCCCCCCCCAGGTGCTGCGGGGGATGTTTCAGGATGGAGAGCGAGAGAAGTGGCTAGTAAATGTATCATTTATTAGCCTATTCCTTTTTTAAATGAACACAGTGAATACACTTGCTCACTGTGTCCATTCATAACTGAAGAATAGTAAACTATGTTTCCTATGCTTCCGTTTGTGAATGAACAGGAAGTCACTTAGCACAGAGTAGACATGTGCACTGGCAAAAAATGTGTTCGTTCTCTTTTCATTCTTTTTCTTTTTTTTGGTCATTCGTTATTATCGCAATTCGTAAATTAAAAAATTCGTAAATTTCTAAGTTCGAAGATTCGTAAATTAAAAAATCTGAAAATCTGAAAATAAGAAAGAAAATCCAAAAATTTACTGGCTGGATCACCAGATGAAAATTGGAGGTAGAAAGCCTAAAAAAGAAAACAAATTCACCTCCTCGTCCACATCAGTGCCTGACCTCACAAATGCGCTTCTGGAAGAATGGTCAAACATTCCCATAGACACACTCCTAAACCTTGTGGACAGCCTTCCCAGAAGGGTTGAAGCTGTTATAGCTACAAAGGGCAGGCCAACTCAATATTGAACCCTACGGACTAAGACTGGGATGCCATTAAAGTTCATGTGCGTGTAAAGGCAGGCGTCCCAATACTTTTGGAAACATAGTGTATATGCAGTGGCTGGACAGCTGGGTTTTAATGCCAATTCACTGCATTTATACAACCCACTCTTCTTTGCTGAGTACACTCCCAGCACAGTGACCAAGTTGTCGTGGAAAGCCCCTTATCAATTACGATCCGGAGCTTTCAATCATGTGACCGCTACGATAGTCAAGCACAATGGTCACATCATTGGGAAGCCCGCCTCCAAGTCCCAGCATTGCCCATCAGAAGATTTACCCCCCTTCATGACCAGGCCATTGATTGCGACACGGCACTGCGTTATTTTAAGTGACGATTGCGCGGCCGTGTACCCAAATAAAATTTATGTATTTTTTTCCCCACAAATAGAGCTTTTTTTGGTGGTATTTGATCACTTCTGCGTTTTTTTTAGTGCTATAAACAAAAACGTCCGACAATTTTTGAAAAATAGATAAATAAATATATATATATAAAAGCAGCTACAAACTATGGGATATATTTATGGAATTTTTTTTTTAATTCTAGTAATGGCAGCGACCAGCGACCAATCCGACACTAAGTGACACTTTTGACATTTTGCGGGAACTAGTGACACTAATACAGTGATCAATGCTAAAAATATGCACTGTCACTGTACCAATCACACTGGCTGGGAAGGGGTTAAAGGGTTAATTGTGTGCCTAACCTGTGTTTATGTGTACTGTGTGTGCTGCTTTTACTAGATGAAGTAATGGATTATAGTCCATCCATACAGAATTCATCCCTCCCCCCCCTGTCAGAACAGTTATCTACCTTGTTTACATAGGCAGATCTCCTTTCTGTGTGAATGACTGACAATCGGTGGGTGCCAGAGGACATTGAGTGCCTGGCACCCGCAGATCAGCTTCTGCTGTGAATATTCACAGGAGAAGTGGCCCGCCGGTGGGGCGTGCGCCCCCTGCAGGCGGAAGTGCAGAATCACATATACATAAGTGATTCTGCACAGGAGAGCTACCCTGTATCAGTATAACTGCTATGGTGTCGGAGAGGAAATGGTTAAAGTGTTACTAAACCCAGGAGCCTGCATTCACTATATCTGGTCTCCCACACTACACAGAACATGGAAATGCAATTATTTTATTAAATATAAACTGCTAAATACCTTTTCTCATCAGCAGTATATAGCAGTCTTGTGACTTCTATCAGTGTCTTGTAAAGCTTGTAGGAGGAGTTTTCATTCTGCTCTGCCTGTCCTATGAGGCTGCATGACTCTTGACCCTCTGTCTGGACAGTGCTGATTGGCCCTGTGCTGATCATGCATCCCCCCCCCCCCCCCCAAAAAAAACAAAAAACCTTTCTAGCAATACACACCAAACTGAGCATGTGCGGAGTGCCCTCAAGGCTCTGTACTGTCAGGAGATGCATTGGGGACAGTGGAAGCAGGGGAGGATCAGAGATGACAGGATTAAACAGCCTTTTTTACACAATGCAGAGGATTAACCCCTTAGGTTCCACAGTGAGTATAACAAGCATGTTTTACTGCATATACAGACTGATTTTACTGTTGTGGGTTTAGTAACACTTTAAGACCCTCTTAAAGGGTTGCCAAGTGATGGCGGCAAGAAGCTAAAAAAAAAAAAAAACAGCAACTGCTCACTGAATATATATAATAAATGTGAATGTTTCATATCATATGTTTATATTGTCAATGTATTAACTTGCCGATATAAACTAAATTTACTAAAGAAGTAGAGCAAGTTCCACTTTGCAGAGTGGATTTTCACTTATCTAAGTGAATGAGATGAAACTAAAAATGAAAAAAAAAAAATCTATTCAGTAAAATCCAATCATGTCCACCGAAAATTAAAAACCAGATTCTGTCTTGCACATAACTGGAAGATTAAAGTCAGCAAAACATCACCTCATTCACTAAGCTAAGCTAACTTTGCAAAGTAAGCATGCAGTATTCTTTTAGTAAATCAACCCCATTGTATCAGAGATCATAGAACCATTCACGTCAGTCCCTGTTCCCTAAAGCAACTCACAGGGGTTGATTTACTAAAGGCAAATGCACTGTGCACTTTGCAATGTGCAGTTACTCCACAGCTTGGTAAACGAGCAGAAGCTCTGCTGACTTCCATCATCCAATCACGTGCAAGCAAAAATGTTTTTTTTATTTCTTTTCCTTGCATGTGATTGGGTACTCTTTGCAAAGTGAAGCTTTACCTCATTTACTAAGCTCTGGAGCAACTGTACTTGCAGCGTGCAACTGTTCTTTGCAAAGTGCACAGTCTCTTTGTCTTTAGTAAATCAACTCCACGGTCTATTACAGCCCTTCTCAACCTTTTCTTACCCCCAAAGAACACTCAAAAACGTTTTACATTTTCGGGGAACCCCTGCAATAATATTCTCATCCACAGCTTGCGGTGCATTAGTGTGATCAGTGAGGTGTACATATATTTATATAACCAATGTAAATGTACAATGTATATGTAAAGCGCTGTGGAAATTGACGGCACTATATAAGTACCTGAAATAATATTAATAATAATAATAATAAAATATATATATATATATATATATATATATATATATATATATACCGTATTTATCGGCATATAACACGCACTTTTTTCCCCTGAAAATCAGGGGAAAATCGTGGGTGCGTGTTATAGGTCGTTCCAAGCCGATTTTGCGTGATCGGAGCGATTGCGGCAATTGCCGCGGTCGCCGCCGACATACACAGCCGTGTGTAGATTCAAATATGGCGCAGAGACTGCAGGGATTCGTCGGAGCCGAGATACACATACCCGAGTGTTCTCGGCTTTTTTCGGCGCCGCCGTCACGCCCAGTCCCGCACCTTGGACCTGTGTTATGTCCATCATAGGGCGGGACTGGGCGTGACTGTGAGCGGCGCCGAAAAAAGCCAAGGACTCTCGGGTATGTGTATCTCGGCTCCGACGAATCCCTGCAGTCTCGGCGCCATATTTGAATCTACACATGGCTGTGTATGTCGGCGGCGAGTGCACAAAGCTGCGCTGACATGGCTGCACTGGGGCAAAGCTGCACGGGCAAACCTGCACTGACAAAGCTGCACTAACAAAGCTGCACTGGGGCAAGGCTGCACTGACAAGGCTGCACTGACAAGGCTGCACTGACAAAGCTGCACTGACAAGGCTGCACTGACAAGGCTGCACTGACAAAGCTGCACTGACAAAGCTGCACTGACAAGGCTGCACTGACAAGGCTGCACTGACAAAGCTGCACTGACAAAGCTGCACTGGGGCAAGGCTGCACTGACAAGGCTGCACTGACAAGGCTGCACTGGGGCAAGGCTGCACTGACAAGGCTGCAATGGACACTGGGGCAAGGCTGCACTGACACTGAAAAGGCTGCAGATGGACACTGATGAGGCTGCATTGATGGGCATTAAACTTAAACTTCCCTCCTAAAAGTTTTTTTTCCTTAAAATTCCCTCCTAAACTTGGGGTGCGTGCTATACGCCGATAAATACGGTATATATATATATATATATATATATATATATATATATATATATATATATATACATATACATATATATATATATAGCAATACGTATGTAGATTTTATAAACACTAATAAAATATAAAAGATATGCATGATAAATATCAGAATGACAAAGTCCCAAAAAACAACAATAGTATTCCAACAGTGGCTGTTGGAGTACTGCTATTGTGATTTGGCAGCCCAGACTTGGGTGAATGAGCTGTGGCTTGATGTCAACATATACAAGCACAGTGTTAATATTTGTGAACTGAGTCGCAGAAAACACTGAATTTGTATTGGTGCTTAGTGGGAACTTTTTTCAGTAGTGCTTATTGCAATATTCCAACTTTTTTTCACTTGTGTCCAGTGCCAACCTTTAAATTTATATGGGTTCTCAGGAAAATAAAAATTGGTGGTGAGTATAGGGTGCTGTGCCTTTTACCTGCACCAGGGGCTTTTTACCTGCAAGGGTAGGATCAGTTAGCTCAGGGCAAGTAGGCAAAAAAAAAAAAGAAACGCACTTTGCTTTAAAGTGCACGTACCCTTTAAGGATATGATAGCTAGGATGGTGCCCCTTCTCTTGGTTCCCTAAGCACACGCTTATTGTGCTTAATGGTTAATCCAGCTCCAATCAGCTCCAATCAACTGGTAGTTGGGAGTTCACAGCCCACCTTTGTAAAAAGGTTTCGGCATTTCCTGGAGAACTAATTTAGGCCAAAACATGAGGCTGGCCTTGTGGTTAGAAAACAGCGAAGAAATCAATCTATTGACCTAAAAACCAAGCTCCGGTTTGACCCGTTTCCATTGCAGTTGTTCAAAATAACATTGCATAAAACATTAAAGAATCAGTCAACTCAAATTAGATATTTCAGCTTTCAGTGGACATTGAAGCCCTGAATCACCTATCAGCTTCTTATATCTCTTTTAGTCTCCAGTGATGATCCTATTCTCTAATAAAGAGAATCAAGTTCCTAAATCTAATTTCCGAGAGGTTTGGCTTGTATGTATTGTCTTATGTGCAAGGCTGAGAAACAAACAACAGAACAAGAACAATGAAGAACAATATAATCACCTGGAATCCATTATGGACAGAACTACAGACTATGGATAATTTGACAGAAAGTTGACAATTAAGCAAAAAGCTCTAATAATGCAAAGTATATAGTGTTTGCATCATCTGTGATTGACTTGCTATGGTTAAAGCACCACCACCACCCAAGGAAAGACTTTTTCCTACCATTATTTGATCCTGCGTTCCTGTGACTAGATGGGTCTGTTCCCGGGGCACTGCCTTCTTCTCGATTCTTGTGTTTTTCACCAGAGGCAACTGTGATCAGATCCTCTCCATCGTTGCAACAGTCTTCGCCATTTTCTGTATTTTTATTACCTCCATCCACTGGTACACTGTGATCTCCTGAGTGCTCGGACTGCTCAGTAGACATCTCAGGTTCAGTCGTAACATCCTCTGAAGCAGTCCATTGATCATTGTAGGTGGTACCTATGTCAAGTCCAGGGTGAGTTGGACTCACCTTACTGGACTCGGAATCAGTGTCGTTTCCTAACATGGAGGAAGAGAGCAAGGAAATGCTTACTAAGGAAGAAGTATTCCCCATAGACCAGTAGGGTCTACTTTTCCTTAAGTACCTGTTTTCTAGACACTGTGAAAGCGGCCATTTTGTGTGTAAGCCACTTTGAACATTGGACTCATCTCTGTACAGTAAAACTTAAGTTACAATGAGCCAATCCCTGATTAGGCTTACTGTATGCAGGCATATTCTGAGTTCAAAATGAATAATATTTTGGGGGCTATACATTTATTTGGAACTCACTTGAGCCTCAGCAATATTGTTGGTTCTTAGGGAACCTGTAGGTCTCATAAAAAAAATGTGGCTTCCTTGTGTGTAGTCAACAGGTGCATGTTAAACAGCCATAACAAACACATTTGAAACAATTCAAAGTCATTCAGAATGTTTCTATGGTTTCAGAATTTCATTTTCTATGATAAAGTTTCTCCTTTTAGGTATGCTGGTTCCCACCCGACAGTCAGAAAGTCACCAACATACAGAAACTGTGGTGAGCTAGTTAAGATACATTGACCACAGCAAAATGGAGGATGGATTATACCACAACAATACAGAGGATGGGCCATGATAATAGGGAGGATGGACTAAACCACCACTAAATGGGTGAGGAATTGTACGACAAGACTATGAAAGATGGACTACAAAGTTCAAACTGTGGATATGATTTTTATCATCAGAAATTAATTCTTTAATGATCAGGGTTTTCCCGCTAAAATAGTTAGGCAAAACATTTATATCATTGCATTCAAATGGTCTTCTACCGCAGTAACGTCTACCCTCCCAGATAAAGCATTTACTCGTATTACTAAAAGAAGTACCTTCCTCGGTTGGATCACGCGACACAAAACTGCTGTTCTTGAAGTCATATTGTTCACAGTTCTTTAAACTTTGGTCTATGTAAAGAGAGAAACATGTCATTATTAACCTCAATAAAACCTAAAAAAAGGTATCTTTGTGTACTAGTAGACGTATAAAAAAAAAAACAACAACTCATAGCCATACTTTTAGGGTTGATGAAAAAACCGTTTACACTCTAGGTCAGCTTTTCTCAGCCTTTTTCAACAGAGGGGAACCCTTGAAATAACTTTCCGGGAACCCCGGGTAAAAATGACCTTATCTATAACTCATGCTGCACTAGTGTTATGCCCCGTACACACGGTCGGAATATGTTCGGACATTCCGACAACAAAATCCTAGGATTGTTGGCTCAAACTTGTCTTGCATACACACGGTCACACAAAGTTGTCAGAAAATCCGATCGTTCTAAACGCGGTGACGTAAAACACGTACGTCGGGACTATAAAACGGGGCAGTGGCCAATAGCACGAAGAAGAAGATGAAGAGAAGAGCGGGAGCCTCCCCCCATGCCATGGGTATTTATCCTGAGCATGCGTGGCACTTTGTCCGTCGGATTTGTGTACACACGATCGGAATTTCCGACAACGGATTTTGTTGTCGGAAAATTTTATATCCTGCTCTCAAACTTTGTGGGTCAGAAAATCCGATGGAAAATGTGTGATGGAGCCTACACACGGTCGGAATGTCCGACAACAAGGTCCTATCACACATTTTCCGTCGGAAAATCCGACCGTGTGTACGGGGCATTATGGTCACTGGGAAGAATTCTCCTTACACTTGTGGACATCGGGACAAATTACTCCCTTAAGGATAGCTAAAAAGATCAATGGTGTCAGTGGGAACTTATCAGAGAGGCATAAATTGGAACCCCTAGCAACCTCTGGAGGAACCCATGGGGTGCATGGAACCCTGATTGATAAACCCTTCTCTAGCTGGTAACTAAGGCATTCCAATGTAATGATCATGACTATGCAGGACAGTTGGTAACTAGGGTATAACTACAAATTTCGTAGAAGTGTAAGGGCGTAATTAGGGTTCCCTCTACAATGTGGTGATATACCGCTTTGAGAGAAGGGCCTCTAGAGTAGTGGAACGACAGAGAGTGGTGGTGGCATGTACTCTATTTTTGCTGGCTGTTTGGACAGTGGCTAGAAAAAAGAGAAGAGCTCCTGTGTGGTACAAGCCTAAAGCACAGTAGAAATATTGCATATATTTAGTGTTATTGTTTGGTCCTTTGATCTATTGCTATTTCCTAGTTGGTCTAGAATGGAAGTTTCCAAATCCCCGTGTACAGTGACGTTGAGCTGTGGTGTGAGGGACTGATAAGTCTTGTTTAGAATCATGGTTGGGGGTCAGTAAAAACATGCAGTTTATCGCCTTCAAGCACCATCTTAAGCTGCAAAGGCAATGGATGGAGATGTTCCCTTGCCACAACCACTGCAAAGATTATCCCCCATTGTGCTCTACATCCAGTAGCGCTTCCGAACAAAAACACATCTTACAAATGGAGCCGCCCCACAAACACTCTGCAACCATTCGCAATGCAAGTGCAGCATTAACAGGTTTAAAACAATGTGGGTCGCCTTTTCATAGGCGTGGTCATCTTGCCACATGTCTAAACGTAGGAATAAAATTTCCAGAAGGAGGGTAGAAGCAAGGAGCTAGACACAAGATATTATGTAGATAATAAATAGTCTTTGGTTGGACCTAAAACATCCTTGGTTCAGTAGCTTTCCACAAAACCAGGGGTCTTCCCAAACAAAGGGGTCACAGAAACTAAGTAATCTAGGGGGGTTGATTTACTAAAGGCAAATCCACTGTGCACTACAAGTGTACTGGAAAGTGCAATTGTTGTAGATCTGAGGGGAAGATCTGAAATGAGAAGAAGCTCTGCTGATTTCTATCATCCAATCATGTGCAAGCAAAAATGCAGTTTTTTTTATTTTTCTTGCATGTCCCCCTCAGATCTACAGCGACTGCACTTCCAAGTGTACTTAGAAGTAAACTTACACTTGTAGTGCATGGTGGATTTGCCTTTAGTAAATAACCCCCCCCCCAGTGTATTAGAATGCCTAACATACATAATGGGAGTCCAAGTATGTATTTTATTCATACATAGTTACATAGTTGGTGAGGGTAGAAGTTTGGGAGTATGGGCCCCAACCCTGAACTCACCAGAGAAGATTGCAAGCGGACTATTTCGGTACATAAAAGGCAATGTACAGTAATGAACAAAAAAGGGGGTGTATAAAAAAAACACAATATTTATTAATACAACAGACAAAATATTGTGTTTTTTTTATATACACCCCCTTTTTTTGTTCATTGCTGTACATTGCCTTTTATGTACCAAAATAGTCCACTTGCAATCTTCTCTGGTGAGTTTGGGGTTGGGCCCCGTACTCCCAAACTTCTACATTCTATCAATTTTAACATATTTCAGGTTGCTTTTGTGAGGCCACCAAACATTTTCACATTGTTGGTGAGGTTGAAAAAAGACACAAGTCCATCAAGTCCAACCTGTGTGCTTTTATGTCAATATTACATTGTATACACCTGTATGTTGTGGTTGTTTAGGTGCCTATCTAATAGTTTTTTTTAAATTATCGATGCTCTCTGCTGAAACCACTGCTTGTGGAAGAGAATTCCACATCCTTACCACTCTTACCGTAAAGAACCCTCTACGCAGTTTGAGGTTAAACCGCTTTTCTTCTAATTTTAGTGAATGGCCGCGTGTCTTTTTATGTTCCCTTGTGTGAAAAAGTTTTATCCCTATTGTGGGGTCACCAGTACGGTTTTTAAAAATTGAAATTATATCCCCTCTCAAGTGTCTCTTCTCCAGAGAGAATAAGTTCAGTGCTCCCAATCTTTCCTCGTAGCTAAGGTCCTTCAGTCCCTTAATTAGCTTTGTTGCCCTTCTCTGTTGGCTGCATCCATTATTCATTCAGATGTCAATGCATTTTGGAGGTCAAATAATCCCGCTTCCTCAGGGCTTTAACATTTATCACAGTATCTACTGTCCAGTAGAGGAAGGGGGATTGTTTGGCTCCTGAAACACATTGGCTTCTTGAGTGTATACTTTTGCCATTTGTGAATCAATAAAATGCATACTTGGACTCGCATCACGTGTGTTTGGTGCTCGCGCTCCTTTAGGTTCAAAAACACATACGATTCCTGAACAGTCTGGCCTAAAGATTTGGGTTTGCAGGCATGAGAGCAGTAAGGTTTGTCACATTGGGAAGGACTTGTATGGATTGACCAGCAAGCTTTGTATGTTTGGCTCGCCTGTTCATTACAAATGTTCCCGTTAGGAGGCACTTTGCAGTAAAGGTTTATACTGTTAAGACTGTGGGTCATCCTTGGAAGAAACAGAGCACCAATTATATCTACCTGGATTGTACGCCAAAGTTACCTAGTCATTACAGACGATCAAATGACCCAAGAAATAAACCTCTTACATGTATTTACCTGTTGTGTGTCACAATCATTCTGCAATGAATAAAGAAGAATTTATCTCTTGTAAATCTTTTATCTGTTGTTTGAACCTCTAGTCGCTTTTATTATCTTCTTGAAAGACAATTCTAGCTAAAATTTTAAAGCTGAACTATGAAAAATGAAAAAGTCTTCTAGTGCAGTTGGGCTGTGCCCTCACTTCTGTAGTAAAGTGCTTGTTTACTCCTAGGGGACAATGAAAAGCAGTTGTACTCAGGGCCGTTTTTAAGGCAGGGCAAAAGGGGCAGCTGCCCTGGGCCCTGTCATTGTTGTGGGGCCCAAAGCAGCTGTCTCATACTTGCCAACTATCCTGGTTTAATTTCCCTCGTCCCTTGAGGTTTTAGTCCTGTACTGTGTCCCGATATCTCAGTGTGAAGTGCTGCTACTAATGCTGCCCAGCTCTGCCCTATTGTTATGTGAAGATGACTCACCTGCAGACCCTGTGTTTACATGTAAATTACCGGCAGTCATATGTAAATAGCGGCCGCATTCATATGCAAATAGGGACGGCCAGCGGCATTGATATGTATATCATGCCCCCCTGAGGGCATATCCACAGTAATCTCTAGCAACCAATCAACAAGCATAAATCATGTGCTGTAACCTCTAGCAAATAATTAGTGAGCTGTAATGTGTGCTGTAACCTCTAGCAACCAGTCAGTGAGCGGTAATGATACACTGTAACCTCTGGCAACCAATCGCAATAGCTGCCTGATCTGATTAAGTAAACTAGTTTTGAGTCTAGCTGCTATTTATTGTATGTCTCAGAGCAGGTGGAGAGCAAAACTGCATGGGGGCGGGCCCCGAGAAAAGTTTTGCCCAGGGTCCAATCAATATTAAAGACGGCCCTGGTTGTACTTATTTAATCCTCTGCTCCTTCAGGCTCTTCAACACTGCTAGACTGGTCCCTGCATCCCCCTCTCCCCTATGCCCTGGCAGTCTAAGGTCCTCTGAAGTCACCAAGACTGATGCAGACCCCATAGTCCTGCAATGGACATGAGGATGCTGAGGGGACAGTCCCCTGCTGAAGCAGAGGGAAGTATTGTTTGCCAGGGGAGCGGAGGACCAGGTAAGTAAAAATGCTTTTCATTTCTACTAGATCGGTGGTTCAAACCACCAGGCTGATGCATTCTTTCGACCAGTGCTCCAGCCAGCTGCAGATGCCCTAACCTACCACAGTGCCTCCTAGCTCTCTTGGTGCCCCAAGCCTTCCATAATGGCCCACAGTGTCCCTTAACCCCATCAGTGCACCCAGTCCCCCCCCCCGAGTCTCCCCCCTCCTACTCAGTGCTTCCACAGTTCTGCAAAGCTCGGTGCAGTGCCCCCTAGCCTACTATAGGTCCTCCAGCCAATTCTACAGTATCTCACAGTGCCTCCCAACCTCCCACAGTGCCCCCTATTCCCCACAGTGCCCTCCAGTGTCCCATAACACATCTACAAAGCCCCTGGCCTCCTGGAGATACCTCTTCAGACACCTCAACCTCTACAGGGCCCCAAGTCTCCTGCAGAGTTCTAAACCCCTCCAGAATCCTCATCCCTCAAAGTGTCTTCCAGAATTTCAATACACAATATGCATTCCCACAACATTATTGTGTGAGTTTAAACTTTTGTTTTTACTGTTGGGGCATGGAAGGTTTTGGAGGAATTTTCCAGGCCCTGGTCTCAATATAATTGAGAACCACTGCTTAGACTAAACAAGCAGTTAAGCTTTGCAGTGGACATTTTAGTTTCCCAGAGCTCAGCTTAAAGTTTTGGATAGTGAGTTTCACATGGGGCTGACAGAACAGGATTTAAGGAAAAAATCCCTTCCCTGGGGACTGAGACAGCTAGTTTAGGAAGGCTTAGAATAGGGGTTTCCAAATTGCGGCCTGGGGGCCAGATGCAGTCCTTTGCTTGCCTTTATGCAGCCCTTAGGGCACTATTCCTCCTATTGACAATAATAGTGGGGCACTATTACTCCCACTGACACCAATAATGAGGCACTATTCCTCCCACTGACACCAATAATGGGGCACTATTCCTCCCACTAACACCAATGATGGGGCTATATTTCTCCTACTGAGACCAATGAGGGGGCACTCTTCCTCCCTCTAATACTAAAGATGGGGCATTGTTTACTCCCATGAATGCCAGGACATTGTCTTCTCCCACTGGCCACACTCCAGCCCCCCATGAAGTGTGAAGAACAGTAAACTGGCCCTTTGTTTAGAAAGTTTGAAGACATCTAGTTTTGACCCTTGAAGTGACCCTTGGCCATATATTTTAGAAAAAAATAAGTAATTTTACAATAGACTTCCAACTCAACTTTTTTTTTAATGTTTTTTTTTTTTTTTGATTGGAACTGCCGTCAAGCTTATTTTTCTCAAAGTAAAACAGAAAACCAGGAGCACCTTATCAACTGACAAAAGAGTCAAAATCTCTTTGAAATGATAGCAAATTCTATTGTTATGGCTTAGAATATCTGCTGCTTACTCCAGCGGCTTTGGTTTTCTATCATTTGTTTTCTCCATGTCCCCTGATCACTGTCATCAGTTTCCATTGTAAGGGAGGCTCTTTGGCTTGAAGGATCCTGTTAGAGACTCTCTTTTTTTGAGCGTTCTCCCAGTAAGAAACCTTTAAAGTGGGAGTCCGGCGACCAATTTTTTTTTTTTTTTTAGGTCATTGAGACACTTTGCTAACCCCAAAATAATACTCACAGTTTGGGTGTAATATTTCTGCCTCTGTCTGTTTTCGTACTGAAGAATAACTTAAAAAATGCTGTTTCCATCTTGCTTGTGGGCATGTGAAGCCCACAAGCATTGATTTCCTAGATGCGGTGAATGCTGTTCATTCACAGCTTGTTCACACGCATGATCTTTGTTTCCGCACTGAATCTTGGGAAGCCGGTGAAAGGCAATAAACACACCTACTCCCATGGGAGGAGAGACAGGAAGTGCCACAATAAAGTACAATATAAAGTAGGGTGACCAGACGTCCCCGGTTTCTGGGGACAGTCCCCGGATTGAGGACACTGTCCCCGGACCACGTCTGTCCCCGGATCTGTCCCCGGATTCAGGGGGGTACCTATACTTATTACCTAGCCCTAGCAGGACATGCAGCAATGTCAATATCCATCCAGTGTAGTTTGGATTGGTGGGCAAGCCTGGAGCGTAGGGCCGCAGTGACACTGAGAGTGAGTGGAGCTGTCAAACCCAAGCTCTGATGTCGGGGATGGGAGGGGCCGATATGCGGAGCTCCGCCCCCTCTGTCAGACAGCCCGTGCATAAACAAATAGCTGGCGGTTTATGCATTGGTGGGTGGGGAGGAAGGTGGCAGGGGGCAGGACCGATTGTAACTAGTGTATATGTACCCACACCAGTGTATACTTCAGGTTTATTATACACAACTGTGGGTACACATACACTAGTTACAATTGGTCCCGCCACCTGCCACCTTCCTCCCCGCCCACCAATGCATAAACCGCCAGCTATTTGTCTATGCACGGGCTGTCTGACAAATGGGGCGTAGCTCCGCATATTGGCCCCGCCCATCCCGACATCAGAGGTTGGACTTGACAGCTCCATTCATTCTCACTACTCAGGCAGTCTTGGGGCGCAAATCGGAAACCTTGGGTTTTGTCTTGGATGTCTATGATCAACATCTCTGTCCAGCATCTTTCCCTGGAGAGCTCTGACCCCCCCCTACGGAGCAGCACATATAGAGAGACCAGCTGTACCCACCAATCACTGCACCTGGGGCATAACAAATCCTGAAGAGAGAAGGAGGAGCAGTGCAGTCACCAAGCAGAGACACAACCTCTGAAGATAGCAGGTTTGCTCACTCTTCTATCAAAACTCAATCTCAACTATCTGCTGCTGCACCTGCCTTTTCTCCCCCCTGCAAAGTCCTCACAATCTCCGGAGCACACACAGATTGCATGCTGCATACCTTGGCATCCCCTCCCCCTCAGACACTGTAAGTAAGACTACTCAGCTACCTACAACTTCTTTTCTTTCTGTTAACTAATGATGTACCAGAAAAGTCTTTACACAAAATCATGGCTGCACTTATGGCACCTCTCACCTCTCGCCTTGTGTCATTGCAGCCTTGCCCAGTGTCTTTGCAGCCTTGTGTCTTTACAGCCTTGCCCAGGCAGGCTGATTATTTAAAATTGGCGCCGATCTCCGCTGATTTCTAGAGGAGAGGAGCGAGCACTCCTCTCGCAGTCCCGCCCAGTCCCGCCCCTATGATGGACATAACACAGGTGCAATGGCGGAACTGGGCGTGACTGTGAGTGGAGCCGAGAGGAGCCGAGCCTAGCCGAGTACACTCGGCTATGTGTATATCGGCGGCGCTCACTCCTCTCCCTTCAGCGTAGCGGAGATCGGCGGAGATCGGCGTATAACACGCACCCACCCAAAAAGTGCATGGTATACGCTGATAAATACGGTAATTGGTGTCTTTTCAGTTTAACTAATTCCTGGACCTTGCACTCTGTACAACGCACTCCTGGACCTTACACTCTGTACAACGCACTCCTGAACCATGCACTCTGTATGTAATGCATGCCTGAACCTTGCACTCTGTACGTAGCATCCTCCTGAGCACTGCACTCTGTATGTAGCATCCTCCTGAGCCCTGCACATAGCATCCCCCTAAAGCCTGCACGTAGCATCCCTCTGAAGCCTGTACCCTGCACGTAGCATCCTCCTGAGCCCTGCACCCTGCATGTAGCATCTTCCTGAGCCCTGCACCCTGCACAAAGCATCCTCCTGAGCCCTGCACCCTGCACGTAGCATCCCCCTGAAGCCTGCATGTAGCATCCTCCAGAACTCTGCACATAGCATCCTCCTGAGCCCTGCACCCTGCACATAGCATCCTACTGCACCCTGCACGTAGCATCCTCCTGCACCCAGCACGTACCACCAGCATACAGGGGGCACACTGACCACCAATAGGCAGGGCCAGTGGTTACCAGTATACAGAGGACATAACAAAGTAAAACCACTGCCATGCAACAAAAAAAAATCTCAAAAGCAATAAGAGAATCTTGTTAGCTGGTTCCCTCATCTAACACGAATCAATAAAAAGCAAAAAATGCAGCGCTGCCCTACACGTCATTTATAAAATTGTACAAATGGACTTATAAGGGCAATGGTAACACCTATAAATGAAGATCCAGTGCAAATCAACCCAATGTATTGCAAAATGAATATAGTAATGATGGTCTTACCCCCTCTGTAAAAATATTTTGAGAAATTGCAGAGCTGCAATGTGTAAATCGTGGTGAAACCCCTTACATATTAACATAATAAAATGTACAATTGATGTACATATTTTACATTTTATTACTATGATTACATATAGGGGTTTTTACCATGATTTGCACATTGCAGCTCTGCAATATTTCTTACCTTTTGCAGAGATGGTGACACCATCACTACTATGTTCTAATACACTGCTTGATTTGCATCTCTGTTACTATTGTATGTAGGGGTTTTACCATTATTTGCACATTGAAGCTCTGCAATTTCTCAAAATATTTTTGCAGAGGGGGTGACACCGTCACTATTACATTGCAATACATTGGTTGTTTTGCACTGGATATTATTTTATAGGTTTTACTTACAATTTACTTACTTACTTACACTTTACATTGCACTTATAAGTCCATTTGTAGAATTGTATAAAGGAAGAGTAGAGTTGTGCTGCATGTTTTGGCTTTTTATTGGTATACAGAGGCCAGGATAAACTGATCCCCATTGTACGCCATGAAGAAACCTCCACTTTCTGACCGCGGCAACTTGCTGGCCACACCCACGTTTGGCCACGCCCACAGGTAGCGCACCACACTAGCACCCTCACTTTTACCTCAAGCACCGCCACAGCACCCCCCAAAAAAAATTGTCTGGAGCCGCCCCTGCCCGTATTGGATTTGAATTTAGCTGCCCCATCCCTCCCCTCCCAAAAAATTCTAAGAAGTATCTTTTTTTATCTCATGGAGGAAGTGTGAGAAATAACATCTATATCATTTTTACAATCACTCCATACTCACATACCACATACACTGCATATATCATTTAGGAAAATATGCTTATAAAATATTTTACCATTTGCCAATAAAAAAAAAATTTAAAAAATGTCCCCGGATTTCATTTTAAAAATCTGGTCACCTTAATATAAAGGTAATTACAGCGATAAAACATTTTTTCGTGCAGTATTTGAACATCTATGCAATTAACTGAAGGGGGTAAGATTACGTTAAAAATTTGAGTGGAACCCCGCTTTAAGGTGACCTAAATATGCTGCCTACCCTGACAAGCATGGCCAGTTCTAGATAAGCAGACACACCTCTGACCAATGAAAGCAGCTTGCACAAGCCACTCATGCAAATTTGTGCTATGAAATATGGGACATGTAGGGGGATCAGATAACTATGAATGGAGCTACATGTTATCACTCCTCAAACTTTTGGTGCAGAGGAACCTGGAGGCTCTGACACAGCCTTTCTCAACATTTTTAACAAAGAGGAACCCTTGAAATAATTTTCCGATCTCAGGGAACCCCTGCTAAAAATGACTATATCTAGAACTCATGATACATTAGTGTGATGGTCGGTGGGAAGAATGCTCCTTACATTTGTGGTCATTGGGAAGAATTACCCCCTTACAGATGGCTAAAAAGATCAATGGTGTCAGTGGGAACTTTTCTGAGAGGCAGAAATTGGTCATTGTTTAAGGAACCCATAGCAACCTCTGGAGGAACCCTGGTTGAGAAACCTTGCATTAACATCATTGAAAAATAAGTGTTTCCTGAACAATTTTATATGCAAAACTTTGTTGCGCTGTGAACTTAACAACACAGATATATATATATCGTATATACTCGAGTATAAGTCAAGTTTTTCAACACATTTTTTTTGTGCTGAAAGTGCCCCCCTCGACTTATACTCGAATCAAGCACTTTTCTGCAGCACAAAATTTCATTTTCCGAACCGAATTTGGGGCCCCGTATCTCAGGGCCACGTGGTGCTAGGAACCCCAAACTTCAGCTTTGAATATTTTATGGTGCTAGTTCCACTGGGTTTGCACACCAAATTTGGGGTTCCTAGCATTAAGTGGCCCCGAGATACGGGGCCCCAAAGTCGGTTAACTGTGTCCATCTGCAGCAATGTCATTTTGGGACCCTTTGGGTTCAGAGACCCCCAAATTTTGGCTGCAGCTAGGGGGCATCTAGGAACCCTTAAATAGTTTGAAGTTCGGGGGACCTATGGCTGCAAATGGGCACAGTGAGGCTGCAAATGGGCATTGTTGACCCTCTTTTCCACTTACAGTAGCTGTGCATTTCTCACCCTCGTCTTATACTCGGGTCAATAAGTTTTTCCCATTTTTTTGTGGTAAATTAGGTGCCTCGACTTATACTCGGATCGACTTATACACGAGTATATACGGTATATATATTTTTTTAAATACAAAGCCTTTAGTACTACTTTATTGGTTTCAGGTATGGACAGCCAATGTGTTTTGGGAGCCAGGACAATTCATCAGGGCTTGAAAAATTTCCCAGCACCTAAATGGACTAAAACTAGCCAACAGATATGTAGAAGATCTAATTGTTCATAGAAACTCAGATGAGCCGACATTTACAGCAACATGTTCACCAGTTAGTATGGGTCTTCTCAGTGCTCCACAATGCTCTGCGGCCCGATTCCATCCTGTTTTGAAGCCTATTAGAGCCTCTGGCTCTAATCACGTGCTTAAAAAAAAAACACTGATTGGAATCCATGCGTCCGACACCCCGCATGTAAATTAGGGGGCCGGGTGCATGGATAGGGGGGGGGGGTTGGCGCCCGTGCGTCCTGCATTGCAGAATGCCAATGGTGCTTCTGATGTTCTGTTTAACATTGAGGAGCCACTGGGGACTTCCGGGGACCTGCTGGAAAGAAACTGTACACAAGAGCTGGTGCAATTTTCTTTCCTGCAACCCCTATCAACTGACTGTGAATCCCTCCCGCGGAGCTATTGTGTTCCTCCAGCGGAGGGGCACAGGGAGCCACCCCTGCCGGGAGAACACACAGTGATTATTGCTACTGGCTGTATCCTAGGGCAATAAACACATAAAAAAATAAACATGCTGGTTGCACCCAAGTCAATCGATGCATCGACTTAGGTACATTCAGCCTGCCCATAGATGGTTCGAATCTCGGCTGGTCCCTGCTGAACTGGCCAAGATTCAAACCATCTATAGCTGGCTTTATCTTTACCTGTTAAAGCCGAGCTCCAGGCAGATATTAAACACACACAAATCTGTAATCAATACATCCTTCAATGTATTTTCTTAATGCAAGCAACATGAATGTATATACTTTAACATGAGCTTTACTAGGGCTTATTTTTGGGGTAGGGCTTATATGGCAGCCCTCCCCAAAAATCACTCTCGGAGTCGGTCTTATTTTCAGGGTAGGGTTTATTTTCAGGGGGAAACACGGTAGCATTAAAAAATAAATGTAAAAATTTTATATCACTAGCAATACTGTATTTATTTTATTTGTTATACCCAATGAGAGCTTTCCTTTAAAATAATATATTTCTACGATTTTGAGCTAAAATCCTTCAATGTATTTTCTTAATGCAAGCAATGTAAGTATCCGAATCTGATTGGTATCAAGCTCTAACAAACCCCTATATAGCAAAGCTTAGACTGGGACAAAGAGAAGCAGCACAGTGAGTCAATCAGTTGTACTGCAGTACTCGGAACATGAAGGAACATGCTGTTAGTGGAAAAGAGCAGAGTGACAGAAAGATGAGCTCATTGGTCTGTTGTTTCTCTATTCACTGTCCAGTCACATGCTGGAGGAGGAACAAGACCTGTAAGCAGAGGCGGCTCTAGGCTTTGTGAGGCCTTAGGCAAAACTTACACATGAGGCCCCACGGACTGGGACGCTCCGTGATGAGGCAGCTATTCCTCAGGCTGCGGGCAGTATCTGATTTGTCCGTCAGCTCCTAAGCCACAGAGTCCCAGTGGGGGTAGGCGGAGCCGCCGGCGTCAACTTCAGTGATTGAGAACAGGCAAATTAGGCGGCCGCGAGGCCCCTGTGAGTGTGAGGCCTTAGGCGACCGCCTAATTTGCCTAATTAGAGAGCCGCCTCTGCCTGTAAGCATTAGTAAACTACGAAAGAGAAAATCCAGGTCCCCCCACCCCACAGGGTAATGCTTTGTGACAGAGCAGTTTAAATCTCAGGACCGGATGGACAGAAATACAAATCCTTTGATGGGTAAACACTCCCCATACTGTGTGTGTATTACAGGAAAATGATTGCAGTCTTTAATATACATCAATGGCCTGTTATTTATGCATTTACTATTTACAGGCCTGTAATATATGTATGAAGATTAATTAATTGCCGTACCTGTTATGTCACCGGTGATTATCTGTGACGGATCATATAATCATTTTACAATCCAACCGTAACTCCCAAACTGCTGCCCTACAAAACTGGGACACTGTAAGGCAATGCCATGAACGGGCACACTCCACCCTCACCCCATACCAAGAATAGAGGGGTGTGGTGTGCCGTTATGTAATTAGAAACACTATCTGATATATATAATTTGATGTACAGGTTTCGGCATTTCAAAATCATTTTTAGAGATGTCAGTTTGAAGCTGGTCAGCCTTACCAAAGACGTGTATATTGACTCAGAGGACCACTACAACTCCCAGGTTATTATTCTGTATCTAAATAAAAGCTGATCTCCAGGCAAACAGCTAAGTATGTTGAAATGCATATATGGCAGCTGTTTTTTCAGCCAGCCTTATGACCTGAATGAATGGGCCACCTCTTTGCCCCCAGCCTATGATTGGATGGCAAAGGAGCAGAGGCACCTTCATAGGTCACTCCTCTACTTACTCTGCTCTGTCCTCCTGTCAGCAAGCTCCTTGTGAGCACACCTGATTGGCTCCTGTTCCTGTCCCTCCCTCTCCCAGTGTGAATGCTGCTGTACAGGAGATGACAAGAGGCTCGTACCACCTCAAGCTCAAGTACTTACACTACTACCGTGTTTCCCCATAAATAAGACTCCCTCCCAGATTGTAAGCTCTAACGAGCAGGGCCCTCTGATTCCTCCTGTATTGAATTGTATTGTATTTGTACTGTCCTCCCTAATGTTGTAAAGCGCTGCGTAAACTGTTGGCCCTATATAAATCCTGTATAATAATAATAAAATAATAATAAGACGGGGTCTTATATTATTTTCTGCTACAAAAAGCACACTAGGGCTTATTTTCGGGGGATGTCTTATCTATGTCCCCTGTTTTCTCACCAAGATGCCTGCTGATGTCAGCCCCGCTCCGGGCACTGCCGAAGGAAGGGCCGAGATGCCTGCTTACATCAGCCCCGCTCCGGGCACTGCCAAGGGAAGGGCCGAGATGCCTGCTGACCTCAGCACCACCAAGATGCCTGCTGACATCAGCCCCGCTCCGGGCACTGCCAAGGGAAGTGCCGAGATGCCTTCTGACATCAGCTCCGCTCCGGGCACTGCCAAGGGAAGGGCCGAGATGCCTGCTGATGTCAGCCCCACTCCGAGCACTGCCGAGGGAAGGGCCGAGATGCCTGCTGACATCAGAACCACCAAGATGCCTGCTGACATCAGCCCCGCTCCGAGCACTGCCGAGGGAAGGACCGAGATGCCTGCTGACGTCAGCCCCGCTCCGGGCACTGGCAAGGAAAGGGCCGAGATGCCTGCTGACGTCAGCCCCGCTCTGGGCACTGCCAAGGGAAGGGACGAGATGCCTGCTGACGTTAGCACCACCAAGATGCCTGCTGATGTCAGCCCCGCTCCGAGCACTGCCGTGGGAAGGGCAGAGATGCCTGCTGACATCAGCCACCGCTCCGGGCACTGCCAAGGGAAGGGCCGAGATGCCTGCTGACATCAGCCGCACCAAGATGCCTGCTGGTGTCAGCCCTGCTCCGAGCACTGCCGAGGGAAGGGCCAAGATGCCTGCTAACGTCAGCCCCGCTCTGAGCACTGCTCCTGAAGGCTGGGCCGAGATGCCTGCTGACGTCAGCCCCGCTCCGAGCACTGCCAAGGGAAGGGCCAAGATGCCTGCTGACGTCAGCACCACCAAGATGCCTGCTGACATCAGCCCCGCTCCGAGCACTGCCGAAGGAAGGGCCGAGATGCCTGCTGATGTCAGCTCTGCTCCAGGCACTGGCGAAGGAAGGGCCGAGATGCCTGCTGAAGTCAGCCCCGCTCCGGGCACTGCCAAGGGAAGGGCCGAGATGCCTGCTGACGTCAGCACCACCAAGATGCCTGCTGGTGGCAGCCCTGCTCCGAGCACTGCTGAGGGAAGGGCTGAGATGCCGGCTGACGTCAGCCCTGCTCCGAGCACTACAGAGGGAGGGGCCGCTGACGTCAGCCGGGAGGAGAGAAGAAGATCTCCAGCAGGTCACGTGAGCGCCCAGCGGCGCTGTAAAAAGGGTATTTTCGACAATAAAGTTACAAAAGGATACACAGTGGACATTATATAACATTTTTACAAAACGGATTATATAGTTTTACATGGATTTTACTAGGGCTTATTTTTGTGGTAGGGCTTATATTGCAGCCCTCCCCGAAAATCACCCTTTTTTTCAGGGTAGGGTTTATTTTCGGGGGAAACACGGTAGCATTAAAAAATAAATGTAACAATTTTATAGCACTAGCAATACTGTATTTATTTTATTTGTTATACCTAATGAGAGCTTTCCTTTAAAATAATATATTTCTACCATTTTGAGCTAAATTTATTATCAGTAATTTGAGGTCAGCCACACTTACTAGTGGATAAATACACAGATTTTTTATCTGTTTGATCAAACCCCATCTTTCTGATACTACTGTCAGGTCCTGATTTAATTCTTCTGATCTTGTTCAGCCCTGAGGAAGGGGGACCTTTGCAACCCGAAATATGTTGAATTTCCCTTGGCAATTGCAAACACAATTTTATTCTGTCCATATATACGGTAAGTAAAAATTGTGCTTCTATGTTTTATCCTGGATTTATGATTCCCTACAAAAGTCTTATGCCGCGTACACACAATCGTAAATTCCGCCAGCAAAACTCCGGTGAGAGCTTTTTGTCGGAAAATACGACCATGTGTATGCTCCATCGGTCTTTTGCTGGCGGAATTCCAGCCAGCAAAACATTGGGAGCATGTTCTCTATTTTTCGGTTGGGAAAAGTTCCTCTCCGAAAATGTGATCGTCTGTACAAATTCCGACGCGCAAAATTCCTACGCATGCTCGGAAACAATTCGACGTATGCTCGGAAGCATTGAACTTCATTTTCTCGGCTCGTTGTAGTGTTGTACGTCACCGTGTTCTTGACGGTCAAAAGTTCAGAGAACTTCTGTGTGACCGTGTGTATGCAAGGCAAGCTCGAGCGGAATTCCGTCGGGAAAACCATCCAGGTTTTTGCCGACGGAAAATCTGCTCGTGTGTACGGGGCATAAGTAAAAATAGAGCTTCCAGCTACTTTGACATAAAAACTCATGGCTTCATGAAATACATTGGTTTACTAAAACTGGAGAGTGCAAAATCTGGTGCAGCTCTGCATAGAAACCAATCAGAAACCAATCAGCTTCCAGATTTTTTTTTTGTCAAAGCTTAATTGAGCAAGCTGAAGGTAGAAGCTGATTGGCTATGATGCACAGCTGCACCAGATTTTGCACTCACCAGTTTTAGTAAATCAACTCCTTTGTCATTTATTTTTGGGGTCGCACAAATTATGTCATTGGGGAAAAAGAACAGAAAATGCATTTTTTTTTGTCAAAGCTTAACCACTTCAATACCGGGCGATTTCACCCTCTTCCTGCCCAGGACAATTTCTAGCTTTTAGCGCTGTAGCAATTTGAATGACAATTGCGCGGTCATGCAACACTGTACCCATATGAAATGTTTATCATTTTTTTTAGAGAGATAGAGCTTTCTTTTGGTGGTATTTAATCCCCACTGGGGGTTTTATTTTTTATTTTTACTTTTTGCTAAACAAACAAAAAAAGACCAAATAATTTGAAAAAAAGTAAAAAGTTATTTTTAGTTTGTTATAACATTTCACAAATAAGTCATTTTTTTCTTCTACACTGATGGGCACTGATGAGGCCGCACCGATGGGCACTGGTGAGGCTGCACTGATGGGCATTGGTGAGGCAGGACTGATGTGCACTGATGAGGTGGCACTGATGGGCACTGATTACCTGCACTGGTGGGCACTGATGAGGGGGCACTGACGAGGCTGCACTGGTGGGCACTGATAGGCGATAATGATGGGCACTGAGAGGAGGCACTGATGGGCACTGATGAGGCTGCACTGATGAGGCAGCACGGATGGGCACTAAAGAGGTGGCACTTAGGGGCACTAATAACCTGCACTGATGGGCACTGACAAAGCTGCACTGATGAGGCGGAACTGATGGGCACCGATAAGCTGCACTGATGAGGCGGCACTGATGGCCACTGATAAGCTGCACTGATGGGCACTAATAAGCTGCACTGATGGGCTTACCTTTTCCTTGGTTTTCCTTAGTTTGTTATAACATTTCACAGAGTAATTTTTCTTTTACACTGATGTGCCGCACTTATGTGCACTGATGAAGCTGCACTGATGGGCACTGGGGAGGCTGCACTGATGAGGTGGCATTGATGTGCACTGATGAGGTTGCACTGATGAGGCGGCACTGATGAGGCGGCACTGATGGGCACTGATAGGAAATACTGATGGGCACTGATAGAAAGCAATGATGGGCACTGATAAGCTGCACTGAAGGGCACTGATTGGAACTGATAGGGGCTGCACTGATGATCAGTGCCCTGATTATCAGTGTAAATGTGCCCTGTCAGACTTGCCTGTCACCGGCTCTCCTTTCCTCACACTGTGAGGAAAGGAATGCAGATAACTGGCAGGCTTGTTTACATGTTAACAGCTATGATTGGACACCTCGATCTGTGACCAGCTGTGTCTGAAGGGGTGCGTGGGAAGCGTGTGCTGGGAAGATGTCCATGGATGCCCTCACAGAACAACAGAGCCGCGCTGTAGCTGTCTGTCGGCTATGGCGTGGTATTGAAGTGTTTATTTGAATAAGCTAAGGTTAGAAGCTGATTGGCTGCCATGCACATTTGCACCAGATTTAGTACTCTCCAGTTTTAGTAAATCAACCCCATTGAGTAATCCAATGCTCTTCAATACTTAAAAATTATGAACAAAAACTTGACAAGTGCTCTAATATTTTCCTACTTCATCCAAACCTATAAAAAAATAAAACTTTTGAACTTTTTAGAAAGTGAAGCATGGGAAATAGGGATGTGTATCACTCTGGGCCACACATAGACGATCTCTAGTCAGCATTTTCAGGCACATGACAACTTAAAACATTTGTTATCAACGCTTACCTGAGGCATTGTAGCAAAAGACATCCCACATAGTAGTAAGGTTGAGGTGTTGCACATAGAGTCCTTTGTAGTTATTAGCGCATTTCTTATTTGGATTGACACGAGGAATGACCACCGTGTTATTGCCCGTCCAACCATACCTGTAAAAGAAAGCCAGATTTATCAACCATTGTGATAGAGTAGACAT
Source organism: Lithobates septentrionalis (assembly GCA_037952835.1). Classification (NCBI taxonomy): domain Eukaryota; kingdom Metazoa; phylum Chordata; class Amphibia; order Anura; family Ranidae; genus Lithobates; species Lithobates septentrionalis. The sequence goes on along the minus strand of JBBDGP010000881.1, from coordinate 1,099,883 downwards.
GATCTGCAGATATTCTCCTTGCAAACAACCATTGATGATCGACAAGGTTGAGTGAGGAAACGGAGGGGGTTCCTTTATCTATTCTCCACAATAGACAACCTGAGGAACCTCACAATTATCTCCAGGATGAAGTTAGTGATATTTTAGGTTGTGTCAACGTGTGTATTAATATTTGTTAGCTAACCCCATCATTATCTCATACAGAGTAGAGGTTTGGAGGAGATGTGTCCTAAACTGTATACCAGGGGTCTCCAAACTTTGTAAACAAAGGGCCATTTTACTGTCCTTCAACTTTAGGGGGGGCTGGAGTGTGGCCAGTGGGAGAAGAAAATTACTTGGCATGAGTGGGAGTAAACAATTCCCTATCATTGGTAATAGGGGGAGTAATGGTGCCCAATCGTTGGTGTCAGAGGGAGGAATAGTACCTCATCATTGGTGTCAGTGGGAGGAATAGTGCCCCATCGTTGGTGTCAGTGGGAGGAATAGTGCCCCATCGTTGGTGTCAGAGGGAGGAATAGTGTCCCATTATTGATATCGGTGGAAGGAATAGTACATCATCATTGGTGTCAGTGGGAGGAATAGTGCCCCATCGTTGGTGTCAGAGGGAGGAATAGTGTCCCATTATTGATATCGGTGGGAGGAATAGTACATCATCATTGGTGTCAGTGGGAGAAATAGTACCTCATCATTGGTGTCAGTGGGAGGAATAGTACCTCATCATTGGTGTCAGTGGGAGGAATAGTGTCCCATTATTGATATCGGTGGGAGGAATAGTACATCATTATTGGTGTCAGTGGGAGAAATAGTACCTCATCATTGGTGTCAGTGGGAGGAATAGTGCCCTATCATTGGTGTCAGTGGAAGGAATAGTGCCCCATCATTAGTGTCAGTGGGAGGAATAGTGGCCCATCATCGGTTTCAGTGGGAGGAATAGTACCTCATCATTGGTGTCAGTGGGAGGAATAGTGCCCTATCATTGGTGTCAGTGGGAGTAATAGTACCTCATCATTGGTGTCAGTGGGAGGAATAGTACCTCATCATTGGTGTCAGTGGGAGGAATAGTGCCCCATCATTGGTGTCAGTGGGAGAAATAGTACCTCATCATTGGTGTCAGTGGGAGGAATAGTGCCCCATCATTGGTGTCAGAGGCAGGAATAGTGCCCCATCATTGGTGTCAGTGGGAGGAATAGTGACCCATCATTGGTGTCAGTGGCAGGAGCTATGCCTCACTGTTGCTGACAATGGAGGGAATAATGTCCCAAGGGCCAGATAAAATCAAGCACATTCCGCCCCCGGGCTCAGTTTGGGGACCATTGCTTTACACTGTTTGCAGCATACTTTCTGCTCTGAAGCCACATGCTGCCCCATGCCGGTTTCTAATTTGTTAGATCAATTGATAAGTCAAATATTTCAGATTTGACAGATTATTTCTAATAATACCAATTCTGACTTTTTATTTTTTTCGATCATCCCCCCATGTGTAAAAAAAAAAAAAATTAGCACCCTCTCAGACAGGTTGTTAGGATGGTAAGGTATATTTAGTGTTTGGCTCCTCTGTAATCAGTGGAGCAGCTTGCGATTGCTTTGGGCTGTTCTGGGCTCCACATGTTGCAGGTTTGATTGTTTCCTCCTGCCTTCTGGAGGATTCTAGATTGTAGCGGGCTGTAAAAGCAAATCAGCAGCCTGAATATTTATGTTGCCTCAGGCAAATCATTGGGGGAGGGTGCCCAGAAGGTGGCTGGGGAATGCATAAATAATCTAGGGTCTGGAGATGCCCTAGTTCTTGTCCAGGAGGAAAGTTCCTGCTGCCCTTCTAGGCAGCCCAGCTGAAATTCCACTTATGCTCATCAAGGTCCCAGCCATGCTAATGAGGGGGGAGGGGGCTGTTTGCTGAAAGTCTTTGGATCTAATCGAGGAATTTCACTATGGATCTGGTCTGCAGAGTTCTGGAGTTCCTACATCATTTCCTGGAAACCTCACAGCACCCGGCTTCAGTACCCCAGGCTGGCTCTTGAGTGCAGATATGCAAATAATAAAATACCTTTATGGGTGGATGCCAGTCTGGAGGAGTGGGCATTCCTAGGCAGACTGTATTTGCACACAGATCACCCTACATGTGATGCTGAGCCTCCATGATAGACAGTAGGGATGAGCAAAACTGAGAGTTTATAGACAATTCATTTAAAATCGCTCTTCACATAGCCAGTTACCAATTAATAGAAAATAGCAGCACTGTACCTGCAGATCTCAAATTCAAAAGCCATAGCAAGCTTCACCTGCTCCTCATTTGCAATAACGGCATCCAACTCAGCACAGGTTTTCCTGGCCTCCTCAGCAGTCTGATTGTATCTGGTACCTTTCTCCACATGGAAAACACCCATGAACCGGCAGCTGATATCTGAAAGCAAAGAGAGGTAAGCCGTGTGTGACTTCATCAGAAAAGCAAACAGGAGATAAAAGTCATGGAACAATAGTTTGATCAAGAACTCTTCTTTTTTCTGCATAAAGTAAAGAGGAACTTAAAGCGTATTTCCACTTTTGCAGCCAATTTAAAAAAAAAAAAACTACTTTATATTTGTTACCTGTTCCCATTCGCAATGTATTACTTAAAAAATAAAAATCTTACTTAACTTCTGTGTAATGGTAAAGTGGAGATCATAATTAACACTGTGCTAGCAGATCTCATTATCCGTTGTAAACTACATATCTGCCCTACAAAGGGTTAAGATATCAAGACTTGGGTGGCACGTTGTGTGTTAATGAACTTATAAAACCCGTCCCTCATTCTTCCCCTAAGCCCCGGTTCACACTGAGGCAGCGCGACTGCCTCAGACGACCTGGAGACGACAGGGGCGGCGACTTGCAAAACGACTTCTATATAGAAGTCTATGCAAGTCGCCTCAAGTCGCCCCCAAAGTAGTACAGGAACCTTTTTCTAAGTCGGAGCGACGATTAGATCGGTTCCATTGTACAGAATGGGACGCTACTTGTCAGGCGGCTAGGTCGCCTGACAAGTCGTCCTAGTGTGAACCGACCCTCATTGTACAGCACCACATTTTCCAAGGCTCCATGCACAATGGAGCTCATAAACGGCCGTTTTTGGGAGTTTGGGCGTTTTTTTTTTAACGGCCCATAAACTCCCCTCTATGTTATCCTATGTGTCCAAGCACATATGGACGCTTTTGGACGTTTATCAGCAGTGGAGTTTATGGGCTGTTTTCTGAATGCCATAAAATCGCAATCAGGAGTTGCTTTTCTGACCACAAAAATCGCCAAACGCTGGTAAACGCTGATAAACGTGGATAAACGCTCAAAAACGCTGATAAACATGGATAAACGCTCAAAAACGTGGCTCACCATCGTTTTTTTTAATGTTTTTGATCCATTGAAAAAAAAATTAAATGTAAAAAAAAAAAAAAAAAGAAGCTAAAAAATGCTAACGTGAAGATTAAGTTGAAGTTTCTCTTCATGTTCAGCTTTCAAGCAGAAGCCTGAAGGTTTTGTGCCAATATTTGGAACAGTTCATAATTCCCTCTACCTTGACTAAGGCCCCCCCCCCCCTGTTCCAGCTGTAGAAAAACAGCCCCAAATCATGATGCTGCCACCACCATGCTTCACAGTGGGTATGGTGTTCTTTTGGTGATGTGCAGTGTTGTTTTTGCGACAAACATAGCTTTTGGAATTATAACCAAAAAGTTCAACCTTGGTTTCATTAGACCATAACATATTTTTCCACAACTGAGCTAAAACAAATAGTGGTGTGTACTGGGCTTTAGAAGTGACTTGTTCAGAAAGTAGATGAAAGACAGGGCAGCCAGAAATAACTTTAGCCGTCTGTCTGGAGTTCATCTATTAATAAACCCCATATGGTTTAGGCTCAGCGACGGCCCGTCCATAAGGGGTGCGGCCCCCCTAATCTCTATACACGGGCCCCTAATCTCTATGCAGGGTTTTTTTTTTTTTTGGTGAAGCACTTGATTAGACCTGGAGACTCTAATTGGCTTCAGAAAGGTTGGGCTCGGGGGGGGGGGCAGAGCACTGCGTCCTGAGCCCACCCACTTGTGACAATAGCAAATCAACATTCTCTATTGTCTTGCTGCTTCTCCTCCCGGCCAATCGGGACGGGAAGTGGGTCCTGAGACCAGATTGGAGAAGTGTCCGGATTGGCTGGGAGGAGAAGCCAGGGGAAGCCACCAAAGCCACATGCTACCTGGATGGGGTAAGTTTGGAGCTTGCGAGCAGGGCTGGCAAACGGGGGGGGGGGGGGGGGGTTGGGGGGGTGGTTTGTTTGCCAACCCCTTCCCAAAAAATGGAGCACCAGCCGCCCACTGGCCATATGGGCTGCCTAGTTCACATTTCCACAGTGACCAGTATCCTCTCCAGTCTCCATTTACATATCAATAGCTGAATTGGCAAGCTTGAGTAAGCACAACAGATTATCAAATGCATTAAAAAAAAGAAAAAAATCATTAAACAAATTCCACAATTACTAATTATTTCTAGCAGAAAAAATGAAAAAAACATAAAATTTCCAAAAAATATAATTCACAGCATGAAAAAGATAAACGTTAAACCAAGCTAAATGTCCAGACTGCGTGGGTTATATCATCTGAAAGTTTGGATGTATCACTTTAAATGTCATTTCTTTTATTCCTGTTGCTGGATTCATTAATAATCTAGGTTACGTTTCCATTCTATACCGCATGTTTCAGCACAATGGAATTTTACTGTAATTAATTGTAAGTATTTTTTTTTTTTTAATTCCTCTTACTGGATTATTTATTAGCCTACATTATTTTTCCAGCACAATGCAATCTTACTGTAAAACTCGTGTCTGCAGCCGCGTATTAGCGAGATCCGGGGTGAGTCATGCTTGGAGTAACAAGGAGGGGAAACCTACAGCAAACAACACACTGCGTTCCGGCGACCTATTATGTGTACATAGTACCCACACATTTGGACGCGATGACTACGTCCTTCAGGCTTGAACAGCTTATACGAGAAGACAAGGAATACAAGTTTACCTACGGGCGATCTGTAATGTAAATCCTCAGAAAGAAGGATAATTCTATATTTATCATTATTCTGGGTCAGTTCACATTTCCTTAAAGTAGCCCCCCCCCCCCTCCCCCTTACTAAACCGCCTATGCTAGCTAAAGGCATCAGGGAAACCAATAAACCCACCAATAGAAACATGTTTTTTTTTTCTTTATTTGCTTGCCCCTTTTCCGAGAGGTCCCCCCCCCCCCCCCCCCCCCGGACTTTGTATAAAGTCATCTTTGGCTGGCTTCTTCATCCTTGCTCTTTGCTGGCCTACAGATGATATTGCGCTAGACCTAGTGTATGCGCCATATGAGATCTGGGTTGGATGGCTTCCTATTGAACAATAATAAGTCACCCAAAATCTTGAATGGCACATGTGCCATAAGGAGACCTAGTGCGTGTGGGGTATGCCATAGGCGTGCGCACAGGGTGTGCCAGGTGTGCCTGGGCACACCCTAATCACCCTGTGTAGTGCATATTATTTACAATCTTTAGACCACTGATATTTCACCAAATAAAAATAAAAAAGTTCTCCTTTTTCCTTATTTCTGCAAAAAAAAAAAAATTCAAATAATATTGTAACTGCCCTACTAACACCAATCTCTGCCCTTATGACACCGTCTACTTCCCTAATGACACCGTCCATTGCTCTACTGACACTGTCAGTATATACACATGCACATACATGCATATGGGCTTTGGGGTGCACACCCTAATGCAATAAGCTGAGCACACCTATGGGGTATGCATAGCTCCCAACTGTCCCTGATTTCGAGGGACTGTCCCTGATTTGGAACAATGTCCCTCTTTCCCCCTCATTTGTCCCTCATTTTGGTCTGATTTATATAGTTGTATATAAAATGCATTTTTTTATCTTTCATAAAGTGTTTCCCAGTGCTAAGCCTTTCATTTATTTTCTAAATTGCTGCATTTGTACATTTTAAAAGCAAAAATAAAGGAATAGTAGTGGTAAAAATAAAGTCTCTTGTGGATTTAATTAACCTTTTTTTGGTTAATTCTTCTTTAAGGGGGTGTGGCAGGGGGGCGTTTCCTATGCCTACATACATTTGCTGGTAGGTGTCCCTCATTCCAATGTGAAAATGTTGGGAGGTATGTGTATGCGATCTGGGGCGGCTTATTGTTCACTAACGCGCGGTCCCAGATCTCATACAGCACATGCACCTGGGAGGCCAAGGCTAAGTCATCAGTGCCCACTTAAAACCAGGAGGTGCCTGGACAAAAAAGGTATTAAAAAAAAACAAAGCAGTCAATTCAAAAAATGACTTTATGATTGTAGTGCTTACCACCGAAGGGGCCACTGAGAATATGTTGGCTATAAATGGTTTGAATCTCGGCAGGTTCAGCAGGAACCAGCCAAAGTTTGAACCATGTATGGGCAGGCTGATTAATTGATCAATCAACGTGGGTACAACCAGCCTGTGGGATTTTAGATGTGACAATTGCTAGCGGCCACTAGCAATAATCACTGTGCTCTTCAGACGTGGGCGGCTTTCCCAGCCCCCCCTACCAGGAGAACACAAAGGCTCCACGGGAGGGATTCCCCCATCAACACAGTCAAGGGGTTTTCTTTCCTGTAACCCGTGGTTGAAATGTTTGTTATCTAGAAAAACGGGGAAAAAAAACAAACTTTTAGATCAGAGGTGCCCAACCTTTTGCAGAGCGAGGGCCACTTAAGCGACTTGGTAACCAGTCAAAGGCCACAATGAGCGGAGCGGGCAGATGACAGATCCATATGCAGAGCGGACACGGACACAGCCCGCTCTGCTTTATGGGCCCTCCGATCCGATCTCCCCAGATGGAAGGGTGACGGATCCCCTTCTATGTTTCTTTAGCAGATTGTATTGGAGGTAAATGGAGGGTCCGATTGGGTTGGATTTGGTTGTGTGAAAGAGGCCTAAGGCTACATTCACACTGATGCACTGAAGTTTACCCACATCGCGGGTGCAGCGCAGTGCACCTGTGGCTTTCCTATGGGTTAGCTGCCCTTCGCCATAGACATAGACCGCTGACCTCATTCACAACCCTGATGCTCTGGGATGGCGGGTCGGCAACCCGCGATCTGGGCTTGCCAATCAGCCAACCCAGATCAGGAGGTCGCGGGCCACATTGGACCACTCCACAGGCCCCGGGCTACTGGTTGGGCACCCCTGCTTTAAACTCACTTTAATATGAGTTTTCATTTGGACTTTAAGGCTTTTCGTTGCAACATACTAAATACTGCTTCCACATGGAGAGCAATGGTCCTTCTCTACAGCATGCTTATTGTGGGAAGGCTTTTCTAATCATCTGGAGCAGCTTTCTAAAGAAAATATTGTAATTGTAAGAAATTGTAAGACTTTGCTGTTGGGCTTTACATTAAAAAAAATAGAATAAAAATTAAAGTATTTGTCCTTCTCTCCAACATTCCTTGGGTCTGCTCTTTCTCCCTCTCCCCATGCATCCTCAAACACTTCGTTCTCATGTCCAGGTTACTTGCCAAACCAGGCCTCGAATCCTAAACCCCCTTTTCTGGATATTCGTCTGGATCGGAGGCAACTTTTGTAGGTCCTACACAGGGGGTCCCTTCTTTATCATCAGGTTCATGGGGCGCTGGAGATCCTCTGTTTTAGCAGGTACATATGTAAACCCCTTTTCTGTAGTCATCCGGGCATTCGCATTTTCTGGACTGATGGTTGTTGTTGGCCCTTCTTTGAAGCTTTCACATCACACCTACTTCTTGTCTCTTTTTGCTCTCTTTTAGGAATACTGACCAGCCAGGCCAAGGCACACCTCAGGTCTTGGTAGTTAGGATTATCGCATTTCCAAGTGAAAACTCTGACTACAAGTTGGAAGGCTGGCCGCAGGTTAGCCTGAATTTGTAGGAGGAGTCTGAGGGCTATATATCCCTCCTCTTCCTTCCATCACATTCTTTGTCGGCTCATTTCCGGGTTCCCACCCACCCGTTCCCCCATACTTTCATCATTTCATTTACATTTCAAACATATTCATTCAGGGTATGCCCTCTTTTAGGCATGCTCACCAGCCAGGCCAAGGCACACCTCAGGGATTATCGCATTTCCAAGTGAAGACTAGATATGTGCGATTAGTTTCGTACGGAACGAAAATTCATACGAATTTCCGGAAATTTGTACATTCGTACGAATCCGAAATACGAATTTTTATGCATACGAATTCTGTATTAAATACGAAATTTCGTTTACGAATTTCGAATGCAAATTCATAACGAACATTCGTAATTCTTACGAAAAGATAACGAACCTAAAAGTTAAAAACCCAGGAAGTCAGCACAGCACAGGGATGGTGGGAACCCCTCATAATAGGCACAGCGGGTGTACACTCAGACCTGGGAACTCAGCACAGGGATGGTGGGAACCCTATGGGAATTCCTATGCTTACGAATTTTATACGAAATACGAAATTTCGTTAACGAATTTCGGAATTTCGGATCCAAATTCCGTTACAACAGAGACGTGACTGGTGTTTTGTTCACCAATCAGAGGAAGTCAGCACAGGATTGGTGGGAACCCCTCATAATTATAAATTCATCATAACGAACATCCGTTATTTTTACGAAAAGTTAACGGACCTAAAGGTTAAAAACCCAGGAAGTCAGCACAGGGATGGTGGGAGCCCCTCATAATGATAAATTCACTTTCGTTATTTTACGAAAAGTTTACAAATCTAACGAAAATTTGTATTTTGTACGAATCCGAATTGAATTTCGGACACGAATTACGAAATACGAATTAATTTTCGTACGAAACGAAACGGAACGAAACTAAACAAATTTATTGACGGCGCACATGTCTAGCACGCTGACTACAAATAAACCTTGGCACACTGCCCAAATCTCATTGCTAATTGGCTCTGCTTTTTATATATCTAAATCTGAATCTGTCGTATGTACAGCAGCAGTAAATAGTATGTTGCTGATTTATAAAATAAATTATCTCTACATTTCACTTCCCAGATGCTGCATAATTTAACTATACTTTTTTTTTTTGAATAGATACATTTCATAATTATTCCTAAAAACTTAAATGGGCATTTAAAATGAATTTTCGGGATGAGCTATTGTTACTGAATATCTGTTGTTTCTCCTCTAGCGTTATTTACCAATGTTTCACACATCAGTCTCCCATTAAATGGAGATGTACTGTACTCGAGGTGCTGATCCTCGTCGCTCCTCCGTGCCCGCTCGGGTCATGTCGCTGTTTATTGTCTATGTTTTATTAGCTCTGCTGCAGAACTGTTTGGCGGGAGTCTTTGGGTACATAGTTCTCTCTGTTCTGAGAATAACGAGGTGTAGTTTGACACTCCTGGACAGATCAGGTATATTCCACATAAATATTAAAAAGTGTTTATAAACCCAAATTCTATTTCCAGTATGTTTTGGCATCACCCATCCAAAAAGCGGGCTACACACAGAAGATGTTCAACTCCAGCCAAGGTAATGACGGCACAACGCTCACACCCACCCAAAGCCATACCCTTCACATGTTTTACCCTAATCAGGACTTAATCATGGGGAATGATTAAGTCCTCCTGTGAAAAGAAAATGAATATGGTCTATGGCACCATGAGTGATGAGCCTCCATTCCTAAATTGAAGAGCAAAAGAAGAACATACGTACTGCATCAAATTCCTCTACCCCTAATACTGATGTAGATTCAACTCTTGCAGTACTGAGGGGGAGGGGGGTTCTGCCTGGAGTGGGGCTTTAATCAAATCATTGAAACATAGACCAGCCTGACTTGTGGGCTCCATTAGTTGTTTGTTGGGCTCCCTATCAGATCCTTTAGAAAGCTGGCCATAGATAAGTGGTTGTAAACCCTTATGCCGCATACACACAACCGGTTTTGCCGTCGGAATAAACTCCGAGGGTTTCTCCGACGGAATTCCGCTCAACCGTTCTTGCCTACACAGGGTCAACCCAAAGTCTGACCAAAGTCCGACCGTACAGAACGCGGTGACGTACAACACGTACGACGGGACTAGAAAAATGAAGTTCAATAGCCAGTAGCCAATAGCTTCCGTCTCGTACTTGCTTCAGAGCATGCGTCATTTTTGGTACGTCGGAACAGCATACAGACGAGCGGTTTTCCTGATAGTAATTAGTTCCGTCGGAAAAATTTAGAACTCTATCTAAGTCCGGTTGAATTTTCGACTGAAAAAGTCCGATGGGGCATACACACGGTCTGAATATACAATGAAAAGCTCCCGTCGGACTTTTCCTGATGGACATTCCGCTCGTGTGTACACGGCATTACATATACCCAGTGAAGTGACTGGCCTCAGGTGATACACAGAGATGAAACAAATCCTCCTACGTAAGTTGTATTTGTTTATCTGCACTCTTATCTTCTCTACTTCTTGTTCAAAGTGCAGAAAAGCTTGTCTGAGCTGTCAGAAAAAAGGAGGCAGAGAGCTGAAGTTACACTCTGCAGAGCTCATTGAGGAGAGCTCTAATAGCTGATTGGAGGGAAGGGATGCACCCCTCTTCACGCAGCACACAGGAACAGAGCTGAGACTGCCAATCAGCTGGAGGTCCCTCCCCTGTCACAATTTATCTCTTGGTGTCAGGAAATCTGGTCAGAAGTAATTCATGCTGATAGCAGTGGAAAGGAGGCAGCAAACAGAAATGACGCATAGTGCTCTGGACTGAGACAAGTACACATGATAGAGAGACATGCTTTGTTCATATTTCATGTCTGAGGTTTACAACTACTTAAAGTGGAGTTCCACCCAAAAATGGAACTTCCGCTTTAAGGGACATGACCCCCTAACATGCCACATTTGGCATGCCATTTTTTTTGGGGGGGGGGGGCGCATATCCTCTTTCTAGAGGGTCCCAGCTCCCACTTCCTCCCAGCGCACCACGGCACCAGAAGGGAGATCACCTCTCCCCCCCCTCCCTCTCGGCAATCATCTGGGACACGTCACAGGACCCAGATGATTGCCCGGCCAGTCATGGCGTGCGGCGCGGCTCATGAATGCGCAGTGGGAGACACAGTTACAATGCCGGCCCACAGTTACAATGCAGGCCCACAGTTACAATGCAGGCACACAGTTACAATGCAGGCACACAGTTACAATGCAGGCACACAGTTACAATGCAGGTACACAGTTACAATGCAGGCACACAGTTACAATGCAGGTACACAGTTACAATGCAGGCACACAGTTACAATGCAGGCACACAGTTACAATGCAGGCACACAGTTACAATGCAGGTACACAGTTACAATGCAGGCACACAGTTACAATGCAGGTACACAGTTACAATGCAGGTACACAGAAACAATGCAGGCACACAGTTACAATGCAGGCACACAGTTACAATGCAGGCACACAGTTACAATGCAGGCACACAGTTACAATGCAGGTACACAGTTACAATGCAGGCACACAGTTACAATGCAGGTACACAGTTACAATGCAGGCACACAGTTACAATGCAGGCACACAGTTACAATGCAGGCACACAGTTACAATGCAGGTACACAGTTACAATGCAGGCACACAGTTACAATGCAGGTACACAGTTACAATGCAGGTACACAGAAACAATGCAGGCACACAGTTACAATGCAGGCACACAGTTACAATGCAGGTACACAGTTACAATGCAGGTACACAGAAACAATGCAGGCACACAGTTACAATGCAGGCACACAGTTACAATGCAGGTACACAGTTACAATGCAGGTACACAGAAACAATGCAGGCACACAGTTACAATGCAGGCACACAGTTACAATGCAGGCACACAGTTACAATGCAGGTACACAGTTACAATGCAGGCACACAGTTACAATGCAGGTACACAGTTACAATGCAGGCACACAGTTACAATGCAGGCACACAGTTACAATGCAGGCACACAGTTACAATGCAGGTACACAGTTACAATGCAGGCACACAGTTACAATGCAGGTACACAGTTACAATGCAGGTACACAGAAACAATGCAGGCACACAGTTACAATGCAGGCACACAGTTACAATGCAGGTACACAGTTACAATGCAGGTACACAGAAACAATGCAGGCACACAGTTACAATGCAGGCACACAGTTACAATGCAGGTACACAGTTACAATGCAGGTACACAGAAACAATGCAGGCACACAGTTACAATGCAGGTACACAGTTACAATGCAGGTACACAGAAACAATGCAGGCACACAGTTACAATGCAGGTACACAGTTACAATGCAGGCACACAGAAACAATGCAGGCACACAGTTACAATGCAGGCACACAGTTACAATGCAGGTACACAGTTACAATGCAGGCACACAGTTACAATGCAGGCACACAGTTACAATGCAGGCACACAGTTACAATGCAGGTACACAGTTACAATGCAGGCACACAGTTACAATGCAGGCACACAGTTACAATGCAGGTACACGGTTACAATGCCGGCGCCGCAGAGAGGAGGGGGAGACAAGCGGGTCTTCGTTCCCCCGCATCGCTGGACCCTGGGACAGGTAAGTGTTTGATTATAAAAAGCCAGCAGCTGCAGTATTTGTAGCTGCTGACTTAAAAACATTTTTTTTTAAGGACAACTCCGCTTTCAAATTCCGGCCGATTTCTGCAAGCGTTGACTGGGCCAACAAAACTGGAGTTAAAAGTCAACTGAGCTTGGTGGAAAATGATCATTTAAACATCAAAAAAATTATCCAAGCTGTCTGTCAAATGCCTCTGAAAAGTGATCCACCGCAGATCGCTATTCAGAAGGGCGGTGAACGAGCCCTAAATTTTCATCAAACGCCTGTTCTTTACACCCTTGTGAACAAAGTTTTTCTGCCTTCATTTTTCTGGTCCTTTTTTTAATCGCTTGTCAATTATGTAATACATATGTATGGTAGCAAGGAGGGTGGGCTTCAAGGCCCACACATCCCATATATGCATCCATGAAGGTTTAGGTTTTTTGTATTGAGAGCTGGCTTACTGCACACCCCAAGCACAGTGACCAAGCTGTCACATACAGCTCCCAGTCTCTGGTTATGATCGGGAACCAGTGGGATGGACTCCCAATCATGTGGCAGCCAATCGCAGTGATCATATGATTGGAGGGTCCATCTTGTCCCCTGGCGAAAAATAACCAGTTAAAGGGCCATCAGGACTGGGTACCTGGAAAGGGTTAAAATGATGTGACATGTGTTTATGTTCTCTCTCTGCATGCACCAAACTCCATCTCACCATCACCAACATCTGCACTCCGACCAGAAAGTCTCTGAAGCTGTTTTGTATTCCTCGGAGACTTCGGCGGTTAAAAATATCTTTTCATTTACAGAAGAAAGCCACAATTAATGACCTGACACTGCAGTCTGTCTCAGGACACACAGCATAGCAACAGTCTCTTAGCAGATGTGCTTAGAGCCGACCGCGGGAAGCCGTTACCAGCAAACTCAAAGAAAAATGTTACAATGTAAACTTAAAAGGAAGGAAGCTGATATAGTCTGTGCTGCATGAGATCTGTACGGAACTAGAGCACTTTCAATGTCTTCACTTCTAGCCTTTGAAGAACCACAAGTTCCAGCATCCCTGCTAGCCAGCCTTAACACAGATCAGCCATTCTCAACCAGGGTTCTATGGAAGCTCCTTCAGAGGTTACTAGGAGTTCCTTGAGCAAAAAAATAGGTTCTCCACCAAAGTTCTATAGAACCCTAATGCCGCCTACGCACGGTCGGACTTTTCGACAGGAAATGTTGGATGTGAGCTTGTTGTCGGAAAGTCCGACCGTGCGTAGGCTCCATCGAACATTTGCTGTCGGACTTTCCGCCAACAAATGTTTGAGGGCAGGTTCTCAAATTTACCGACAAAACTTTTTTCGGCCACCAGCGTCGTCATAAGGGGCGGGGTCACCGCGTGACATCACCCGGTGACCCTGCCCCATGCCTATATAAGTCGTTACGCCCTTTGCACACGGCATTACAGCGGGAGAGAGCGTTGTGTCAATGTTTGAGGGCAGGTTCTCAAATTTACCGACAAAACTTTTTTCCGGCCACCAGCGACGTCATAAGGGGGCGGGGTCAACCGGGTGACATCACCTGGTGACCTCGCCCCATGCCTATCTAAGTCGTACGCACCTTGCACACGGCATTACAGCGGGAGAGAGCGCTGTGTCAACATCGGAAATAGAGAGGAGGGAACAAGACGACGGAGACCGGGCCACCGCTAGCAAAAGAGCGGCAAAAGAGCAGAAGATAGCAGAGGAGCCCGGCAGAAGAACCGGAGAGCGGGAGAAGAACCGGAGAGCTGGAGAAGAGGCCAGAGAGCAGGAGAAGAGGCCGGAGAGCGGGAGAAGAACCAGACACCTGGAGAAGAGGCCGGAGAGAGTGGAGAAGTCTGAAGAGACCCCCGAAGTCGGAAGAACTGCTCCCCCGGAGCTGCCTAATAAATTACTTTAAAAACCTGTCTAGTGTGTTTTTTTATTGACACTTTTTCCCCCAGGTGCATGAGTAGGGGTATGATGTACCCCATACTCATTCACATAAGGTGGGGGGCTGGCATCTGGGGGCCCCCTTATTAAAGGGGGCTCCCGGATTCCGATAAGCCCTCCGACCGCAGACCCCGACAACCAATGGCAAGGGTTGTCGGGAAGCGGCCCTTGTCCTCATTAACATGGGGACAAGGTGCTTTGGGGTGGGGCGCCACAGGGCGCGCCCCTGCCTCAAAGCGCCCATCCCCCATGTTAAGGGCATGCGGCCTGGTATGGTTCGGGAGGGGGGGGGGGCTCGCTCGTCCCCACCCCCTTTCCTGACCGGCCGAGCTGTGTGCTCAGATAAGGGTCTGGTATGGATTTAGGGGGGACCCCCATGCCCTTTTTTCGGCGTAGGGGGTTCCCCTTAAAATCCATACCAGACCTAAGGGCCTGGTATTCCCTAGGAGGGAAATTCCCTCTCGCGCTGGCTGCAATAGGAAAATGTGTTTTTCCTATTGCAGCCAGCACGAGATGTACAGTACCCTGTCGCCGAGAACCATCGCGGTGGGATCGCGCTGGAAACATTCTCGCGGGCAGGTGCTGTAGTTTACAAAAGTCCAATGGTTTTGTGCACACCCGGTCGGACTTGCTCCATCGGACTTTTGTTGCCGGAAAGTTTGTCCGTTCGCACAGCCAACAAAAGTCCAATGGAAACTGAAAAAGTTTGTCCGATGGAGCGTACACACGGTCGGATGTTGCCCTAAAACAGCTAATATTATTTGCATGTTTGTTGTCAAAAAGTCAGATCGTGTGTAGGGGCCTTTAGATATGAACACATTTTATTAAATAAAAAAAAAAAAAAAAAAAAGGTGCTCACAAAAATCAATACTACTTAAAAAATGTTTAAAAGGGGCAAAAAAAAAAATCAGTTTTTTGATTTAGCCCTTCACAATCCACCCATAAATAAAATATCACCTTCATGTGGCCTTACCCCTTAGTGCCGGTTCACACAGGGGCAACACGACTCTGGCCGCGACTTTGCGAGGCGACCTGGACACGACCTGAGGGCGACACCACAGCGCGACTTGGGGCGACTTACAAGGCGACTTCAAGTCGCCTCCAGGACAGGCGACTTTCCAGTGGCCAATCAAACCACAATCCGCTCTGGGGGAGGGAGGGGTTTGCTTGAAAAAAACATCTTCTCTTCCTGTGAAGTCGCTTCAGTATAGATCACGATCCGACTTGTAGGCGACTTACATTGAAATCAATGGGTACAAGTCGCCTACAAGTCGCTTTGAAGTAGTACAGGGACCTTTTCTGAAGTCGGAGCGACTTCAGTAGCGTACATATAGACGGCTCTCATTCACTTACATGGACTTTCAGATGTCAAGCGACTTGGGGCGACTTGAGGTCTGACAAGTCGGATCCCAAGTCGCGGTAGTGTGAACCGGCACTTAGGATTCATATGACAGTGGCCCAGATGGCTCTGTAAAATTCCACAGCCTTGTTAATGTGATTTAGATTCAAGTGGATGCCCCCGGGGGGGGTGGGGGGGGGTGGGCGTTAATGACATCCGTGCAGAGAAAACAGGTGTGTAATGTTTTCTTGGCAGTCAGAGAATATTTCACCATCCTGGTCTCCTTGCATAACAACGTGTGGTGACACTCACATGTGGGGATGCTCTTATATTTCACAAGTGCTCTCCTTCAACCCAGCCAAAAAAAAAAGAAGAACCTGTATATTGGCCATGATTTGCACAGTAACAGGTTCTCTTTAAATTCTATACTGTAAGCAGTCAGTGCATACATTCCCTTTCCTGCTTCCCAAATTTGCAGCAGCACCATGGGGAATTTTTATTTTTTTATGCAATCTATATCAATCAAACCCATATCAATATCAGTCATATAAGGCTATGTTTCCACTAGTGCGACTTTTCATGCGACTTGGGACTGAAAAGTCGAATGACAAATAGTACCCCATGATTTCCAATGAGTACCGTTCATATCTGTGCGACTTCAAGTCGCAGCGACTTCAAAGTAGTCCCTGCACTACTTTGGTCCCACTTTGATGCGACTTGAGGTCCACAGACACAGGCATTGCTTCAAATCGCGGTAAAAAGTCGTGGTAAAATCGCGGCAAAATCGCACGACTTTGGGGACGCAATAGTGGAAACATAGCCTAAAGAAACAAATCTAAAAAAAAAAATTTTTTTTTTTTTTCTACTTTGATCAGCGTTCATTTATTACTAGTGTAGATAAAAAATTATAAATGTTATTCTATCATTTGTTCAATTTAAAGTCACACTAAAAGTATGATTCTGGTATAAAGCATTACCATGTTTTTCATGAAAAACTACAAATAAAAGCTTTTTTATTTATTTATTTTTTTTTGCATTTTTTTTTTTTTTTATGCAACACAAAAAAATTAATGAGCATAGTAAATACGAACAAATTTTAAATATTAATGACTGAGAAAAAAAGAAACTTTAAACAAATCTGCTAGTTGTAAAGGCAGAAGGTTTTTTTTTTATCTTAATGCATTCTATGCATTAGATAAAAAACCTTTTGTGTGTAGCAGCCCCTCTCAGCCTCCTAATTACTTACCTGAGCCCCATCTCTCTCCAGCGATGTCCACGAATGTCTAAGCCGTCCGGGACACTCCTCCTGATTGGCTGAGACATAGCAGTGGTGCCATTGGCTCCCGCGGCTGTCTATCAAAGCCAGTCAGCCAATCAGGGGAGAGAGGGGCGGGGCTGGGGCGGGGCTCCATGTCTGAGTAGGCACGCGGGGCTGTGACTCAGCTCAGGTGCCCCCATAGAAAGCTGCTTGCTGAGGGGGCACTCAATAGGAGGGAGGGGCCAGGAGCAGCAAAGAGGGAGCCGAGAAGAGGAGGATCTGTGCTGCTCTGTGCAAAACCAACTGCATAGAGAAGGTAAGTATAACATGTTTGTTCTTTATTTTTATTTTTTTAAACGAACCCTTACAATCACTTAAAGGGGAAAGGGAGAAAAAGATGTTAGTTAGGGCTGATTAAGATAATCTGAGGCTTAATAAGGGGTTAAGAGGAACTGCAGTCTGCTCACTTCATTTGTAATAGAAACATTTTTGCCATTCTGAAGCTTCCCTCCAACCACTTTGCATATTATTTTATATATACTGTGATTCTGTACATGCCAAATATGCTGCAGAAATCTCCCTCCACTGGGTCTGGCTGCAGCCATTTTAACTGTGGTCAGCTGAAGCTGCTGCCAGTTCACTTCCTGGATTTACACAGACACACAGAGGCACACCCCCAGCTCTGCAGCTCTCATTGGCCCTCTTATGACTCCCCCCCCCCCCCCCCCCCATTCCTGGTAAACTTTCACGAGAGTGAAAGAGAGAGCTGTGCATGATGTCAGGGATTTACTGGCAGAAAAAGAAAAGTTTTACTATCCAAAGTTAAAACAACAACAAGGGCAGAAGATTTAATAGTTGGAGAGATGAAAAAATGACTGAAGGTCCACTTTAGGAACACTGTAATAGTCAGTGCTTACGTGCCCCCCCCCCCCCCCCCTTCCTGCCCCCCCTCCTCCCCCCCGGCTCACCAATTTGCAGTTAGACCACAGAAAATTAAATTTTTTATGCAATCTAAACATAACAATTCTAAAAAAAAAAAAGGAACTCACTTTTTTCTACTTTGATCGGTGTTTTTTAACCACTTAAGGACCAGGCCTTTTTTTCAGACTTGGTGTTCACAAGTTAAAATAATTTTTTTTTTTTATCTAGAAAATTACTTAGAACCCCCAAACATTATATATATTTTTTCTAACACCCTAGAGAATAAAATGACGGTCGTAGCAATACTTTAGGTCACACCGTATTTGCGCAGTGGTCTTACAAGCGCACTTTTTTAGAAAAAAATACACTTTTTTTTTACTTAAAAAAATAAGACAACAGTAAAGTTAGCCCAATTTTTTTTATATTGTGAAAGATAATGTTACGCCGAGTAAATTGATGCCCAACGTGTCACGCTTCAAAATTGCGCCCGCTTGTGGAATGGCAACAAACTTTTACCCTTAAAAATCTCTATAGGCGACGTTTAAAAATTTCTACAGCTTACCTGTTTAGAGTTACAGAGGAGGTCTAGGGCTAGAATTATTGCTCTCGCTCTAACGATCGCGGCGATACCTCACATGTGTCGTTTGAACACCGTTTTCATATGCGGGAGCGACTTACGTATGCGTTCGCTTCTGCGTGCGAGCTCGGCGGGAGCTTTTTATTTTTTATTTTTACACTGTCCTTATAAAAATATGTTTGGGTCACTTTTATTCCTATTACAAGGAATGTAAACATCCCTTGTAATAGAAAAAAAGGCATGACAGGACCTCATAAATATGAGATCTGGGGTCAAAAAAAAAAAAAAAAAAAATGTATTCTTAAAAATGTAAAATATAAATTTCCCCTTTAAAAGCATTGGGCGGAAGTGGCGCTTGAGATCGCTTCCGCCCTCCAATGTTATGGAGCCGAGTGGGGGCCATTTTTCCCTCACTAGGCATCCAGGCAGTGAGGAGAGAGAAGGAACCGATTGGCTCCGCCACTACCGAGAGATCCGGTAAGCGGCGGAGACGACCGGAGCGCGGCGGGAGCCCCTCTTCCACCCCCCCCCAAATAAAAGTGAACTCACGGCGAATCTGCTGCTGAGACCCCTTTTATCCGAAAGAGGACCACCGGCCGTTTTAAAAAATACCGGGGTTATGGCAGCTAGCGACGGTATTTAACGTCAAAATGGCGATGTCCCCGTCCCCGCGTGCTCGCACACCAAAGAAAACGCCAAAGAAAACGCATACGTAAGTCGCGCCCGCATATGTAAACAGCATTCAAATCACACATGTGAGGTATCGTCACGATCTTAAGAGCGAGAGCAATAATTCTAGCAGTAGACCTCTTCTGTAACTCTAAACGGGTAACTGTTAAACATTCTTAAAGCGTCGCCTATGGAGATATTTAAGTATCGCAGTTTGCCGCCATTCCACAAACGTGCGCAATTTTAAACCGTAACATGTTAGGTATCTATTTACTTGGCATAAAGTCGTCTTTCCCAATATACAAAAAAAATTGGGCTAACTTTACTACTTCATTTTTGTAAAATTCAGTGAAGTGTATTTTCTTTTTTCCAAAATAATTGCGTTTGAAGGACCGCTGCGCAAATACCGTGTGACATAAAATATTGCAACGACAGCCGTTTTATTCTGCAGAGCCTTTGCAAAAAACAATAAATATATATATATAAATATATATACCGTATATACTCGAGTATAAGTCGAAATTTTTCAGCACATTTTTTTGTGCTGAAAGTGCCCCCCTCGACTTATACTCGAGTCAAGCACTTTTATGCAGCAAAAAATTTCATTTTCAGAACCGACTTTGGGGCCCCGTATCTCAGCGCCACTTAGTGCTAGGAACCCCAATTTGGTGTGCAAACCCAGTGGAACTGGTTCCACAACATATCCAAAGCTGAAGTTCCTAGCACCAAGTGGCCCTGAGATGCGGGGCCCCAAATCGGTTCGGAAAATGTCATTCTCTGCTGCAAAAAAAATGCTTGACATTTTCTGAACTGATATTTGGGGCCCTGTATCTCGGGGCCACTTGGTGCTAGAAACCCCAGAAATTTTATGGTGCTAGTTCCGCTGGGTTTGCACACCAAATTTGGGGTTTTTAGCACTAAGTGGCCCTGAGATACAGGGCCCCAAATTCGGTCAACTGTGTCCATCTGCAGCAATGTCATTTCGGGACCCTTTGGGTTCAGAGACGCCAAATTTTGGCTGCAGCTAGGGGGCATCTAGGAACCCTTAACTACCGAGTTTGAAGTTCAGGGGACCTATGGCTGCAAATGGGCACAGTGAGTCTGCAAATGGGAACAGTGATGCTGCAAATTGGCATTGTTGACTCTCTTTTCCACTTACAGTAGCTGTGCATTTCTCACCCTCGTCTTATACTCGGGTCAATAAGTTTTTCCCATTTTTTTGTGGTAAATTAGGGCCTCGACTTATACTCGGAATGACTTATACTCGAGTATATACGGTATATATATATATATATATATATATATATATATATATATATATATATATATATATATATAATGTTTGGGGGTTCAAAGTAATTTTCTAGCAAAAAAATACTGGTTTTAACTTGTAAACCACAAGTGTCAGAAATAGGCCTGGTCCAGAAGTGGTTAAGGACGCGGCGGCCCAAAATTTCAGAACTATTCAAATTCAGATTGGTCAAAAAAACGTTCGACCGATTTGAAAGAAGACGAATATACAGAACGAAATGAAACGGATTTCACCTAAATTCGTTTATTATTTCATTTGGAGATTTGGATACATCTGAATAACCAAAAATTTGCCTAAATTTATATTCGGACAGAAATTAATTACACGTGTCTAATACATTCCTCCCAACATTTTGAGAAGGGAATGAGGGACACCTATTAACAAAGGTATGTAGGCATAGGACACGCCCCCTGCCACGCCTCCTTAAAGGAGAATTAACACAAAAAAAAAGGTTAATTAAATCCACAAGGGCTTTTTCTTACCACTACTATTCCTTTATATTGGCTTTTAAAATGTACAAATGCAGCAATTTAGAAATTGTATGAAAGGTTTAGCACTGGGAGACAATTTTTGAAAGATAAAAAGTGCATTTTATATACAACTATATAGATCAGAGCAAAATGAGGGACAAATGAGGAGGAAAGAGGGACAGAGGGACATTGCTCCAAATCAGGGACAGTTGGGAGCTATGATAATATATAATATGTAATAATATAAATATATATATATATATATATATATATATATATATATATATATATATATATATATATATATATAAATAAATATATATATATTAAGATAAAATATGTACTTAGTATACAATTGTTAAAATTGATTGTAACACCTTAGTCTTTCTAAAACATATAGCCTATTTAAGTCTTTCATTGCTTGTAACTACAGGAAATACTAAGATCTGATATGTAAATTCAACTAATGCTACCATTTAATGTAATCAATATTTTGTTAATTGTATCAATGTTTATATTTTCAAAATCAATAAACAAATTTGACGAGGAAAATATGTACTTAGATTTCATATCTGTCTAGAGCTCAGCTTTTTGGTGCTGTGTGGAATAAGAGGTGATATCACACCCATTCTTATATTACAATGCTGTTAATGTTGTAATCAGGTTATATAAAATATCACATGTAGATTACGTGGCGTTGTCTGTAGAATTGTGCAACCAGATTGCATCTCAGCTGAGTCAGGGGACTGTTTGTTGTACGGCTCCCAGACATCATTGTATGTAGGGTCCATAAAGACATGGATGAGTGAGTTTGGGGTGCAGGAACTTGACTGGCCTGCACAGAGTCCTGACCTCAACCTGATAGAACACCTTTGGGATGAATTAGAGCACAGACTGCGAGCCAGGCCTTCTCATCCAACATCAGTGCCTGACCTCACAAATGCGCTTCTGGAAGAATGGTCAAACATTCCCATAGACACACTCCTAAACCTTGTGGACAGCCTTCCCAGAAGAGTTGAAGCTGTTATAGTTGCAAAGTGTGGACCAATATTGAACCCTACGGACTAAGACTGGGATGCCAGTCAACGTAGCCACACTCTAACCGGAAGTGACATCACAGCACCAAAAAAAGGAATTTGGGGGAGACTGAAAGCATTAGAATGGACTGAGATAAAGCGTTTGCTACCCAACATTTCATATTCCTGACATGTGTCTTCTGTATTGTGTACTTGTATGACGAAGTCTCTTGTTCTCTTCGTATTGCTTCCTCTGTGTGAAATCCCTGGAGATCTTGCTATATTCCTTGAGCCGCACATCTCTGCAAATCCACTATGAAAGAGTACATGGCAGTGTCAGCCTGGGCTCCAGCCAGGCCGTGACCAACGCGTTTCGCCCTGGAGCGGAGTCATACGAAACGCGTTGGTTCGGGGCCTGCAGGAGCCCGGGCTGACACTGCCATATGCTCTTTCATAGTGGATTTGCAGAGATGTGCGGCTCAAGGGATATTTTCTTCACCAAAACCAGCAGTGTAATATAACTCGTATTGCAGCTTCCCAATCATAGGATGTGGTGGCTACATTTGTTTTCTTTTTTTTTTAGGCTTTTCCTCCTTCTGTTTTCACCTGATGATCTGGCAAGTTACACACCTCCTGTATTAGAGCCCTTTCACACTGGGGCGGTTTGCAGGCTCTAATGCGCTAGTAATAGCGCCTGCAAACCGATGCGAAAGTGCCGCTGCTTTCATTCCAGTGTGAAAGCCCTGAGGGCTTTCACACTGGAGCGGTGCGCTAGCAGGACGGTAAAAAAGTCCTGCCAGCAGCATCTTCGGAGCGGTGAAGGAGCGGAGTGTATATCGCTCCTTCACCACTCCTGCCCATTGAAATCAATGGGACGGTGCGGCTATACCGCCGGCAAAGCGCCTCTGCAGAGGCGCTTTGCGGTGGTTTTAACCCTTTCTCGGCCGCTAGCGGGGGTAAAACCGCCCCGCTAGCGGCCACATACCGCCGACGCAGCCCCCCGCCCCAGTGTGAAAGGGCTCTAAGAGAGCCACCCACTCTGGATGAAGGAGCACAGGGGGCACAACAGACATCAGTGGTTTCAGTGGTCTGAAGTGGTTAATACCGCTTTACTCAGTCATTGACCAGATCAGGAAAGTCAGAGAGAAAAAAATCAGTGAATTTTTATAGCACTGATCGCTGTATAAATGCCACTGGTCCCAAAAAAGTGTCAAAAGTCTCCGATCTGTCCGCTGCAATGTCGCAACCCCGCTAGAAAATCGCAGAGCCACCATTACTATTAAAAAAAATAATAATAAAGTAAAATAGTAAAAAGTATAGTAAAAATGCCATAAATCTATCCCCTATTTTGTAGACGCTATAACTTTTGCGCAAAGCAATCAATATACGCTTATTGCAATTTTTTTTACCAAAAATATGTAGAAGAGTACGTATCGGTCTAAACTGTGGAAGAAATGATTTTTTATATATATTTTTTTGGGATATTTATTATAGCAAAAAGTAAAATAATTTAATTTAGTTTAAATAATTGTCGGTCTATTTTTGTTTATCGCGCAAAAAAATAAAAACGGCAGAGGTGATCAAATACCACCAAAAGAAAGCTCTATTTGTGGGGGAAAAAAAGGACATCAATTTTGTTTGTGTACAATGTCGCGCGACCGCGCAATTGTCAGTTAAAGCGACGCAGTGGCGTATCGCTAAAGAGCGGTCAGGAAGGGGGTAAATCCTTCCGGGGCTGAAGTGGTTAATAGCGCTTTACTCAGTCATTGACCAGATCGGGAAAGTCAGAGATAAAAAATAAAGTAAAAGTCCTGATGTGCATGCTTGTTCCAGGTTAGCATTCCAGCCTATGAAAGCCAGAGCGTGACAGCCGGGCAACCAGCATTTTCAGAGCGCGGGCTGATCAATGCTGTGTTTGGCTGAAGACGGGTTCTCTTTAGTCGTTTGTCTTATCGGGCGATCGTTTCAGCAGAGCCTCAAGCTGCACACTGTAACAGGATGTGTCTCTGCTTTGGCAGCGGTGATGGTTTATGAGAGCTGCACGCCACAGACCGCAGAAAGGAACCTGACACCTTCCTGAACTCTGCGGATGAAGTGCACCTTCCATCACTGATACACATCTCTATTCTACCAGGTGCACAACCAGCTTTCAACTAGAATTAGAGGACATTTTTTTTTTTTTTTTGAGATGTCAAAATTGTGAGGAAAGGTGAAAATAGTATTTTATTTAAAAAAAAAAAAAATAAGCAATAAAAAAAAAAGAAAAGCATGGCGGCTGTTTATGATGCACAGCCCTTCCGCAAAATACACCCCCTACTTATAGCAGAGAGTGGAAACTGCGGCACATATTTACTGAGCCATTCATAAAATGCAGGCTGTGATGTGGAGCTGCACAGAAAGCTCTGTGATTGGAGGAGAGGCCGGTCATATTACATGGCTCTCCTCCTTACAGATTCACTTTCTCATTCATTTTACGAACGGTGTCCTGCTTGCTTCAGAACACTAAGGTGCTGAGACACGGCTGGGAGGGTGGAGCATTGTAGCCGAGCTGCAAAGTCACTGCTGGGAGGGGGAGCAGAGCTGCTGTGTCATTGCTCGGAAAGGTGGGAGCAGGGTAGCTGAGTTGCTCGGTTAGCATTCGCACCTGAGCAGCGCGTAACTGAGCTACTCTGTTATGGTTTGGAAGGTGAAGCATTGTAGCTAAGCTGGTAGATCACTGCTGGGAGGGGGAGGAGATCTGCTGTGTCATTACTCAGAGGGGAAAGTAGGTTAGCTAGACTGCTTATTAATGGTTGGGAGAGTGGAGCATTGTAGCTGAGCTGCGAAGTCACTGCTGGGAGGGGGGAGCAGAGCTGCTGAGTCAGGCTGGGGGAGTGTGTGTGTGTGTGTGGGGGGGGGGGCTTCTGAGTTCATGAAGTGGAGGGGTGTGCTTTAAAATAATTCAGACCCCCTTCTGTATGAAGATCTAATACTTTGAGAATTCCAGGCCTGGCACAAACATGAAGCCGGTGAATTTATAGGAAAACCAGAACAACTGATCTGTATCCTTGACCCAACTGAAGCCTCAACATATGTACTTATATGCAACGCAACGCACAGAACGCACTACAACGCACATCAATACGATGCAACGCACTGTTGTTCATAAAGTTAAACTAGGAGTTAGTTAAAAAGACTAAAAAAAAATCACTGTAATGCTTTGCGACAACATGTCACAGCACATGTGCATAATGCACACAACGCATGCGCGGTAGGCACACCATAACATACACGTGCTGGTGTGAACGGGCCCGAAGGTTTCTCTTTAAAACCTCAGGGTGTCTCCTCTAGCAATCATAATCCAATCATTTTCTGGTACAGATCATACAATGAACACTAACTTCTCATTCCTGGCTACTGTTTTCCTTTGCTACGCTTCATTGTGGAAAGAAAGAAATATATTAAGCGGAATAAAGCGACATTGTGCGGTTCATACTGTGTGACTAAATACTCGCGGCGCCGAAAGTCGCTTCCGCTTGCCAAACGGAGCTGGCTGTGAAATTCCAATGGTTGTCCCTGGAAATCTTTTACCTAAATTATTGAAGCATACGTCTTCTATACAAAGGACTTCTATATCCCAAACAAGAAAAAAAAGAAAAAAAAAAGGAAAAAAAAAAAAAACGTTTTATAAAAAGAGATATGGATCGCATTTACCGCAAGTTTTTCGCACCTGTAAAGTAAGGGAGATTGTTTGGTATCACCACCATGCAAACCAGTGGCGGCTGGTGCCATCTGTCTCCCGCCCGCACACGCGCGGGAGACAGATGGCGGATGAGATGGCGGCAATCTCTGCAAGCGCACCAATGACCCCCCCCCCCGGTCGTTAGACAGACAAGAAGACGGCGGCGGAGACTAACCTTAACATAGGAGGCAGGCTGTCCTGAGACACGATTGGCAGTCCTAAAGCTCCCTGGCCAATTGGGTCTCAGAAGCTGCTTTTTCGGGAGGAGAATCAGGAAGACAACAGCGAATATTAATTCGCTATCATCACACAACTGGGTGTACTCGGGGCGCAGTGCTCTGCGCCCCGAGCCCGCCCTTTGTTGAAGCCAATAAGAGCCTCAGGCTCTAATCATGTGCTTCAAAAAAAAAAAAGACCCCATTGGAATCCATGCGTCCGGTGCCCTGCATGTAGATTAGGGTCCGGGCGCATGGATTAGGGGGGCGGTGACCCCTATGGATGGGCTGCCACTGAGGCAAACTACTACTGGAAGGAAAAGAGACAATGCATTGTAGGCAGGGCTGCTGTTAGAAATCACGGGGGCCCCATACAGCCTACCTGACAGGGGCCCCCCCTCACCAGCCAAAAGTGACTGAGGACATAGATTTATCATTCCCTTTATTGCAGCCTCAGCAGCATGGATTAATGAATAGGAAACACTCTGAGGCTTCCTACTCATTCACACACTGAAGCATAGTAAATACGGTTTGCTATGCTTCAATGATGAATGGACACTGCCGTGATTGGTACCGATCACTCACTGTGTTCATTCAGGAAAGGCCGCTCTCAATCCTCAAACATCTACCTTTGTGCCCACAGTGGCAGCCAGTGGGAGAAGAGGGAAGCCAGAAGTGCTGCGGGGGAAAGGGGCAAACGGGGGAGGGGGGGCCTGGACAGTAAATGGAAGAGGCTCATATGCTAGGACCAATCCCACTGCAGTGCTACCGGAGGGAGAAAGAAGAAGAGAAGCTGGCAGCGCTGCAGGGGGGCAGAAGAGGATCAGTGGTAAGACAGTACAGCTGGCACGGCCCCCTTTTGAACTGATGGTGCCCAGGCCCAGTACAGGAGGGCTGGCTGTACTGCCTTATCAGTGGCCCTGATTTTAGGTGGTAGTCACACATTCATTAAGAAAAAAC
This sequence comes from Lithobates septentrionalis, assembly GCA_037952835.1. Classification (NCBI taxonomy): domain Eukaryota; kingdom Metazoa; phylum Chordata; class Amphibia; order Anura; family Ranidae; genus Lithobates; species Lithobates septentrionalis. Next base: position 1,072,907 of record JBBDGP010000881.1, on the reverse strand, counting down.
TAATTCAAACTAGAGATGAGAAAATCCAAGCTCATCATTTTCAGCAACTTGTGCAACTCAAGATTCCAGGTTATTAGGTCAGAGGAGATACACAGCATATTTTTAGCGGACCTTCGCCCATGAAATGAACTTCCCTTCATCTCTTCCTTCCCCACAATCACAGATAGAGATAGATGGGCACCTCTGCTCCACCATGGATGTTTTTGTTATCCTGCGTATCACTATTTTCCATGGGAATCAGATTTGGGTCTCCTCAGAGCATCAACATGATAGTGGCAACTGGTGGTTTTTTGTTTGGGGAGGGGGGGGGGGGGGGGGGGCGGTTAAATAACCGAACCACTTACCCCATCTAGACGTCAGAGGAGCGGCGGGGATCGGGCATCTGAGGCGCAGTGGCGGGGATCGGGCATCTGAGGCGCAGTGGCGGAGATCGGGCATCCGAGGAGCAGTGGCGGGGATCGGGCATCCGAGGAGCAGTGGCGGGGATCGGGCATCCGAGGTGCAGTGGCGGGGATCGGGCATCTGAAGCGCAGTGGCGGGGATCGGGCATCTGAAGCGCAGTGGCAGGGATCGGGCATCTGAAGCGCAGTGGCGGGGATCGGGCATCCGAGGTGCAGTGGCGGGGATCGGGCATCTGAAGCGCAGTGGCGGGGATCGGGCATCTGAAGCGCAGTGGCGGGGATCGGGCATCTGAAGCGCAGTGGCGGGGATCGGGCATCCGTGGAGCAGTGGCGGGGATCGGGCATCTGAGGCGCAGTGGCGGGGATCGGGCATCCGAGGAGCAGTGGCGGGGATCGGGCATCTGAGGCGCAGTGGCGGGATCGGGCATCCGAGGTGCAGTGGCGGGGATCGGGCATCTGAAGCGCAGTGGCGGGGATCGGGCATCCGAGGAGCAGTGGCGGGGACCAGGCATCTGAGGCGCAGTGGCGGGGATCGGGCATCCGAGGAGCAGTGGCGGGGATCGGGCATCTGAGGCGCAGTGGCGGGGATCGGGCATCCGTGGAGCAGTGGCGGGGATCGGGCATCTGAGGCGCAGTGGCGGGGATCGGGCATCCGAGGAGCAGTGGCGGGGATCGGGCATCTGAGGCGCAGTGGCGGGGATCGGGCATCCGAGGTGCAGTGGCGGGGATCGGGCATCTGAAGCGCAGTGGCGGGGATCGGGCATCCGAGGAGCAGTGGCGGGGACCAGGCATCCATGCATTGGCTCTTCTCCTCCTCGCTTCTGCCATCTCCTCCCCTCCTCCTAGGCGTACAATAGGAGTGCCTGTCCTTTCAGCCAATCGGGTGACGAGTATAAGATCCACTACCCGATTGGCCGGGAGGAGGATCAGTGTTACAACAGCGAATATTCATTCGCTGTTGTAACACACCTGGGTGGGATCAGAGTGCACTCTCTGTGTCCCGATCCCACTCTATTTTGAAGCCTATTAGAGCCTCTGGCCCTAAAAAACCTGACCGCTCTAATTCATGCGACTGGTGACCTGAAAGGGGACGGACGCATGAATACGGGGTGGCCACGGCGGCAATGGATAGATTCATGCTATCCATGAATCTATCAATTGCATATAGATGGGTGGTGAGGAGAGAGGGGGCGGTGCCCAGGTGCCCCTAATGGACAGGGTTTCTCAACTAGTGTTCCATGAATCCATAGGTTCCTCTAAAGGGGTTTCTTAAGCAATTTCTGCCTCTCCGATAAGTCTCCGCTGACACCATTGATCTTTCTAGCTATCTGTTATGCCCTGTACACATGACCAGTTTTGCCGTTGGAATAAACTCTGAAGGTTTTTCCGATGGAATTCCGCTCAAGCTGTCACACCAAATCCTGACCGTCAGGAACGCGGTGACGTACAACACGTACAACGGGACAACACGTACAACGTCTCGTACTTGCTGATAGGAATTGGTTCCGTCGGAAAAATATAGAACATGTTCTCTATCTAAGTCTGTCTGCATTTTCGACTTAAAAAGTCCGATGGGGCATACACGCGGCCGGAATATACGATGAAAATCCCCCATCTGACTTTTTCTGCCGGAAATTCCGCTCCTTTGTACGCGGCATAAGAGGGTAATTCTTCCTAATGACCACAAGTGTGAGGAGCATTCTTCCCGGCGACCATCACACTAATGTATCATGAGTTGTAGATATAGGAATTTTAAGGGTTCCCTGAGATCGGAAAGTTATTCCAAGAGTTCCTCTGTGTTGAAAAGTGTGAGAAAGGCTGATCTAGAACCTGTGTGGAGACAGAAGTGCTCCCTACAAGTAAATTACCTTACATTGTACATACCACACACGTGGTCACCTGTAACCTCAGCAGTAGTGAGTTCTCTACTATCTTCTCTTTTTGTTTTCATTCAACTTTTTTTTAGCCAATCCTTACACCATTATAGCTCTCCTCCCTGCTCTCTCTTTTTTATTGCTCTGCATGCCTCTCATCCTTATCCCTTTCATCTAATCCTCTATCAACTCATCATCATCTCATTGTCAACTCATCATCATCTCATCTTGCAAACACATTTGTCTCAAGGAGAACTTCATCTCCCAGGAAGACAACTCCCGACTCCATGATATCTTTTCTTTATCATACTGAGATGGAATTTAGTTGTATCTAGGTACAGTAAAGTTCCTAGTGATCAAGAACATGCCTTCCAACTTTCAGAGATTCGAAGAAGAGACGTCCTTAGTACAAAGTTTTGTAGGCCAAAGGCCAAGGGTACACCCCCCGCCAAGCCCCCAGTTATGCCAACTACAAAGAAATAATAAGACCAAAAAATTATCATTTTTCTAGAGGTGTGTATATATATATATATATATATATATATATATATATATATATATATATATATATCAGAGACAGTAAAGTACAACTGTGGAGGCAAAAAGGACCACAACACAAAAAACGTTCACATTCGTGCCTTATGGGGTGCTTTGTGGTGTGCGCTAGAGGTAACGAGGAAACTAGAGGTATTGAGGTGTCATTAAAAATGAATGGCAGCACAAAATCTCTACACTTAGGTCCCTGTGTTGTTATGGGTTGCTGGAGGACTGTGTTCACCTCCAACCAAGGAGAATATCGGCATGGAGTTAGTATAGTCTCTCTAGGGTGCTCTGATAACCATAACCCTTAAATGCTGAACAAGGACCTCTGTGGCAGGTATTCTTTAAATGAAAGCTGCAGATTTAAAAAGATTAAAATAAGGAACTGAACTCTGGATGTTGTAACCCCCCCCCCCCCCCCCCAAAAAAAAAGGCAAGTAGAGGATTAATGACTAGTCCTTATTATTGCCTGTGATCTCCCTGCAGCTGATCTTTTTGCATTACAGACTTATCAGTCCTTGTTCTGTGCTGAAGGTGGCCATCTTGGTAGAGGCAGGGCTTCGTCAAAGCTTCCAGCAAAGAGGACAGTAGTAGTATTGATAAGAAACAAATCTCGCTCCAAATCTCTGTGCACTGGTGTGCAGTCATGTTGGAACAGGAAGGGGCCATCCCCAAACTATTCCCACAAAGTTGGGAGCATGAAATTGTCCAAAATGTCCTGGTATGCTGACGCCTTAAGAGTTCCCTTCACTGGTACTAAGGGGCCAAGCCCTGAAAAACAACCCCACACCATAATCCCCCCTCCACCAAATGATTTGGACCAGTGCACAAGGCAAGGTCCATAAAGAGATGGATGAGTGAGTTTGGGGTGGAGGAACTTGACTGGCCTGCAGAGACATGCCTTCTCGTTCAACATCAGGGCCTGACCTCACAAATGGGCTTCTGGAAGAATAGATCAGACCAAAATGAGGGACAAATGAGGAGGAATGAGGGACAGAGGGACATTGTTCCAAATCAGGGACAGTTGGGAGGTAGGCTTCTGGAAGAATGGTCAAACATTCCCATAGACAGGATTATAAACCTGGTGGACGGCCTTCCCAGAAGAATTGAAGCTGTTATAGCTCCAAAGGGTGGGCCAACTCAATATTGAACCCCGTGGACTAAGACTGGGGTGCCATTAAAGTTCATGTGCGTGTAAAGGGAGGCGTCCCAATACTTTTAATATAGTGCATGTTACATATAACCACACACGCCAGAGTGAGAGCAATAATTCTAGTACAAGATCTCCTCTGTAACACTAAACTAATGACGACCTATAGGGGACTTTTGCATCGTCATCTATAGAAAATATAGGGTAGTGAAGTATGTCACCATTTCACGGGCACGCACAAAAAGGCAGGTGACCCAATACTTTTGACTATATATATATATATATATATATATATATATATATATATATATATATATATATATATTAAATGGAGGTTTTGTACTTCAGACTTCTCTTATTGTGCAATGTTTCTGTAACAGTTCTGCTTTTGTCTTGAATGCTCATTATAACTACAGTACAGGAGTTCGCCCAGTTACAATTTGTTCCAGCGAGTCCGTTGGCGATGAACTCGAAGTGGCATTGGCGTGGTGTTGAAGGCAGTAATCCTGTTTTTCTATCATGAAATGTACAAGTCACTGGAAAACCCAATTAACAAAATACCGTACAAAGGAAAAAGGAAAATCCACCTATGGAGTGCGTGGGCTGTGTCACTTGTTATGAGAAGCCTTCATGGATAAATGTCACTTTTAAATGCAGGGTGTGGGGAGCTGAAAATAAAAAGGACTCGCAACTGATGTCAGACCGCATGGAGACAGCACAGCGCACAGAAACTGGGGCAACAGTGCAAATGTTGCCCAGAGCAACCTCCTCTATGTGCATATACTGTATATATACAGTAGCTCACAAAAGTGAGTACACCCCTCACACTTTTGTAAATATTTTATTCTATCTTTTTATGTGACAACACTGAAGAAATGACACTTTGTACAATGTAAAGTAGTGAGTGTACAGCTTGTATAACAGTGTCAATTTGCTGTCCCCTCAAAATAAATCAACACACAGCCATTAATGTCTAAACCGCTGGCAACAAAAGTGAGTACACCCCTAAGTGAAAATGTCCAAATTGGGCGCAATTAGCCATTTTCCCTCCCTGGTCTCATGTGATTCATTAGTGTTACAAGGTCTCGGGTGTGAATGAGGAGCAGGTGTGTTAAATTTGGTGTTATCGCTCTCACTCTCTCATACTGGTCACTGGAAGTTCAACATGGAACCTCATGGTAAAGAACTATCTGAGGATTAGAAAAAAAGAATTGTTGCTCTACATAAAGATGGCCTAGGTTATAAGAAGATTGCCAAGACCCTGAAACTGAGCTGCGGCACGGTGGCCAAGACCCTACAGTGTTTTAACAGGACAGGTTCCACTCAGAACAGGCCTCGCCATGGTCGACCAAAGAAGTTGAGTGCACGTGCTCAGCGTCATATCCAGAGGTTGTCTTTGGGAAATAGACGTATGAGTGCTGCCAGCATTGCTGCAGAGGTTGAAGGGGTGGGGGGTCAGCCTGTCAATGCTCAGACCATACGCCGCACACTGCATCAAATTGGTCTGCATGGCTGTCATCTCAGAAGGAAGCCTCTTCTAAAGATGATACACAAGAAAGCCTGCAAACAGTTTGCTGAAGACAAGCAGACTAAGGACATGGATTACTGGAACCATGTCCTGTGGTCTGATGAGACCAAGATAAACTTATTTGGTTCAGATGGTGTCAAGCATGCTTGGCAACCAGCCGCGCTGCGTGTTGTGAATGGCCGGGCAATCATCTGGGACCTGTGACGTGTCCCAGAAGATTGCAGGGAGGGAAGGGGGAGAGGTGATCTTCCATCCAGCGCCGCGGCACAAGGGGAGGAAGTGGGAGCTGGGAGCCTGTCAAAACTGGGTACCCGCTCCCCCCCAAAAAAAATTACATGCCAAATGTGGCATGTCAGGGGGTCACCAGTACGTAAAGCAGAAGATCCATTTTTGGGTGAAACTCCGCTTTAATACAAGAAAGGACTTTGCTTGCTTTGGAAACCGCAGCTTGGCATTGCATGCTATTATTAAGCTTATGATCTACCAAAACCCCCAGATCCTTCTCCACTATGGATCCCCCAGTTGTACTCCCCCTAGTATGTATGATGCATATTCTTAGACCCCAAGTGCAGAACTTTACATTTATCAGCATTAAACCTCATTTGCCACTTAGTTGCCCAATTGAGGTCGGCTTGTAAATTGGAGACATCCTGTAAGGACGTTATTCCACTACATAGCTTGGTGTCATCTGTAAACACTGGAATGGTACTTTTAATCCCAGACCCTATATCATTTAAAAAAGGTATTAAAAAGTAGGGGTCCCAGCACTGAACCTTGGGGTACACCACTGATAACCTTGGACCATTCTGAGTATGAATCATTAACCACTATTCTCTGAATTCTGTCTTTTGGCCAGTTTTTAAAGCATGACATATTATCCATTGGTTAAAGCAGATGGTCAGGAAGTGATACATTGAGGGGGATTTATCAAAACTAGAGCACTCAGAATCAAGTGCAGCTGTGCATAGTAGCCAATGAGCTTCTAACTTCAGCTTCTTCAATAAAGCTTTGACAATAAAACCTGAAAGCTGATTGGTCTCTGTGCAGAGCTGCACCAGATTTTGCACTCTCCAGTTTAGTAAATCTCCCCCAATGCCTCTTAACTGCCGTACAAATGCCCCCAACGCAGATCACTCTTCAGAGACCAACACCAGTGTGAATGAGCCCTTAGTTAACCATCTCAATCCGGCACTCATCAGTATTCACACCCCAGAGACAGCGGCCTAGTTTAGCAGCCGATCGATGTGACACCAAGAATAAAGGGCCACTTTATAGCTGGGCTGTGTCTATGGAACAGCTCATCTTCCCGGGCCTGGAATGCGACACTTATTGGAATCCCAGACACCCGAGATCAAACGCCGACATCTAAGGGACACAGACTGATTTCATTATATAATACGGAGGATAAAACAACGCGTACAACACTTGCATGTGGTTAAGCCAGTTCTTTCACATGTTCCCACTGGTTATACAACACAGTTTATCATCGAGGATTACGGATGTCTGAAACACTCCCTCCCTTTTACCAAAAAAAAAAAAAATCTATTAATCTGTTCCATTAATTGGAATGGTTCAGCCGCGAGACGCATTCGCTGGATTGTTGTGCAGATGTTTCTATTGTCTCTATAATTCCCAGAGATGAACAAGGCATTCCAGATATCGAAAATATAAAAAAAAATATGGCTGTGAAACAGCTGTGCACGCTAGCCAATCAGCTTCTAACTTCAGCTTGTTCGGTTAACCGCTTGCCGCCTGCCCACCGTCAAATAACGGAGAGACAGTGCGGCTCTCTTGCTCTGGGAGAATGTCATATGACTGCGCCCCAGAACGGCTGCTATCGCGCACACATCGTGGCCTGCTGTGTTGCTAGCACACGCCACGACCCCGATCGCTGTAAAGAGCCACGGCTCTTTAACCATGTGATCGGCTGTGTCCAATCACAGCCAATTACATGTAAATATGTAAGTGCCGTGATTCGGCTCTCCCCACCTTACACTGACAGAGTATGTGGCGAGAAGTGCCGATTAGCAGCATCTCCTCGCAGAGGAGACCTGGGCAGGTAATCAGGATACTGAGCATCAGTGCTCTGATTACAGGAAAGCCCCAGCAGTGTCACCAATCAGTGCCCATCAGTGCCACCAATCAGTGCCCTTAAGTGATGCCAGTCAGTGCCTCCCATCAGTGCCTGCTCATCAGTGCTGCCCATCGGTGCCTCCCATCAGTGCATCCCATCAGTGCCACTTAAGTAATTCTAGTCAGTGCCTCCCATCAGTGCCTGCTCATCAGTGCTGCCCATCAGTGCCACTTAAGTAATTCAAGTCAGTGCCTCCCATCAGTGCCTGCTCATTAGTTCTGCCCATCGGTGCCTCCCATCAATGCTACCCATCAGTGCCCATCAGTGCTGCCCATCAGTGCCCATCAGCGCCGCCCATCAGTGCTGCCTATCCGTGCCACCTATTAGTGCCCACCAGTGCTGCCCTTCAGTGCCCACCACTACCACCTACCAGTGCCCACCAGTGCCACCTATTAGTACCCTCCAGTGCCACATATAAGTGCTACCTATCAGTGCCCTTCAGTGCGGCATATAAGTGCCTCCTCATCAGTGCCACCTAATCAGTGCCCATAAGTGCCGCCTCATCAGTGCCCATAAGTGAAGGAAAAAAATGACTTATTTACAAAATTTACTGACAGAAAATAAGAACAAAACTTTTTATTTTTTCAAAATTTTCGGTCTTTTTTTTTTTTGTGAAAAACAAAAATCCCAGCAGTGATTAAATACCACCGAATAAAAGCTCTATTTGTATGAAGAATAAGATGAAAAGAATAACTTAGGTACAGTGTTGTATGACCGCGCAATTGTCATTCAAATGGCAACAGCGCTGGAAGCTAAAAAATGGTCTGGGCAGGAAGGGGGGTAAAAGTGCCCGTTATTGAGGTGGTTAAAGTGGTTGTAAAGGCAGAAGGTTTTTTATCTTAATGTATTCTATGCATTAAGATAAAAAGCCTTCTGTGTGCAGCAGCCCCCCTAATACTTACCTGAGCCCCATCTATATCCAGTGATGTTGCACGTGAGCCCTGCTGTCCGGGACTCTCCCTCCTCATTGGCTGAGACAGCAGCGGGCGCCATGGGCTGTCAATCAAAGTCAGTGAGCCAATGAGGAGAGAAGTAGTGGTTCACTTGAAGTAGCACAATTTCAAAGTAGCATTTCAGTGCTACTTCAGGTGCGACCTAGAAGACATCTGTGCGAATTCATGCACAGATGTCTATGAAAGTCGCACCTGAACTTGCAAAAAGTAGTGCAGGAACTACTTTCAAAATCGGTGCGACTCCGACAGAGTCCAATGCGGCAATAGGGTGCGACTTACTCTTGTCATGCGATATGAAACTGTCAAATTGCATGACAAGTCGCACTGGTGTGACCGGGGGGCGCTGCAACCTTAAGTCGTACATATATGAATGGTTATCATTGGAAAACATGGGGTACGACTTGTCCTGCAACTTTGATGTCCAAAGTCACATGACAAGTAGCACAATGGGGTCTTAACCTGCACTTAAAAGGGTGCTCTGCCAGATCTTTTCCTTTTCTGCGCATCCAGTCCTGAACAAGACCAGAGCTAGCCATAGCTATTGGTTGGCAATCATAAGATACAACCACAATTAACACCTGAACTATGAAGCATTGTGGCGTTATTCATTTGGAATGGCAACTAAAGGAACTACTACATTAATGGAAAACACACCCGCACTGTAGCTGTGTGCTGTAGGGAACTGCATTAAAAAAAAGGGGGGGGGGGGGGGCATGTCCAGAAGAACCACACGACCCAGGCAAGAGGGGGCGGGAAGGGCACAATGTTACACATGGGTATACCATGACATATTGTATGAAGGGTGGAATTAGCCCTTCAGGTGCTCTCCCAGTCCATTCACAATGAATGGGTTGCCTGAACAGAACACTCCTTATACATGATGAAGATCACACAGCATTGTGTAAAATAATCCCAAATGTTTATTGCCACCCTGGGACAGCTACTGTCAAGGTTGACAATTATTTCTGTAAAATCTAATTTCCTGACAGCCTGAACCCTGCCTGAACTTTGTTTATGGTCTTAAAATCTTCCCCACCCAAAGCCAATGCATGCAATATAACACTGCCAAGCTGAAGGCGGTATAGAGTTCAGGCGCAATCTCCTATGTGGGCATAATTTAGGAGAGTACCGTAATTTAGGGATGCAATGGGAATTTCATATGAAGAGTAATTGCAGATAATGCTATATAGCATAACACCGTATAAAAATGTTTATTGGTTTTATATAATTAGGATAAATGAAGGAGGGCCCAGAGCTCGGAGGAACGAATAAAGCATAGGGCTGGCATGACAGGGTGAAAGGGGAACCAGACAGTTGAGGGTTAATGTGCCAAAGAGATAGGGGTAGTTTCTTACTTACCTGAGTGGTGAGAAGACGGGGTGATGGGGAGGAGCATAGGAGAAAGACTGGAGGAAGGGGTGGTAGCGTAGCAGTCGACGTTGGAAAGCCATTGGAGGAACGTCCCGCCCTCCTTCCCTGAGTTAGGGTAAGTTGGTTTTTAGGCATGGAGATGGCTGTTGGGACCCCTTGGATAGGGTTAAAAAATCTGTTGGTGGGATACAAGTGGGGAACCAGTTGGTACCAGTTGCCACCTTTTCTTCAAGCCAAACCTGAGCACTTTAGCGGCACACTGCATTTTTTTTAAGGGAAATGCTGTGGACTGGTGTAAATGGGAACACTGATGTAAGGAGTTTTCTGCACACCAAAGCCCCCACTTTCTTTAGAGTTCCCAGCATTCCCCCCTTTAATCAGGGTTCCCAAATCCCCCCTTACATCAGAGTCCGCAGAGCACCCTTTAAATCTGACTCCCCATTTCCTTAGTGTACTTGCTCGCTCGGAGGCAGGAGAGAGAAGCGAGGGAGGTGGGAGACTTCCGTCACAGACAGTGGATGGTGAGCTCACTCACCTGAGGATTGAGGCTCAGGCTGAGCTTCAAATTTCCCACCCACACATCTCTTTTTCTGAGGCACAGCATGCTGGGGATTGGGGTGTGGGTGGGCAGAAACAGAGGGGTAGGGTCAGGAGGAGGAAGAGCAGATAGATCCCTTTCTCCTCTTCTCTCCGTGAGGGGGGGAAGGTAACTATGCTGGCTCTGGGCAGTGTGAGAAGACTCAGCTCAGAAAACTGCAACCAGCCCTCTGGACGGTTGGCAACCCTGGTGTTTAGGGTGTGCCCAGGCACACCCAGCCCGTGCGCACGCCTAAGCAGTTAGCGGGTTTGGTACTCGATTACTTGGGGAGCCACAGTCCAGTCTGAATAAGGTGGTCTAAAACACATGATTCAAAACCAGGACTGTCCAAGTGAATCCGGGACAGGTGGCAACCCTAGGCTGGAGGCCCAGATGAAGCACAGCTGTGGCCCAACAGTGGACTATGACCTGTTGGTTGAGGACAAATGCATATCCAAAAAAACATTTTCAGTTATCATCAATGGATTCATTGAAGCATGCTCTACAATATTTTTTTTTTTTTTGCGTCTTGTATGGCATGCTGAAAAAGTAATTGAAATAAAAATATAATGAAAAAAAAATCAGAATGTAGAATAAATCCAAACAACATAGAGGAAAGTTCTTCTAAATGTGATTTCAATTTTCCACTTCATCTAAATAAAGCAAAGCTAATGCAAAACCAAAGAGCAAGGGGCGAGGAACTAAAGCTGATCTTTTAGATCTTGTCCATTCAGCCCACAGGTTGAATTGAAAAACAAAAATCCAGTTAATTCCTCCATCCATACTATTCAATGGGGTTGGATGAATGTTTCTCTGCGGTTATTGTATTTTGACAGCTTGTCCCACCGGCTGTCAAAATACTTGGACAGTAGGCTGCATTTGTTTGGTTGCAGTTGCTGTTCAGTGGACAATTTTCTGCCTGGCTCCTTCGATTTTTCAATTGAGGGATGCTGGTTAGGAGGACCACCCACTGAGTACGTTTCCAACAAGTTCCTCAGGAACGGCCGAAATTCGAAGCTCAAGGCCTGCTTAGTTTCACTATTAAATGATATAAACCATTTTACCAGCACAAACAGAATTTTTACTGAGTCATGGGAAACATGTGATGTTTCTGGGTCATGCAGATTCCCCTTCATCAAGACAACAATGACATCTTTTAACTTTATTTGGACACTCCTTCCATCTGCCTTAGCCCTGAATTTAGTTAAAACAGACTTGCTTGAGTTCTTTACTAACCAGAACTTGAATCGTATTAACTTTTTTTTGGAGTAGAGTAGGTAAGGGATAATAGGAATTGAGAAAAAAAAAAATTCCCCAAAATGAACGGCCCATCTTGGAAAGTTGTGTCCCAACTTGAGGATTTACAATCCCTGGTGACAACTCAAAAATGTTTCAATTCCTATTACTTTCTGTGACAAACAGAGTGGAGAGACAGACAGCAATAAAAACCTAAAAACCTAAAAACCTTTCATCGCTCTATGAAAAAAAAAAAAAAATGCCATTACTAAAACTTTACCAGGGCGCATTCAAACTACAGTGCCTTGAAGAAGTATTCATACCCCTTGAAAGTTTCCACATTTCGTCATGTTGCAACCAAAAACATAAATGTATTTTATTGGGATTTTATGTGATAGAACAACACAAAGTGGCACATAATTGTGAAGTAGAAGGAAAATGATAAATGGTTTTTAAATTTTTTTACAAACAAAAAAATCTGAAAAGTGTGGGGTGCATTTGTATTCAGCCCCCTTTACTCTGATACCCCCAACTAAAATCTAGTAGAACCAATTGTCTTCAGAAGCCACCTAACTAGTAAATAGAGTCCACCTGTGTGTAATTTAATCTTAGTATAAATACAGCTGTTCTGTGAAGCTCTCAGAGGTTTGTTAGAGAACCTTGGTTAACAAACAGCGTCATGAAGGCCAAGGAACACCCCAGACAGGTCAGGGAAAAAGTTGTGGAGAAGTTTAAAGCAGGGTTAGGTTATAAAAAAATATCCCAAGCTTTGCACATCTCACGGAGCTCTGTTCAATCCACTATATGAAAATGGAAAGAGTATGGCACAACTGCAAACCTACCAAGACATGACCGTCCATCTAAACTGACAGGCCGGGCAAGGAGAACATTCATCAGAGAAGCAGCCAAGAGGCCCATGGTAACTCTGGAGGAGCTGCAGAGATCCACAGCTCAGGTGGGAGAATCTGTCCACAGGACAACTATTAGTCGTGCTCTCCACAAATCTGTCCTTTATGGAAGAGTGACAAGAAGAAAGACATTGTTGAAAGAAAGCAATAAGAAGTCTTGTTTGCAGTTTGCAAGAAGCCATGTGGGGGACACAGCAAACATGTGGAAGAAGGTGCTCTGGTAAGATGAGACTAAAATTGAACTTTTTGGCCTAAAAGCAAAACACTATGTGTGGCGGAAAACTAACACTGCACATCACTCTGAATACACCATCCCCACCGTGAAACATGGTGGTGGCAGCATCATGTTGTGAGGAAGCTTTTATTCAGCAGGGACAGGGAAGCTGGTCAGAGTTGATGGGAAGATGGACAGAGCCAATACAGGGCAATCTTAGAAGAAGACCTTTTAGAGTCTGCAAAAAACTTGAGTCTGGGGCAGAGGTTCACCTTCCAGCAGGACAACGACCCTAAACATACAGCCAGAGCTACAATGGAATGGTTTAGATCAAAGCATATTCATGTGTTAGAATGGCCCAGTCAAAGTCCAGACCTAAATCCAATTGAGAATCTGTGGCAAGACTTAAAAATTGCTGTTCACAGACGCTCTCCATCCAATCTGACAGAGCTTGAGATATTTTGCAAACAAGAATGAGCAAAAATGTCCCTCTCTAGATGTGCAAAGCTGGTAGAGACACCCCCAAAAAGACTTGCAGCTGTAATTGCAGAGAAAGGAGGTTCTACAAAGTATTGACTCAGGGGGGCTGAATACAAATGTACACAACACTTTTCACATATTTATTTGTAAAAAATGTTGAAGACCATTTATCATTTTCCTTCCACTTCACAATTATGTGCCACTTTGGGTTGATCTATTACATGAAATCCCAATAAAATACATTTATGTTTTTGGTTGTAACATGACAAAATGTGGAAAATTTCAAGGGGTGTGAATACTTTTTCAAGACACTGTAACTGCGATATCTATGCCCTTTGCTTGGGATAGGGCAACATCCTGTTCTACTTTAAACTAGGGTGACCAGATGTTCCTGGTTTCCGGGGACAGTCCCAGATTTTAAGGGGCTGCCTCCAGGAAAAAAAATGTCCCCAATTTCATCTTTAGTTAAAAGAATGTGTCCCTGATTTGTTTCCAGCTTTATTAATGGCATCCCTGGCCCGGATGACTGCCGGGTAATCCATCATCCATCTTAACAACATTTCTGTGATTGGCAGGAGCAGGGAGGGGCGTGTCTGCTTCTGACTGTGTCCGGGGTTATTGATGGTGTCACATGCCGATAATATGTGGTCTTCCCAGTTCCTCCCCTCAAGGCTTGTGCAGACTTTGTTGCAGATGCAAAGGACGTGGATCATTTGCCGCGTTGCCCTGGATTGTGAAGATGACTAGCAGTGCACACCTGGACCTGAACTCTTGACATGGCCCCTTTAAGCCCCTTGCACAATTTCAAACACCCAACATTTGGCATGGATGGCACGCTTTGCATGCAGGTATCATCCACATCTCTGCTCCACCCCCATAAAGTAGGCATGGTCAGTAGGGTGTCCCAAGATTTTTATTTGAAAATCTGGTTACCGTACCTTACTTTACATCAATATGGCCGACTTCAAGAAGCAACTGAATACTAGATATAAGGCAATGAAGTCACCACCATTGGAACTAAATCTTTTAGAGGCAGTATGTTAGAATTGTCCACCTCTACCTCTATTGACCTCTATGGATGTGCCCAGTTGGGGTGAAAAATGTCAGAGGGCAGGGCTGCTGCTAGAAATCACGGGGGACCCGTACAGCCTACCTAACAGCCCCCCCCTACTTTTTCCTTTTTTTTTACATTCTTTTAACAGCCTTGCCGGAGGTGAAATTTAAGGGGTCTAAACAGACCCCTGATGGCTCACATTTGAGACAGAGGAATGGACTGAGGACAGAGATTCCCCAATCCCTTTCTCTGCAGCCTCAGCTGCACCGGACAGTGAATGGATGGGAAGCGCTCTGAGGCTCCCTGTTTATTCACAAACTGAAGCATAGTAAACACAATTTACTATGATTCCATGATTATTAGACACAATGAGTGATCAGTACTGAACGCTCCTGTGTCATTTCAGGAAAGGAAGAGGCTGGTAAATAGGACATATTTACTGTGCACGCCCCCTCTCCATCCTTAAACATCACCCTGTGTGCTCTCAACAGCTGCTGGCGGCAGAGGAGGGAAGCTGCCAATGCTGGAATGGGAGGGGGCCGCACAGAAGGGGGACCCAGACAGCAGGGGGGTGGGGATGCAGATACCAATTCCCCTGCAGTGCAGCTGAAGGAAGAAAAAGGAGGAGAAACTGGCAGAGCTGCAGGGGAAGCCAGAGGGAGTTGTCAAAAAGGTAGTAGAGCAGTCACTCCTGAGGCCCCCTTTTTGAACTGATGGGGCCTGGGCCCGGTAGAGGAGGGCTGGCTGTACTTCCTTATCAGAGGTCCTGAAGAGAGTCATGGCTTTGGGTGGGAACTGTGTCTGAAGACAACTATATTGATTAAACTTCATTACGTGGCTTCACAGAGAGCGGCTTTAATTTTTTTCTATCCATGCTGAGGTGGATGAAAAACAAGCACACAGTGTGGGGGGTGACCTGAAGACATTTACAGGCCTTGGAACGATTCAGTTCTTCTTTGCTTTCTTACTCTGGGGGGGGGGGGTTTACTAAAATTGGTGCACACAGAATTTTAAGGTTTAAGCCCCCGTTCACATTGGGCCATGTCCAATTGCATGTCAAATCGCCGCCTATTGCCGGCACTGGCACCGTCCAAATTGGTGTGAGGCTGACTTTGCGGTGCGCAACCGATTTCCAAAAATTGTTTCTGCACTACTTTTGGCAACTTCGGGGGCGATTTCAATAGACATCTATGCAGGAACCCGCACAGATGTCTCTGAAATTGCTTCCAAAGTCAGACTAAAATGGTGAACTCGCACGATTTCAAAACCGCCTTCAGTGTGAACCATTGTGCTTATTGTCAAAGCTTAATTGAACAAGCTGAAGTTAGAAGCTGATTGGTTACTATGCACAGAAGCACCAGTTTTAGTAAATCCCCCCTATGTCCATGTTTGCATAGTTTTCGGAATTTACCTTAGTTGTCAGTTATGCCGCGTACACACGGTCGGACTTTTCGTCTACAAAAGTCCAACAGACGCTGACAGACTAAAGCTGGCTGGTAATCCGATCGTGTGTGGGCTTCTCCGGACTTTCAACGTACTTTTTTAGCCTCAAATCCGACGTACTTTAGATTTGAAACATGCTTTAAAACTTTACGACGGACTCGAGTCTGGTCGAAAAATCCGCTCGTCTGTATGCTAGTCCGACGGACAAAAACCCACGCTAGGGCAGCTATTGGCTACTGGCTATGAACTTCCTTATTTTAGTCCGGTGTACGTCACCACGTAAGAATTCGACGGACTTTTGTGTGATCGTGTGTAGGCAAGTCTGTTCGTTAGAAAGTCCGCCGCAAGTCCGTCGAAAGTCTGTCGGAAGTCTGTCGGAAGTCTGTCGAACAGGCTGTCTGACTTTTGTAGACGAAAAGTACGACCGTGTGTACGCGGCATTAGAGTTGTTGTGTACTCTACAAGTTAGATCTTAGGTGACAAATTCTCCTTCAAAGCACATATTTTTGAAAATACAGTGTATCACCCTCTACATTAGGTACGTAGGTCTAGAGTAGTATTTTTGATAGTACAGCCAGTGCAGGTAAATTTAGGCAGGCCTAGCTGTGAGCTAGGCCTGTTTGTTTTTGATTTGGGGGCTAGGGAGTGGTTTAGTGTAGCAGCAGGTGACTGACATGTACTTTATCTCTCTGGTGCCTTGTTTGTTTCCAGAGGGTTCTAGAAAAGAGGCAGGGCAGAGAGTGACATGGAGTGTATCTGGGAGCCCTGACCAATCCCCAACTAGGATTGGCAGGGGGGCATGCCTCCTATATGGTTAGCCTGCTGTGGGAAGAGTTGTCGGGTAGAAGAACTGAATGATGGAGTGCTAGACTGTCGTGGCCCTTGAGGGAACCCCCTTTCTGGGGGGGGTGAACTCGGGCCTGGAGCTCGGGATCTGGGAGGGAGCCTCTCTCTACATGGTCATTGAGAGGTGTCCTGTAACACAGTAATCATCAACCCTGTCCTCAGGGCCCACTAACAGGCCAGGTTTTATATATTACCTTGGGGAGATGCAGACTAGAATACTGCAATCACTGAGCAACAAATAATATACCTGTGATGTATTTAAGTTATCTTGCAAACCTGGCCTGTTAGTGGGCCCCGAGGACAGAGTTGATGACCACTGCTGTAAGAGGAGCAGGAGGAGGACAGTTGGGAGCACTGCCGGGCAAGTCATTCAGGAGGGATCCATGCTGGGGTCGGTGTGTGAGGAGCACAGTGAGAAGCTCTGGGAGAGACATGCCAGGATTGGACGTGGAGCCAGAGGGAGAGACTGTGTTGTCGTTGGAGTCAAGTCGCTGCAGCCAGGAGGGTGGGCAGGATTTGCAATGGACTTTCTGGGATCAGTAGTCCACCAAGTTTAAGTTAGCACATTGTCCTTTTTTTTCTCTTCAATAATGGTTGCTACCACAGAGGGGACTGCAGACCCCTGCCAGCAAATGGCTATCATTAAGATGTTGGGACTTATTCAGAGAGAGGCCTAACCATGTGCTAACAATGACGGAATCTAAGATTGTACAGTGGAGAAGCAAAGTGATCTTAATCAGTGTGCTGGAGGAGTGAGAAGTTTGGGAGACTGTAAATTTAGATTCAATCATCTTTATTCAATCAATTGATATTCATCATCTGGCCATGCCATGTCCATTTCCCCCATCCAAGTTTAATCCCCTAAATAAAATAAACAAGCTAAAGACTGATCATTGACTGACAAAGTGTGTCTGAGATGAATGTCTGGCCAAGCAGGGTAATGTGTGGAGCTAAAACACGCAGCGACACCACGGGGGGCAACCTCTACGACGAGTTTCTCGTGACATCATCTTATTTGCTTGTTCTTGGCCTGCTGGAGCTGAATTTACAAAGAATTCCGCATTATGAATAGAATTAATTGTCTATATCGGTAAACAAGAAGTTCCTCTTCTGATTTCATTTTACATGCCCTAAAGGGAGAAAAATCAATCCCTGCTTCTGTTTGTTAATTATGTTTTAACCTAAGCTGCTTTACTTAACCCCGTTCATTATTGAGGTGTTAACAGACAGGAGACCTAAAGGTATAAATCATTACATACATGGCAGCATAGTCATACTCCCAACCACCCTTGCACTGCAAGAGGCTTCAACCTCGGCTGACATCAGTCATGTGTGGTAAACCCCAAGAAGAGGCCATGCTTACCAAACGCCTGTTCGCTCGTAAAATATTCAGCTCACTGTACAAGTCAAGTGGGTCACAATTTAGGCCGCAGCAAGGGAGTCATCCACCACAGGGAAGACCGTGCTTAATAAAATGAGACAGAGGTGTGTATGGCTTGGATCAGGGCCACAGTTCAGGGCCACAGTTTGAACCTGTTGCCTGTTTTTAGCATCTACAGATATTTCCGTGTTACCCAACCAGTGGTGGTTACTCTCAATTTTGGTGGTTACACTCAATGTTAAGTGTGACAACATCATCAGCAGCAGCAGCAAGATTTGCCAGTAACACTACTGACCTGAAAGTTTAAAGATGAATTCCAGGAAATACTTAGTTAAAACTGCAATTATGGCCAGAGGGTTTAGGCATCTTTACTGGGCTAGTTACTACCCCAAAACAAGAACATTCTGGTTGCTCAAAATAAGAAATCCGGTTAGGCTAAGGTTAAGGGTTAAGCCGGCCATAAATGGATCGCAATTTGGCCGGTTCAGCGGGGACTGGCCGGTATTTCGATCCATGTATGGGTAAGGTGGTTGTACAGACGTCAGTTTACCAATCTCTGTTGGAAAATTTCCTGTCGATCCACACCACTTGTTATAGCCAGCGGCACTGCTCAGTGTATTCTGACATTGGGGAAGTCTCCCTGCTGTCAGAATACAAGGGTTCAGCATTGAGGATTTCACCATCCACCTTGAATGTGTGGATGGGGGAATCAAGTCATCTTTTATTGCTCAACCCGCTGGTTGAACGAAAAAAAGTGAATCATCTATGGGCTGCCTTAGGTGTAGTTTTAGGTTGACTTTCTGTATTGGGTACAGTGGTTAAAGGTTAGGTGTAGATCTTAAATTGTGATCCTTTATTAGACTGAGGTTAGGGGTTAGATTGTTACTATTATTATACACAGGGGCAGCCCGTCCATTAAGGGCACACGGGCCCCTCTATCACGCTACCCCCCTTTATGCATAATGGATAGATCCTATTGGACGCCTAGAAGAAGAGATGCACGGGAAGCAGGACACAGGAGCCGTCGTCTGACCCACTACCCGTCCCACAGCTCGCTGCTGCCCCCCACTGCCTGACCTGCCACCAAGATGGTGTAAGTGCTGGTTAGACTGCGAGCGGGCGGGCGGGGGGGGGGTGAGGTCACAGTGAGGCTGCATATGATGGGCACAGTGGCTGCATATGATGGGCACAGTGGCTGCATTTGATGGGGCACAGTGGCTGCATTGGATGGGGCACAGTGACTGCATTTGATGGGCACAGTGGCTGTATATGATGGGCACAGTAGCTGCATTTGATTGGGAACAGTGGCTGCATTTGATGGGGCACAGTGGCTGCATTGGATGGGGCACAGTGGCTGCATTTGATGGGCACAGTGGTTGTATATGATGGGCACAGTGGCTGCATTTGATTGGGAACAGTGGCTGCGTTTGATGGGCACAGTGGCTGCATTTGATGGGCACAATGGCTGCATATGATGGGCACAGTGGCTGCATATGATGGGCACAGTGGCTGCATTTGATGGGGCACAGTGGCTGCATTTGATGGGGCACAGTGGCTGCATTTGATGGGGCACAGTGGCTGCATTTGATGGGGCACAGTGGCTGCATATGATGGGCACAGTGGCTGCATATGATGGGGCACAGTGGCTGCATATGATGGGGCACAGTGGCTGCATATGATGGGGCACAGTGGCTGCAATTGATGGCACAGTGGCTGCATTTGATGGCACAGTGGTTGCATTTGATGGGCACAGTGAGTTTGCAATTGATGTTTTTTTTCAGAATTTTTCAAGTTTGTTTGCGCCTCCCAAATATCTTGAGCACCAGCCGCCACTGATGGATTTATATAGCGCCAACAGTTTACGAAGCGCTTTACAACATAAGCCTTTAATCCTGTGTTCAGGTCTTACCAAAGACCAGCGGGTTGTGTCTTTGCAGGTGTGCACAGCCATTATAAGAAGGGGGTGTCAGTAGTTCATGGCTTCACCTGGGAGACAAGAGGTCCCCTGTCCAGGCCAGGACGTGGGCAAGTGCAGCAGGGGGCTGCAAGAGGGCTGAATAAGCTATGAGAGCTGAAAATAAGGTGCAACAGTTGTGCAAGAGCACAGCGGTGCTGTGAGTTGGCCTGTGGGACCAGGCCAAAGGTTAGGGCTTGAGGCCTAAGCAACTGGTGCTGCAAGAGTAAACCAGGAGGCCTAATGTCATCTATATTTGTATTTGAAGAAATGGTGGAAACAACCCCTTGTTTTCTGGAACTTTTACTTTCTTTTTTAATGAAAAGTGGGCCAACGAGCCCTAAAGCAGGACTACTGGGCTGGAGTGAACTCATTGGTAAGCAATACAACCTGAGAAGAAACCCCCCACACCACACTTTATAATGGTTTTTCAAAATAACAAATGCAGTCATTCGATCAATTAAATAAAAGGTTTAGTGTACTCTACAACTTTGGTAGTTAAATATAATTTTTTTTATGGAGGTCTATACCTCCAACCTAGAAAGTAGAGAACATAAAGGCAGAGGAATTTGGTCTCCAATGAGGAACTGTTGAGAACAATGCTTTGACTTCAGCTTCCATATGCTAAGACAACTCATCTCCAGTGCCTGGTTGTAATGCCTTCCCTATTACTGTAATTATTTTGGCTTGCCCCCCTCCCCCCCACCTTCTTTGGTCATCAATAGACACACACGCGTTTTGCAGGCATGTCCCTGCCATGTGCTCCATCTCCCAGGAAGCTAATAGAGGGGAACACTAAGGGCTGAGGGCTTTGTAACTGATTCCTGAAATACACCTCAAGGCATGCGGCCTGACAAAGGGGCTCTGTTCCAGCCAAACCTCCCCAGCCCCCGGCCCCAGAAACATTAGCTGTAGCACATGTGTGCAGACTATGTACTGCAACCAGGGCTGGATCTATAAACAGGGATCACTGACCCTTAACCCTCATCCTGCTCAGCATTAGACGAGCACTGGAGATGTTGAACTGAGGTCCACTACTCATGGCTCCCAACTGTCCCTGATTTCGAGGGACTGTCCCTGATTTGGAACAAAGTCCCTCTGTCCCTCATTCCTCCTCATTTTTCTCTCATTTTGGTCTGATCTATATAGTTGTATATAAAATGCACTTTATCCTTTAAAAAAGTGTTTCCCAGTGCTAAACCTTTCCAATTTTCAATTTATAAATGACTGAATTTGTAAATTTCAAAATTTCAAAAGAAAGCACTTGTGGGTTTAACTAATCATTTATTTTGTATAATTCTCCTTTAAGGGGTCATGGCAGGGGTGGCATGTCTTATGGCAACACTGATGTGAATGTACAATGTATATGTAAAGAGCTGCGGAAAATGACGGTGCGATATAAGTACCTGAAATAAATAAAATGAATAAATAAACATACTTTTGCTAATAGGTGCCCCTACTCGTTCGAATCACAGTTGAGGTCAAGCTATGTGTTGGGAACATGTTGACATTAATAGGCTTTACGCGTTTTGTCGCCATTTGACACTTATCAGGAGCAAACGCTTAGCATATCTGAAAGTGATGAAAAAAGCTACCAAATAGGATCTAATGTTTTGCCCAGATGGAAAAAAATGAAGGTAGGGGCAAGGGGAAACAAAATGTGTATCCCCCAACTGTAAAAAAAAAAAAAGTAATTTTGAATAGGTGCCTGCACTACTTTGATGCAAATTTGATCCAGAGAGTGTAAAGTCGCATCAAAGTCACATTCCAAAGGCACACTGGAAATCGTGGGACTTTAGAGTTGTGCTAGTGTGAATGGAGCCTAAAAACCGGTGGGCAGCCGTCATTCTTATACTAAATGTTGCAAAGAGGATAAGGGGGAGGCCCCTCCAGCCATAGCTTTGTAGTTTTAGATGGAGTGGGGAAGAGGTAAAACTTCTGTCAGGTTTTATTGTTTGTCCTTTTTGGGGAGAGCCCTTCTTGCTGCTTCTCCAAGCGACAAACCAAGCTGGAACTGAAGAGGAAAGTGCCCAAGAGGTGCATAGGCAGCTAGAAAATGTTTTTTTTCTAGAGTGGGAAAAGACTAGAATCTTCAGCCATAACCATATTTGAGGCTCCTCTCCCCCACCTCTCCGAGGCGCCGGTATTGGAAGTGTGGGCGCCTGCCTGTGACAGTTTGCGCTCTGTCAGTGGCCAGGCAATCTTCTGGGACTTGTGACGTGTCCCAGAAGATTGCAAGGAGAGGAGGAGTCGCCTAGGCGGCAAGGCGACCAGACCAGGAAGTGGGAGCTGGGTACCTGTCAAAACTAGGTACCCCCCCAAAAAAAATGACATGCCAATTGTGGCATGTCAGTGGGCGAAGAGTACTTAAAGTGGAAGTTCCACTTTTGGGTGGAACTCTGCTTTAAAGCCCTGATGAAGGAAGAGTGTCTGAATCCAGTGAGACCTGGAGGAGAAAATCGGCAAAGGGGCTGCATGACTAAGGGAGGAACAGGGTCAGGAAACGGTCAGCTAGGTCAGTGTGGTGGGTAGGGGTGTAGTACTTACCTCATGGGAGGCAGAAGTATAATGGGCAGGGTTCAGGTGAGAGGGTCTTTGCGGATAGGTAGTTTCTTGGCCATTCCAAGGAGTCAGGAGAAGAAGCAACTTCCCACCCTGGTGTTAGGGGTTACTGCGGTGTACAGGTAGTGGTGGTGTTTTGTGTCTCAAGTTTTGATCAAATTTTTTTGAAAAAATTCAAATTAAAAAATATAATAATAATCTATTAAATGGTGTATGTTGTTCATTTTGTCATAGCAGTTGGGTCAAGGGATCTTTGGGGGTAGTCAGAGAGTAATTACATGGTTACAAAATTGTGAGGCCCATCTAAGATAAGGGGTTACTGCGGTAAACAGGTAGTGGTGGTGTTTTGTGTCTCAAGTTTTGATCGAGTTTATTTGAAAAAATTCAAATAAAAAATATAATAATAATCTACTAAATGGTGTATGTTGTTCATTTTGTCACAGCAGTTGGGTCAAGGGATCTTTGGGGGGGGGGGGGTCATTGAGTAATTACATGGTTACAAAAGTGTGGGGCCCATCTAAGGTGTGGCACTTCCACTTAGTGGTGGTTCTCCCAAGAGCAATGTCCCTTAGGGGAGGGGAATATGGAAGTATGTATGAAGTCGGAACGTCTTCGAGCCAGTTGGGGCGCGGCTGAGGACATGGACGTTTCCAGTAATGTGCCTTTAGGACACCCAAAGGCCTCTTGTTGTTGGGCATTACATTGTTAAATTTGCACTTATTGGTATGTTTTAATGTGATGTTATTTTATTCTTTGGTTAATAAAATTGGCTGCTGTGGCCGTATAAAACCCATGTCACCCAGTCCGTGTCTTTATTTTATAACTGTAAGGACCCAGGTTGACGAATCCTTTAGTCATTAAAATGTGTTGGTTTTCTTACTGATTATCTAATAAATTATAATTGTGGGACCATTGGTGTATCACACTTACTGCTTCTTACATAGTTAGGATTTAATAGTTGCAGGACCATTCACAATGCACCAAGCGAATTTGCATATGCGCACTGGGGAGCCGCTATCCAAGATGGCGGCCCCGGGGACCTCCGCAGTGGTAATGACACAACTCAGCGCTTTACAACATGGAGGCAGACAGTACAGTTACAATTCAATACAGGAGGGATCAGAGGGCCCTGGTCGTTAAAGCTTACAATCTAGGAGGGAGGGTCAAGTGCATACCTCCCAACATTTTGCGATGGGAATGAGGGACACCTTGCAAACGTATGTAAGCCACACCCTCTTAAAGGAGAATTAACCAAAACAAAAGGTCAATTAAATCCACAAGAGCTTTTTTTTTACCACCACAATTCCTTTATATTGGCTTTTAAAATTTACAAATGCAGCAATTTAGAATTTGGATGAAAGGCTTAGCGCTGGGAAACACTTTTGATAGATCAAAAGTGCATTTTATATACAACTATAGAGATCAGACCAAAATGAGGGACAAATGAGGAGGAAAGAGGGACAAAGGGACATTGCTCCAAATCAGGGACAGTCCCTCGAAATCAGGGACAGTTGGGAGCTATGCAAGTGGAACAAAAGGTAATAACTGTGGGGGATGATCTGATGGAGAAAATAAAAATACAGTTGTTAGGTGCGGGTTGAGGCTTCTCTGAAGAGGAGGTTTTCAGGGATCGTCTAAAAGCTAATAGAGTAGGAGATAATCAGACAGATTGGGGTAAGGAGTTCCATAGAATTGGAGAGGCTCTGGAAAAGTCCTAGATGTGAGCATGGGAGGAGGTGACGAGGGAACTAGAGAGCAGGAGGCAGTTAGAGGGATGAGACAAACGATTTACGACTGAGATGGGTGCTTACAAGGATCAGCTTTTATTTATTTATGTAGAACCTTTATCCGAAAAAAAAAAAAAAGAGTTTGCTGTAACTGATTATAAAGTGTTAGCTGGAGGTTGGCTTTAATTTGTTATGCTGTGTACACACGGCAGTCTTTCCAACGGATTTTTAACAGACTTTTGACGGACTTCCGACGGACTTTTGAACGAACGGACTTGCCTACACACGATCCCACCAAAGTCCGATGGATTCGTGCGTGATGACGTACGACCGGACTAAAATAAGGAACTTGTAGCCAATAGCTGCCCTAGCGTGGGTTTTCGTCCGTCGGACTGGCATACAGACGAGCGGATTTTTCGACCGGACTCGAGTCCATCTGAAAGATTTGAAACATGTTTCAAATCTAAAGTCTGTCTGATTTTCGACCGAAAAGGTCAGATGAAGCCCACACACGGTCGAATTGTCCGTCAGACTCGGTCCGTCTGACCAGTCTGGTCGAAAAGTCCGCTCGTGTGTATTAGTCTGCTAGTCCATCTAACACTCCCCTCTCTTCTAGGCTGACAATGTTGCTATCCAAAGGTGCCCCCTGTGTCCCTTCATCCAGACTGGGGGGGTGCTTTAATACAGGAGGTGCGTTACTGGCCGGATCACCAGGAGAAAACAGAGGAAAAAAAGCCTAAAAAAAAGAAAACGAATGCAGCCACCACATCTAACCATTGGTAAGCTGCAACATATTACATTTTTGGGTTTGCTACCCGCTTGAAGTTCCTTTTTAAGATTGTTATTTTTAACTATAGAAGTTATAGGACGTAGAATATGCAACAATGTATCAATTAAAAAAAGGAGGAATACAAGTTTGAATTGCAGACGGGGCCCCTCTATAGGGACAGACACCCCTCTTTAATCTCCCAGCAGTGAATCAATCATTAACTGCACTCACTGCTATTAATGTCACAGCTAATAAGACTCAGAGATGGCAGATAAGACCCAAATGATGAGTGTGGGGTTCCAAATTCCCCGCTTTGTGTTACTTGATTCCAGGCTTCATTTCATTCTCCATTGGGCATTTTGTTGCAAAAACATTCTTCAGATTCCACGACTATATATTCCCATCATTGACAGTTGTAGGGCAGGGCACAGTGGTCACAGTCCGGGGTCACCCACTCCAAAAGGACGCCCTTGCTCTACGATTTATGTAGTGTTAACTATACCTCTCCTCGTCTTAGGGCCGTACTTGTTTCTTTTATTAGATATATTTTCAGAGTCTTATTTTTAAAAGTGAACTCTTATATCTTTAAAGTCTAACCGGCGTTAGGGGTGAATGGTACCGGAGTAGGTAATCGCAAATAATGTATGTACTTCCATCAACAGTATCTCCCTATTGGAGTTCCCAGCCCTGCCAGTCCCCCACCCTTCCCCATCACAGCAACAGAGTCTCCCTCCTCTTGCTGAATTAAAAAAAAAAAGCACTTTTAATAAATATTAATAATAATAATGACATTTAATAATAATTAATATATATATACAAAACATATATATAAATATAATAAATAAATTATATATAAATAAACAATATAATATAAATAAATATATATAAATATAAATAAATAGAAATATATAAATATAAAATAATATTTAATAATATTTTAATAAATGAAAACTTCAGCCGAGAGAGTAAGACCTCCTTGTAATGGCTGTAAGGATGAGCTGGGCAAGCAATGATGTCCTCCAAAAGAGATGCAAGAAGCCGGTGGGTAAGTCCACCTACACTATATTACCAAAAGTATTGGGACGCCTGCCTTTACACGCACATGAAATGTAATGGCATCCCAGTCTTAGTCCGTAGGGTTCAATAATGAGTTGGCCCACCCTTTGCAGCTATAACAGCTTCAACTCTTCTGGGAAGGCTGTCCACAAGGTTTAGGAGTGTGTCCTAAACACCTTTGGGATGAATTAGAGCGGAGACTGCGAGCCAGGCCTTCTCTCCAACATCAGTGTCTGACCTCACTAATGTGCTTCTGGAAGAATGGTCAAACATTCCCATAGACACACTCCTAAACCTTGTGGACGGCCTTCCCAGAAGAGTTGAAGCTGTTATAGCTGCAAAGGGTGGGCCAACTCAATATTGAACCCTACGGACTAAGACTGGGATGCCATTAAAGTCCATGTGCGTGTAAAGGCAGGTGTTCCAATGCTTTTGGTAATATAGTGTATATGCATCCTCAGAAAACTGATATACAAGTTATGGGCAGATGACCCCTTTAAGCTGAATAAACTCAAACTGTGCACATATTATTATGCTTATTATTATTATTATTATTATTATTATTATTATTATTATTGTTATTATGTGGTGCTATATCAAGAATAAGGGAGAGGCTCATTTTGTATTTTATCTGAGAAATAGTAGGAACCTGCCTATGGCACCACCCAATTCAAGGAGCAGCATAATTCTTTCATGATACCTGCATAAATAAATTGTTTTTATTTAATTGCCCTTTCTTTCATACTATACACCCATTTCCCAACTGACATCACAGGGATGGGTTGCTGGAAAAAAAATGCAATAACCTTGTGAGGGTGTCAACCCACGGTGGCATATGGTTGCCTTTGATGGCTACAATGCAGCTTTGGATTGTAGCGGCTAAGTTTTCCACGGAGTGTCTATGGTTTTCCTGGGGGTATTTGACCTGGTGGCTTTTATTTATGTCTATAGGGATCACAAGGGCAGCTGATCAGAATTACTATTTTATCTCATGTAAAATAATCCCAATGGAATGTTTAGCTAGTTAGCCGGAGTTCCACTTTAACTGTAGCTTCTTGCACACTGAAGTCGGGATTAGACCTAATTTGTCACTAACCAAACTATTTGTGACATGTGTATGTCGCCATTATATTTCCTTAAAGCAAATCCGGCAAGCGCGGTGAGAGTTCCAAAAAAACCATATTGGGTAGATGTGGACATACATGTGTGGAGCCAAACCTTTCTAAATTGGGTTGCGCTACTAAGCATGGCTGGGGTTGGGTGGCCTCAATGCCACACACATTGCCAGTTCCATATAAGGCTTTTCTTTACATTGTTTCCCATGGAAGCTACAAATCTGGTAAACTATTTAAAATAGTCAGGGGAAATGTCTTTCACATTACAGAAGAACCGATGTCTGCCCATTTTCTGAACAATAGCTGAACATCTGTAGCAATCCTAATTTCTACTTCCCTCCTTCCTCTGTTTTCTTTTAATCAGTTATTTTTTGAAACAATCTTATTCTAAAATTAAATCTTTTGTATCACTTGCCCCTCCCTTTTAGATTGTAAGCTCTTGACAGCTGAGCCCTTCTAACCCTAATGTCTGGAATTGTATTGTAATTGTATCGTCTCCCTTAATTCTGTAAAGTGCCGCACAAACTGTTGGCGTTATATAAATTCTGTATAAAAATTTAATATTAGCGATTTTCAAGGATATTAAAAAACACCTGAACGACAATCGCTGAATCGCTGAGCCAATGGACCCAAAAAAAACAGAGGTCAGATCCGCTGCATCAATAGCTACATACAATATATTGTCAAAAGTATTGGGGCGCCTGCCTTTACACGCACATGAACTTTAATGGCATCCCAGTCTTAGTCCGTAGGGTTCAATATTGAGTTGGCCCACCCTTTGCAGCTATAACAGCTTCAACTCTTCTGGGAAGGCTGTCCACAAGGTTTAGGAGTGTGTCTATGGGAATGTTTGACCTTTCTTCCAGAAGCGCATTTGTGAGGTCAGGCACTGATGTTGGACTAGAATGCCTGGCTCACAGTGTCCGCTTTAATTCAACCATGTTCTATCGGGTTGAGGTCAGGACTCTGTGCAGGCCAGTCAAGTTCCTCCACCCAAAACTCGCTCATCCATGTCCTTATGGACCTTGTTTTGTGCACTGGTCCAAATCATTTGGTGGAGGGGGGCTTATGGTGTGGGGTTGTCTTTCAGAGGTTGGGCTTGGCCCCTTAGATCCAGTGAAGGGAACTCTTAAGGCATCAGCATACCAAGACATTTTGGACAATTTCATGCTCCCAACTTTGTGAGAACAGTTTGGGGATGGCCTCTTCCTGTTCCAACATGACTGCACACCAGTGCACAAAGCAAGGTCTATAAAGACATGGATGAGCGAGTTTGGGCTGGAGGAACTTGACTGGCCTGCACAGAGTCCTGGCCTCAACCCGATAGAACACCTTTGGAATGAATTGTAGCGGAGACTGCGAGCCAGGCCTTCTCTCCAACATCAGTGCCTGACCTCACAAATGCGCTTCTGGAAGAATAGTCAAACATTCCCATAAATACACTCCTAAACCTTGTGGACAGCCTTCCCAGAAGAGTTGAAGCTGTTATAGCTGCAAAGGGTGGACCAACTCAATATTGAACCTCACAAACTAATGCCCCGTACACACGGTCGGATTTTCCGATGGAAAATGTCCGATTGGAGCGTGTTGTCGGAAATTCCGACCGTGTGTGGGCTCCATCGGACATTTTCCATCGGATTTTCCGACACACAAAGTTGGAGAGCAGGAGATAAAATTTTCCGACAACAAAATCCGTTGTCGGAAATTCCGATCGTGTGTACACAAATCCGACGGACAAAGTGCCACGCATGCTCATAATAAATAAAGAGATGAAAGCTATTGGCCACTGCCCCCGTTTATAGTCCCGACGTTTGTGTTTTACGTCACCGCGTTCAGAACGATCGGATTTTCCGACAACTTTGTGTGACCGTGTGTATGCAAGTCAAGTTTGAGCCAACATCCGTCGGAAAAAATCCTAGGATTTTGTTGTCGGAATGTCCAAACAAAGTCCGACCGTGTGTACGCCCTATAAGACTGGGATGCAATTAAAGATCATGTGCGTGTAAAGGCAGGTGTCTCAATACTCTTGACAATATAGTGTATGTGTCATACGTGGATATTATCAGACATGGTAAGTCTTGGATTGACCCAACACAGACTGTAATTCTGGGTAAAAATATAGCTGGCTATTCTTGAAAGAATCATGCCAGGACAAGTCGCAATCTTCCTACCAGCTGACAGATGTCACCTGCCCATGGGCAGAGGAAATTGACCACTTTTCTCCACGTTAAAGGGAAAGAGTAGATGTTTGTTTTTTTCACCGTCTTGAACAAGGACATCATACAATGATGATCCCGTCCATCAAACAGAGATGTTTGTTATGGGCACCAGGTCTAGAGGTAGCGATGTCACCTGTCCATTGGCAGAGAACTAGTCACCCATTTTCCACCCTGTTGGTCTTCATGAAATGATAATCCCATCCATCAATCTGAGATTTTCAAGAATGTTAAAAAATGCTAGTGGTGTCGTTGACAACCACTGAGCCAAGAAACCAAAATAAACAGAAGTGAGATCAGTCACATTACTGGCTGCATATATGTCATATGTGGATGTCGTTAGGCACGGTCTGACATGGTTTGACCAAGAACAGACTTTAATTACGGGTGGTAATTAAAGTCTGGCTATCCTCAAATGAGTCATGGCGGGACAATCCACAATTTCCCACCCAGCTAACCAGCAGCAGAGAAAAGTTGACCCCCTTTCTCCAAAGTAAAGGGAAAGAGTAGAATTTGTTATTCCACCTTGTTGGACAAGGTCTTCATTCAATGATGATCCTGTCCATCAATCAGAGGTGTTTGTTAATGCACCCGGTCAAGAGGTAGTAAATAATGCTCAAACAATGAAAATCTTCAGATATGGTCAGGCTTGGGTTGACCAAACACAGACTTTAATTATGATGGTAATACAGCTGGCTATTCTCAAATGAATCGTGCAGAGACAAGCTTCAATCTTCCCCCCAGATACCCATGGGCAGAGCAAATTTGACACCTTTTCTCCATAATAAAGGGAAAAAGTAGAATTTGTTATTCTATCTTGTTGGACAAGGTCTCCATACAATGATGATCCTGTCCATTGATCAGAAGTGCTTGTTAAGGGCACTTGGTCTAAAGTTAGTAAGCTATGCTCAAACAATGGGTATCTTTAGACATTGTTAGTCTTGGGTTGACCCCACACAGGCTGTAATTACAGATGATAATATAGCTGGCTATCCTTGAATGAATAATTCCAAGACAAGCCTCAATCTTCCCCCAGCTACCCATGGTCAGAGAAAATGTGACCCCCTTTTCTCCATTGTAAAGGGAAAGAGTAGAACTTGTTATTCCACCTTGTTGGACAAGGTCTTCATACAACGATAATCCCATTCATCAAACAGAGGTGCGTGTTAAGGGCACCTGGTCTAGAGGTAATAAGCAGTGGTCAGACAATGGATATCATTAGACATGGTCGGGTTTGGGTTGACCAAACACAGGCTGTCATTATGGGTGGTAATATAACTGGCAATCCTTGAATGAGTCATTCCTGGACAAGCCATGGTCCTCTTGCCAGCTGACGGATATCAGCTACCCATGGACAAAGAAAATTTGACCCCTTTTCTCCATAGTAAAGGGGAAAAGTAAAATTTGTCACTCCACCTTGTTGGACAAGGTCTTCATACAATGATGATCCCATCCATTGATCCAAAGTGCTCGTTGATGCACCTGGTCTTGAGATAGCAAACAATGCTAAAACAATGGATATCATGAGACACGGTCAGGCTTGGGTGGACCACAAAAAGGCTTTAATTACGGCTGGTAATATAACTGGCTATCCTTAAATGATGCATATCGGGACAAACCACAGTCTTCCTCCCAGCTGATGGATGGCAGCTACCCATGGACAGAGAAAAGGTGCATTCTTTTCCCCAAAGCAAATGGAGGGAGTGGCATTTGTTATTCCACTCTGTTGAACAAGGTCCATCCATTGGAGGTGCTTGATAATGTCCTTGGTCTAGAGGTGGCAAACAATGCCTAAAAACGAGTCCTTTATTTGGCCACCCTTGGGATTGCAACTACTGCAGTGTGAAGGGGTCCTTATATTTTCCCTTTAAAAACACTCTAGGTGTGAACCAACTGCATTGGAAAGAACAGCCTTTGTGTTTAAAATGCATTTCAAGCGGTAAAATTCATGAGTTTTAACTAAAGGAAGATGGAAAAGTGTGGATCATCACCGACCTTATAAGACAATAGGCAATAAACAAAAAAAAAAAACATAACTCCCAGCTGCCAATCACCAGTCATCTGGCATTGTTGTGGCTGCTAATGAAAGACTAAACAAGCCTCTACGCCTTATCATTGCTCTTAACACTGCCAAAATAAACTGAATGCCTCTGAATCCTTCCGGATAGAACAGAGACCGGACTGTCAGGCTGGACCTTCCCCAAGTCTGACACAGCTCTGCATACCCATCACAGCTCTGCCATTCTACAATGGAGCTTACATGGGGAACACGTGCGTTCACATGCAACACGCTGCCAGCTGCGGATACTCCCACCTCTGCAGCATACTCTAGCCTCAGTTGTACACAATGGAAAATTGAAAAATTCTGAGAAATATTACCCTAGCAGCACAATTGTGTAAAATTCAAGCATAAAAATGATATCAATATGCCTGACTCAGGTTGCTGGAACTTGTAGTCCCCCTTGGAGCTGGAGAAATTAAATCACTGTGAGTCGGAACCAAGGCTACGCAGATTGTGCCTACATATGACAAAGTTCAAGAGACCCAAATGCTTCTAGCCGAGAAAATCCCAAAAATGGAATGGTATTGAGCTGAGTTTTGTGCCAGTCTCCAGGGAGAATGAACTCAACGTCCAAATTCCCATTAGTACCGCCATCAGCCGAACATCAAAAATAAAGGCACTTTTGTCTCCTCTGATGCCGAATATATCCTAAAAGAAAATCCCAAACTAAAAAAAGCAACAAAAGAGTTATTGTTGTGGGATCCTTCGTTCTTCAGATATACTCAACTGTTGCTGGAGCAAGCTACCTTCTCGAAGAAATTAAATAAACAAAATGCTACGTCTACTTTCTACGAGGGTTGCACTATTTATTTTTTTTAAGTGACTAAACTGTTCTATCAAAGCTCGGTGTCTATGAATGAAATTAATTGAGTCTCTTACCATATTGTGCCTGGGAAACACTGATCCAGCAGCATAATCCAAAACAGACCATCCACAGCAACTTGGACATTGTGTAGCGTTGAAATTTTGGGGCTCCCACAAGAGGTACAAAAAGCAGCCACCGTGCAATTAAAGAGCCTTGTAACTTTGGAAGAGTTATTCTTCTGATTCAAAGGAACTGGAGTTGTGTCATAACTGGGAGGGAGTCAAAGTCACACCCATAGAGAGAGGGAGAGAGAGAGAGAGAGAAAGAGAGAAGTCAGGCTTAGCAGGCAATGAGAGCCCAAGTTTTAGTGCCCCATCTGAGCAGGCTATGGTGAAAGCTGGGGAAGGGGTGTCCCTTAGTGGAAACTTGAAGGAGTTTACATACCAGTAATATGACACAGGAAACGTTGGGGATTTGCTTCTATTTTTCAAGCAAGCAAGAAACATGTGTTCCCCTTCAAGGGTTAATCCGCTGCAAGGAAGAATAAAGAACTAGGCGACAGGTATTAGACAAAGATGATTCACCAACTTAAAAGTTACTTAAAGGAGATGTAAACCTAATCAGTAAAATATCGTAAAAGCTTTAAAACGTTCACATCTTTTTCAAAGTCAAAAGTCAGCTTCAGTTTTAGGCTCTGCTCCCACTGGTGTGATTTCAGATCAGACTTCAGTCACACTGAATGAAAAAAAAATGTCACCAGCACACCACGGATCTCCAACATGGGTCCAAAGCTTTAAAAAGGAATCACATTGTTACAGCAGAAGCAACGTTTCAGAACCTCGTAGGGTGCCTGAAGGTGTCCTGCGAAGCTCTGAAATGTTGCTTTGCTGGTCACATGCCTGATAAAGGGGTCCTGCGAGCCTCCGAACCATTGCTTCTGCTGTAATGATGTGATCGCTGGTCACAGGACTGATGAAGGGGTCTGGTGAAGCTCCGAAACGTTGCTTCTGCTGTAACGATGTGATCACTGGTCCCAAGCCTAAAGAAGAGATCCTGCTAGCTTTCAAAATGTTGCTTCTGTTGTAACACTGTGATCGCTGGTCACATGGCTGATGAAGGGGTACGGCGAGGCTCGGAAACGCTGCTTCTGCTGTAACAATGTGATCGCTGATCACATGCCTGTTGAAAGGGTCTGGCGAGGCTCCAAAACATTGCTTCTGCTGTAACATAGCAGTTGCTGGTCACATGACTGATGAAGGGATCCTGTGAGTCTCGAAAATGTTGCTTCTACTGTAACAATGTGATCTCTGGTCACATGGCTGATGAAGGGGTGCAGCGAGGCTCTGAAATGTTGCTTCTGTTGTATCTATGTGATCACTGGTCCCATGCCCGGTGTAGGGGTGCAGTGAGGCTCAGAAACGCTGCTTCTGCTGTAACGATGTGATCGCTGCTCACATGCCTGATGAAGGGTTCTGGCGAGTCTCCAAAACATTGCTTCTGCTGTAGCGATGTGATCGCTGGTCACGTGCCTGAGGAAGGGGTCTGGTGAAGCTTCGAAACGTTGCTTCTGCTGTAACGATGTGATCACTGGTCGCAAACCTAAAGAAGGGATCCTGCTAGCTTTCAAAACGTTGCTTCTGCTGTAACGATGTGATCGCTGGTCACGTGCCTGATGAAGGGTTCTGGCGAGTCTCCAAAACATTGCTTCTGCTGTAACGATGTGTTTGCTGGTCACGTGCCTGAGGAAGGGGTCTGGTGAAGCTTCGAAATGTTGCTTCTGCTGTAACGATGTGATCACTGGTCGTAAACCTAAAGAAGGGATCCTGCTAGCTTTCAAAACGTTGCTTCTGATGTAACGATGTGATCGCTGGTCACGTGCCTGATGAAGGGGTCTGGTGAGGCTCCGAAACGTTGCTTCTGCTGTAACAATGCAATCGCTGGTCACATGACTGATGAAGGGATCCTGTGAGTCTCGGAAATGTTGCTTCTTCTGTAATGATGTGATCGCTGGTCCCATGCCTGATGAAGGGGTGCAGCGAGGCTCTGAAATGTTGCTTCTGCTGTATCTATGTGATCACTGGTCCCATGGCCGATGTAGGGGTGCAGCGAGGCTCGGAAACGCTGCTTCTGCTGTAACGATGTGATCGCTGGTCACATGCCTGATGAAGGGTTCTGGCGAGTCTCCAAAACATTGCTTCTGCTGTAACGATGTGATCGCTGGTCACGTGCCTGAGGAAGGGGTCTGGTGAAGCTTCGAAACGTTGCTTCTGCTGTAACAATGCAATCGCTGGTCACATGACTGATGAAGGAATCCTGTGAGT
Organism: Lithobates septentrionalis; assembly: GCA_037952835.1. NCBI lineage: Eukaryota > Metazoa > Chordata > Amphibia > Anura > Ranidae > Lithobates > Lithobates septentrionalis. The sequence continues at coordinate 1,038,230 of JBBDGP010000881.1, read as the reverse complement.
CTCGGAAATGTTGCTTCTTCTGTAATGATGTGATCGCTGGTCCCATGCCTGATGAAGGGGACATGCGAGGCTCTGAAATGTTGCTTCTTCTATAATGATGTGATCGAAGGTCCCATGCCTGATGAAGGGGACATGCGAGGCTCCAAAATGTTGCTTCTGCTTTAACAATGTGATCGCTGAATAAAGCTTTGGACCCATGTTGGAGATCTGTGGTGTGCTGATTGTCTTTGGTTCCAGCCGATAGTCACTGCAGCACCCGTCTACATACACAACCATTTCTACAGGAACGTGTGTATTAGGAATAGTATGCTTGAGTCACACTGAATCATATAATGATGGAAATCACATTGTTTTCAATGGTTTCTGTTCACATCAATGCAACTCAGCACAGTGTCATTTTGGAACAGGTTCATGTACTTACTTTAGTGTGATTTCAGCCTGATTTTGTCCCCGTAGAATATGCAAACCACATCCAAGTTTCATTACATAATCACACTGAAAATCGGATTGCAGCAGTGTGAACCTAGCCCTAAAGCAGAATTAAACTTAAAGAGTAACTCCACTTTAGTTTATAAAAAAAAATTCCTCTCTGGGTGATCTATGTACATTGCAGTGATTTAAATAAACTTTGTTGCAGATTCCTACCTTTTGTTATTCTGAAAAAATAGCTGTTTGTGTCCATGTAGAAAGTGAATCTGTGTGGAGGTGACTTTATAACTCTCAATCAGCTGCTGCACTTGCAGGGCTCCAATGAGTAAAGTGGCAGGGTCTGCATCCCTTTAGACGTGATTTCCCTTTGGTAGTAGCTGACCAAAAAAATGAAATTTTTGTTGCAGGGGATGCCCAAAATCTGTACCTTAGTGAGAACTTCTGGGAAAATCAGTAAGTACAAGCAGGAAATGACAAATCTGGGGGTGTTCTGTATACCATCTTTGTACAGAACGCCTCCAGGTAGCCATATTGCATTTTAAATAAAATGACAGCACTGCAGAATGGAAACGAAGGACACGTTTTAATGATATTCATTTACAATATGACTTGTGTCCCAATTGTATATGCCAGATGAATTTGTTTTATTTGCTATTTTTTTCCATGAAAGTGGAGTTACCCTTTAAAGGGTTAGTTCACTTTTTCAGAAAGAAATGAAAACTGACACCCTCCCTACCCCCCGGGTCCCCTCTGTACTTACCTTAGTGAGTGAAGAGCTGTCAGTGCCCATACAGCTGGTGTAGTGGTTCAGGGATTTGAAATCTCCACTCTTCTTTCAGAAGGGCTTCCGGGATGGATCAGAGCACCGGTACAGGACCGCTTTGATTAATCAGAATCTCTCTGATTCGTCCCAGAAGCCCGACAGAAAGAAGAGCTGGGATTTCAAATTCCTGAACCGCTAAACCAGCTCAGGGCCGGACTGGGAGTAAAAACCAGCCCTGGAAAAAATGTCATACCAGCCCCATAGCATTATTATACCAGCCCAACATCATAACCATTATAACGTCATTATTTCCTTGTTCATGAAAGGGAAAACCATGCATATATATATATATATATATATATATATATATATATATATATATAAGCAAATTACAGTTAAAAGTGGTAAAATTGGTCCATCATCAAGTAGCACCCCAGGAACGTGGGGGGGGGGGGGGGGGCTCTGGTTTCCAGAGACCACCTTCCACAGAAAGAATGGGGGGGGGGTTACTGATATAAAGGGGAAACCTTTATATCAGTGCCCCCTTATATTATTGTTTTCACTCCCCCTCAGACTTGCCTGGCGGCGCTGTCACTGACCTCCTCTCAGGTACACCGTGCAGGGCTCAGTTAGACGGCTCCAGGTTAGTGACTCTGGTTTTATCCTATAGTCTTCTCTCCACAGTCCACACGTTTTACTTCTCCCATGACCCCCATCCTGGCGGCACTCCCACTCTTGACTCCTCTCCAGACTCCCCCTCAGAGACTGCAGACATGATATAAGACAAGAGATGGTCAGAGGTTGTGAACATGGTAGAAGAGATGGTTAGAGACTGAGGACATGATACAAGAGATGGCTAGAGATTGTGGACATGATACAAGAGATGGTCAGAGACTGAGGACATGATACAAGAGATGGCTAGAGACTGAGGACATGATACAAGAGATGGCTAGAGACCGAGGACATGATACAAGAGATGGCTAGAAACTGAGGACATGATACAAGAGATGGCTAGAGACTGAGGACATGATACAAGAGATATCTAGAGACTGAGGACAGGATACAAGAGATGGCTAGAGACTGAGGACATGATACAAGAGATGTCTAGAGACTGAGGACATGATACAAGAGTTGGCTAGAGACTGAGGACATGATACAAGAGATGGTCAGAGGTTGCGGACATGATACAAGAGATGGTCAGAGGTTTCGGACATGATACAAGAGATGGTCAGAGGCTGCAAGCATGATACAGCAGGTGTCACACCAATTGCAGCCTCTCTGTGCCCACCACTGTAGCCCCTCTACGCCACCCATCTGCAGCCTCTGTGTGCCCACCATTGCAGCCTCTGTGCCCACCGATTGCAGCCTCTGTGTGCCCATCATTGCAGCCTCTGTATACCTACCATTGCAGCCTCTGTGTGCCAGCCATTGCAGCCTCTGTGTGCCCGCCGTTGCAGCCTCTGTGTGCCCACCATTGCAGCCTCTGTGTGCCCACCATTGCAGCCTCTGTGTGCCCACCATTGCAGCCTCTGTGTGCCCATTACAGCCTATGTGTGCCCACCAATTGCAGCCTCTTTGATCCCACCAATGCAGCCTCTCTGTGCCACCCAATTGCAGCCTCTGTGTGCCCACCATTACAGCCTCTGTGTGCCAGCCATTGCTGCCTCTGTGTGCCCACCAATACAGCCTCTGTGTGCCAGTCATTGCTGCTTCTGTGTGCCCACCAATACAGCCTCTGTGTGTCAGCCATTGCAGCCTCTGTGTGCCCACCATTACAACCTCTGTGTGCCAGCCATTGCAGCCTCTTTGTGCCCACCATTGCAGCCTCTGTGCCTACCAGTTGCAGCCTCACCATTTCCTGGATCACACACAGCAGCCAATGTATGGCACTGAGCTGGGTCTGTGTGTGTAAGGCGGCACTGTAACAAGGTCCCGCCCCCCTAGGCCAACTCATGTGATAGGCGGAACACTGATTCAATCAGTGTTCCATCCAGAAGACTATCACACGAGCCGGTCTAGGGGGGCGGGACCTTGTTACAGCGCCGCCTTACACACACAGACCCAGCTCCGTGCCATACAAGAGGAGGAGCCAGAGGACAGAGGGAGGGAGGGGAGCACTGCAGCCGCCACTCAAAGTGGCCCCAGGGCAGCCGGCCTACCGGGAAATATCCCGGTATCCCGGTAGGCCAGTCCGGCCCTGCACCAGCTGCATGGGCACTGACAGCTCTCCACCCACAAAGGTAAGTACAGCGGGGCCGCTGATGGGGGGGCCACCAGTCCTCTTGTAGGGGGCCCGAGCACACAGGGGGGCCCACACAAGGAGGGGGAATAGTGATGGATGACAATTACAGAACTCTCCCTCCAGCAGCTGAAAGCTGGTCTCTCCCCCTCTCCCTGCTGCCAGCTTTTATCTGCTGAGAAAGAGACATTCGTCCCTCACTAATCCCCCCTCCCAGCACTGACTCTAATGTTAGCTCTGCTCCTGAGTTTGTTATCTCTGTAACTTTGTCTCTCTCCTTCTGTCTCTCTGATCCCTGCCCAGCCTATATATTTTTTTCATCTCATCTTCATTTTTATTTATTAACTCAGTTTTATCGTTTAGAGCAGGAATTCTGTGAGTTATGTTGTATTTGTGTCTGCTAATAATGATCTCATTGTATTTTTAGCTAAATGTAGCTTTAATATTTACTTGGATGGAGGGGGGGGGGGGGGGAGTAGTCTGTACAGGGCCCCGCGATTTCAATCAGCATCCCTGCCCGAGGGACGGGGGTGGGGAGGATTGGGATTGGGAGTGTGGTGCAGAAACCCTTAAATTGTTTGTGAAAAAAGTGAATTTACAAAATTTTAAAAATAAAAAAATGGGCGACTGGTAAGATTTTTATGTCCGTATTGGTCTCTTTGATTATAACAGCTCCTCCCTGCCGGTCATGTGCATACATTTACGGCACGGCGGTGATGTGACTCCACTGCGCATGCGCAGGAGCGATGTCTTCCTAACCAATTAGGGGGCTAAAAAATCTGAACCCAGAAGGAACACCGGGAGACAATGGAATCACCTTTAACTGACACCGAAGCACTGGAGGGGATCGCTTTCAAGATGAGTCCGCCATAATGTGTTAATATGCTTTGCATACTATAGAAGCTCTTATTGGCCCAATTTTATGCTGTATTTTTATTTTTATTTTTTTTTTGCAGAGGTTTTGTTCCACTTTAAATAATCCCTCAGGAACTCGTGTTATAGAATTATAGGTTGAGCAAACTGTTAAGGCTATTTAAACCATCTATTATAATAATAATAGTAATAATATTAATAATAGGGTGGAAATGTTCTGACCCCAACTCTCATATGTGCTCCTCTGATGTCACCCTGTCACATGGGTTGTGATGGAGACTACAAGTGCCTATTGCAACACACATTGCGCAGGCATGGTCCATTACCTGCTGTGAGAAATGCCATGCAGCCATTGCTGGGATTACTATGTAGACAGAAAATGGCTGCAAAGAGCCTGCAGGAGAGCAGCAGCAATAAGCTGTAACAAAGGACAAAAAGAAGAAGATGAAAACTAGTTTTATTTAACAAATGGCATTTGTTTATGATATGCAGTGCTTTAGCAAACTAAATGCCATTCGTTGAGGGGTTACATCTGCTTCAATGCCATCCACACAGGTTAGACAAACAGTTATCCACTTGCCGACCAGCCGCCGTCATTATACTGCGGCAAGTCGGCACGTTTCCGCGAATCGCCGTAGCTGCACGTCGGCTCCTTCAAGAGCCATAGTAGGAGCGTGCTGCGTGGCGGGGGGACACAATGCACGTGGCCGTGGCCGCAATGTGCTCCGGCCACGTGCGATCGTGGGCACGAGAGCCAGAACGGGGATGTGTTTGGAAACACACACATCCCCATTCTGTCAGGAGAGGAGAGACAGACACAGATCGTGTGTTCCTACTAAGTAGGAACAGCGATCTGGCTCCTCCTCTAGTAAGTCACATCCCGCCACAGTTAGAAACACCTCCCAGGGAACACACTTAACCCCTTGATCGCCCCCTAGTGTTAACGCCTTCCCTACCAATGACATTTACACAGTATTCAGTGCATCTTTATAGCTCTGATCACTGTATAAATGTCAATGGTCCCAAAAATGTGTCAAAAGCGTTCGATCTGTCCACCGCAATGTCGCAGTCCAACTAGAAATCGCACACCGCCGCCATTACTAGTATAAAAAATATAATAAAAATGCCATAAATCTATTCCCTATTTTGTAGACGCTATAACTTTTGCGCAAACCAATCAATATATGCTTATTGAGAAATTTTTCTACCAAAAAAATGTAGAAGAATACACATCGGCCTAAATGGAGGAAGAAATGCATTTTTTTATATTTTTTGGGGGGGATATTTATTATAGCAAAAAGTAAAAAATATTGCTTTTTATTCAGAATTGTCACCCTTTTTTGTTTACAGCGCAAAAAAAAAAAAAACGCAGAGGTGATCAAATACCACCAAAAGAAAGCTCTATTTGTGGGAAAAAAGGACGTCAATTTTGTTTGGGTACAACGTTGCACGACCGCGCAATTGTCAGTTAAAGCGACGCAGTGCCGTACCGCAAAAAATGGCCTGGTCATTAAGGGTGAAAATCCTTCCTGTCTTTAAGTGGTTATAGAGTATAAGTATAGACTCTCTACTTCTCTTTTCTGCTTAAAGCTGTTTTTTTATGCTTACGTTTGTCAATGTTCTACCTTTTTAAAGGAGAGAAAGCAGCAGTGACCGGTCTTTATTACAGAGGGAAAGTCTCACACTTACTGCACAGATCTGGAAGAAATTCACCCCCCTTTTTTCTGAAAACTCGGACAAGCTTTATAAATTATGGACTTTGAAAGGTTGTAGAGAAGAGAATATTGCAGATAAACGGGTACAACTTATGTAGGAGGATTAGTTTCATCTCTAGAGTTGGGCTGAACAACCCCCGGTTTGGTTCGTGCCAGAACTCTGAAACATCGCAAAAGTTCAGACCCGAACCCCAAACCCCATTGAAGTCTATTGGACCTGAATTTGAAAAATCGAAAGTTCCCATTTTGAAAGCTTATATGCAAGTTATTGGCCATAAAAAGGATATGCGGGTCCAGGTACTGCCCTGGGGGACATGTATCAATGCAAAAAGTTTTTTCAGGAGCAGTGATATTAATGATGCTTAAAGTGAAACAATAAACAAGAAGAATTCATTCAAATATAGTGCCTGGGGGGTCCCCTTAGTCTGCCTATAAAGTGGCGCATCTGTACACATCTGTATGGTAGGCCCTTCGGGTATGGATTTTAAGGAGAACCCGCTCCTTCGCACTGTGTTTTGCAAACCGATTGCGGGGTGTCGTTACCTTAACACTTCGCAATCGGTTTGCCTGGATGGGTTGTGATTTAGATGCGGTGCCGAATCCGCAGCAAATTTGCTGGGAATTTGCACCGCATTTAGAGTGAGCCCAGGCGGAGGGTTGATTTGGGGGGGGGGGTTTGTGCTAGGAGGGGAGATTTGAGCTAGGAGGTGGGATTTGGGGGTGGCGGGGGGACTTGTGCTAAGAGAGGGGGATTGGGGGAAAGATGATTTGTGCTACGAAAGGGGCTTGGGGGGGCAGTATTTGTGCTAGGAAGGGAGATGGGAGGGGGGGGAAATTTTGTGCTAGGAAGGGAGATGGGAGTGGGGGGATTTTGTGCTAGGAGGTGGGATTTGAGGGGGATATTGTACTAAGAGGAGGGAGAGTTTTTGCATTTTTGTTTGGCTTTCAGAGGGAATATATGCTGGGGGGGGGGGGTGAGCCTGCAGACAAATGCTATATTCTATTTTTTGGGGGAGTGGGACAGAAGGGATTTCCGCTAAGCTATGAGGTGCAGTTTGTAATCTTTGGTCTGGGAGCTAGATGACCTAGTCCCAATACTGGATATTCCACACACGAGAAAGAAAGAGAGAGAGAGAGAGAGAGAGAGAGAGAGGAGAGAGAGAGAGAGGAGAGAGAAGAGAGAGAGAGAGAGAGAGAGAGAGAGAGGGAGGGAGAGAGAGAGAGAGAGAGAGGAGAGAGGGAGGGAGAGAGAGAGAGAGAGAGAGAGAGAGAGAGAGAGAGGAGAGAGAGAGAGAGAGAGAGAGAGAGAGAGAGAGAGAGGGGGAGGGAAGGGAGGGAGGGAGAGAGAGAGAGAGGGGAGGAGGGAGGGAGGGAGAGAGAGAGAGAGAGAGAGAGAGAGAGAGAGAGAGAGAGAGAGAGAGAGAGAGAGAGAGGAGAGAGAGGAGAGAGAGGGGGGGAGGAGGAGGGGGAGGAGGAGGGAGGGAGAGAGAGAGAGATGGGGAGGGAGGGAGGGAGAGAGAGAGAGAGAGAGAGAGAGAGAGAGAGAGAGAGAGAGAGAGAGAGAGAGAGGGAGAGAGGGAGGGGGGGAGGAAGGGAGGGAGGGAGAGAGGGAGAGAGAGAGGGAGAGAGAGAGAGATGAAAGAAAGAAAGAAAGAAAGAAAGAAAGAAAGAAAGAAAGAAAGAAAGAAAGAAAGAAAGAAAGAAAGAAAGAAAGAAGAAAAGAGAGAGAGAAAGAAGAAAGTAGGAAAGAGAGACAACCAGCTGCAGTAAAAATTACATTTATAAAGAAAAAAAATGGCATTTAAGTTGCCGGCAATACAAAAATGTTGAAAAGAACAGAGTGGGGGTCCCCCTCAATCTATACCAGACCCTTTGGGGCTAGTATGGATTTTAAGGAGAACCTCATGCCAAAATTAAAGAAAAGAAAGAGAGAGAGAGAGAGAGAGAGAGAGAGAGAGAGAGAGAGAGGAGAGAAGAGAGAGAGAGAGAGAGAAAGAGGGAGAGAGAGAAAGAAAGAAAGAAAGAAAGAAAGAAAGAAAGAAAGAAAGAAAAGAAAGAAAGAAAGAAAGAAAGAAAGAAAGAAAGAAAGAGAGAAAGAAAGAAAGAAAGAAAGAAGAAAGAAAGAAAGAAAGAAAGAAAGAAAGAAAGAAAGAAAGAAAGAAAGAAAGCTGAGAGTACATGGCAACCAAGCAAATGTCCAGCTAAGGCTACAAGACAACTAATCAGAGATCAAACTGTGGCTAGTTAATCTAATCTTTAGATAAATGTCTTTGATGAAAATGGCAGACCGGCTCAGTAATCGTTATATTTGTTAACGTTTCCACTTGTCACTTCCTGCAGATTTACTAAAACAACTGATTGTTCTATTGTTTTGTCATAGACACATCATTGGCTTCCGTTGGAAGCAGCTTAGAGAAACCACAAGCTATCATTACTTAAAGTTTCTTTTCTTCATTTGTCTAGAACTAAAAATATTATCAATAATGTTTTTTTAATCATTTTTTAGTAAGTCACATATGGAGCAGTGCACATATTCCATGTTTAATATTTTCAGGCTAGTAGATCTCTAAACTAATTTTCACCTATTTACCAGGCTTATCCTAACTGATCTGCTGAAACATGTTCTGTTTTTATTGCTAAATTAGTCGACTAAATTGTGACTAAAACTAAAATGGGATTTTAGTCAAAAGAGTAATGCCCCGTACACACGGTCGGACTTTTGTTCGGACATTCCGACAACAAAATCCTAGGATGTTGGCTCAAACTTGTCTTGCATACACACGGTCACACAAAGTTGTCGGAAAATCCGATCGTTCTGAACGCGGTGACGTAAAACACGTACATCGGGACTATAAACGGGGCAGTGGCCAATAGCTTTGATCTCTTTATTTATTCTGAGCATGCGTGGCACTTTGTCAGTCGGATTTGTGTACACACGATCGGAATTTCCGACAACGGATTTTGTTGTCAGAAAATTTTATCTCCTGCTCTCAAACTTTGTGTGTCGGAAAATCCGATGGAAAATGTCCGATGGAGCCCACACACGGTCGGAATTTCTGACAACGCGCTCCGATCGGACATTTTCCATCGGAAAATCCGACCGTGTGTACGGGGCATAAGACTAAAACTAAATTGAAACTTGACGTCAGAATTAACACTTGTCTGTAGTGCATGTTCAAACCCTAATACCATAAATAATAACATTTTTTTCACTCCAGCAGTATATAGGGAGTTTGGAAATTGTAGAGAAATGTTTAAATAATGCATTACAATTTAACTACACACATTAGATTTTAGATGACTAAAATGAGTTTTAGTCGACTAAAATTATTTTAGTCTACTGAAATGTACTGGAGATTTAGTCGACTAAATATGACTAAAACTAAAAATGCCATTTTAGTCAAAAGACTAAGACAAAAACTAAATCGAAATTTGCTGCCAAAATGAACACTGCTCAGATGTAAGGGGTGCCCTGGAAACTCTGATGTAAGTGGGGCTTTGGGAACCCTGATTTAAGTGGGAATGCTGGAAACTCTGATGTAAGTGGGGCTCTGGGAACCCTGATTTAAGGGGGAATGCTGGAAACGCTGATGTAAGGGGGCTCTGGGAACCCTGATTTAAGGGGGAATGCTGGAAACTCTGATGTAAGTGGGGCTCTGGGAACCCTGATTTAAGGGGGGATGCTGGAAACGCTGATGTAAGGGGGCTCTGGGAACCCTGGTTTAAGGGGGAATGTTGGAAACTATGATGTAAGTGGGGCTCTGGGAACCCTCATTTAAGGGGGAATGCTGGAAATACTGATGTAAGGGGGCTCTGGGAACCCTGGTTTAAGGGGGAATGTTGGAAACTCTGATGTAAGTGGGGCTCTGGGAACCCTCATTTAAGGGGGAATGTTGGAAACTCTGATGTAAGTGGGGCTCTGGGAACCCTGGTTTAAGGGGGAATGTTGGAAACTCTGATGTAAGTGGGGCTCTGGGAACCCTGATTTAAGGGGGAATGCTGGAAATTCTGATGTAAGTGGGGCTCTGGGAACCCTGATTTAAGGGGGAATGCTGGAAACGCTGATGTAAGGGGGCTCTGGGAACCCTGATTTAAGGGGGAACGCTGGAAACTCTGATGTAAGTGCGGCTCTGGGAACCCTGATTTAAGGGGGAATGCTGGAAAGGCTGATGTAAGGGGGCTCTGGGAACCCTGGTTTAAGGGGGAATGTTGGAAACTCTGATGTAAGTGGGGCTCTGGGAACCCTGATTTAAGTGGGAATGCTGGAAACTCTGATGTAAGTGGGGCTCTGGGAACCCTGATTTAAGGGGGGATGCTGGAAACTCTGATGTAAGGGAGGCTCTGGAAACCCTGATTTAAGGGGGAATGCTGGAAACTCTGATGTAAGTGGGGCTCTGGGAACCCTGATTTAAGGGGGGATGCTGGAAACTCTGATGTAAGGGAGGCTCTGGAAACCCTGATTTAAGGGGAATGCTGGAAACTCTGATGTAAGTGGGGCTCTGGGAACCCTGATTTAAGTTGGAATGCTGGAAACTCTGATGTAAGTGGGGCTCTGGGAACCCTGATTTAAGTGGGAATGCTGGAAACTCTGATGTAAGTGGGGCTCTGGGAACCCTGATTTAAGGGGGAATGCTGGAAACTCTGATGTAAGTGGGGCTCTGGGAACCCTGATTTAAGGGGGAATGCTGGAAACTCTGATATAAGTGGGGCTCTGGGAACCCTGATTTAAGCATGTTAATGAAGAAGGAGGAAGAAACTGGGGAAGGCAAATATAAACAGAATACACTTCAGCTTTAATTTATCCTTTAATTATGACTTTCAGCACAGATAGAAGAGCGATAAAATGCAGATCCAGAACATTCGCAGCCCCGGCATCACATGTCAGCTCCTGTCGTCTCGCTCCGTCACACACTGACACACCTGACCTAATAAGAATACAAGTCAAGCACTGGAATACCTAGCAGGCTATGGAGCAGGTTAGCTTTCCTCTGATTATGCGGCTCCAAAAATATCCCTCGCTCTTCTCTCTTGGAGTTTCTATGAGTTTTAGCTGCTCTTGTATTGAAGGAAAAAAAAGAAACACTTAAAGAAGAATGTCACTAATGTAGGGTACACATTATAAGAAAATCGGGCAAACGATTTCACAGCAAATCAGAACCGATGAACGAAAATTAGTACGCAAAGTTCGAAAAAGGCTTTTTTTGTTGTTGTTGTTGTTTATTGTTTCTGATCATACGCAGTCTCTCTTTTCTGATTTTTCTTGTAAGAAAACAGCACACATTAACCACTTAAGGACCGGAAGATTTCCCCCCATAATGGCCAGGCCATTTTTTGCAATACGGCACTGCATCGCTTTAACTAACAATTGCGCGCTCGTTCGACGCTGTACCCAAACAAAATTGTCCTTAATTTCCCACAAATAGAGCTTTCTTTTGGTGGTATTTGATCACCTCTGCGGTTTTTATTTTTTGCGCAATAAACAAAAAAAAAGTGACAATTTTGAAAAAAAAGGCATTTTTTTTTACTTTTTGCTATAATAAATATCCCCCCCCCCCCCCCCCCCCAAAAAAAATTTCTTCATCAGTTTCGACCAATATTTATTCTTCTACAAAAAAAATCGCAATAAACGTATACTGATTGGTTTGCGCAAATGTTATAGCGTCTACAAAAAAAGGGGATAGATTTATGGCATTTTTATTATTATTATTTTTTTACTAGTAATGGCGGGGATCATCAATTTATTTAGCGGGACTGCGACATTGCGGCAGACAGATCAGACACTTTTGACAATTTTTTGGGACCACTGACATTTATACAGCGATCAGAGCTGTATAAATACAAAAATAGCCACTGATTACTGTATAAATGTCACTGGCAGGGAAGGGGTTAACACTAGGGGGCGATCAAGAGGTTAAGTGTTCCCTAAGGAGGTGTTTCTAACTGTGGGGGGGAGAGTACTGATAGGGAGTAGAGAGAAATCGCTGTTCCTGATCACTAGGAACAGCCGATTTCTCTCTACTCCCCTGTCAGAATGGGGATCTGTCTGTTTACATTGACAGATCCCCGTTCTGGCTCTCTGAGGAGCGATCGCTGGTGGCCGGCGGACATCGCGGCATCGGCTCCAGGGGCGCGTGGCGGGCGTGCGCACACGCCCCCTATACCCCTTAAAGCAGCCACCGTACAGCTACAGCGATTTACACAGGGGAGCCTACCTGCCGCCTTATAACAACGGCGGCTGGTCGGCAAGTAGTTAAAACGAAAATCGCTCAATCTGTTCCAGTGCGAGAAACATTTTGGAGTTTGTCCCTTCGGGAATTTTCGTATGGAAATTTGGACTCGGCTGTCAAAAGTTGTTTACACATTATACGAAAATCGTACAAAAGTTCTTTGGATAAAAACTCGCCCAATTTTCTTACAGTGTATACTTTAGAATCTCTGGGTACTCACATTATTTCTGAAGACCCACGTCCCCTTTCAACTGAGACCTTCCCTACTGTGTATGACCTTCCCATCTCACTGGCTGACAGCTTCTGATTTTGCTCTCGTGGGTGGCTTATTCTGCATTACCTACAGCACACGAATTTACAGCTCAACTAACTTTTATTGAACTTCCCAGTCAAAATTGAAGATGCAGGTTGACTTTGTATCTTTGCATTGGGGATAATACTTAAATTGGCTTGTCACTTACTTAAAGCCCAGCTCTGAGATCTAAGCTTTCCTCCTCCTGACTGCACCCTAGACATGTGCGGTTCGTTTCTTTCTGAATTGATATTCGGATGTATCCAAAATTCCGAATTGCAATAGTAACGAATTTAAACAAATCCGGAATCGATATTTGAATTCAAATCATTTTCTTATCGAATTTGAGTTTCCAAAGAGAATAAAACAGAATAGAAAATAAAAGAATAGTATAGAAAAGAATATGATATTATAGAATATAAAAGAATATAATAGAGTAAAACAGAACAGAATAGAAAATAAAAGAATAGAAAAAATAGAATAGAAAAATAAGGGGCAGAATAGAAAATAAAAGAATAGAGTAAAACCGAACAAAAAAGAATAGGATATAAAAGAACAGAATAAAATCAAATAGATCAGAAAATAAAGGAATAGAATAGAATAAAAAATAGAATAGAATAGAGCAAAATAGAAAGAATATATCCCTCTTATGAAATTCACATTTTGAATAGAATAAATTCAAATCTGAATACAAGAGAAAATAATAGAATAGAATAGAAAATAAAATAATAGAAAAGAATAGAATGAAATAGAAGGAATCTAACAATATAACGGTTTTACGAAATTCGAATTTCGAATAGAATATATTCAAATAGAAAATGTTTTAATTTGAAAAGAATGGAAAAGAATACAATATAATAGAAAAGAAAAGAACAGAAAAGAAAATTAAAAAAAAATAGAATAGAAAAAACAAAAGAGTAAAATGGAATAGAAAGACTATAACCATCTTCCAAAATTCTAATTTCGAAGAGAATAAATTTGATTTTGAATGTATTTCAATTCAAATAGAATTTGATTCTAATTCGAATGAAATTTAAAAAATTTGAATCAAAGGAATTAAAATTGAAATAAACGGAACAAATTCAAAAAACAAACTAAACAAACCGAATTTATATAAATAACGATTTGAAACGGAACAAAACAAAACAAATGTTCTTGTTCTGCACATGTCTACTGCACTCCTGAACCACTACCACCCCCATCTCCTACTTGCCAGCAGTGTTTTTTACTTGCCATTTTCTAAAAAATTTGAAGCTGGTTAGATGACGCACAGTGTCCTCTTTGGATTTCCTCCCAGAGGTGGGTGATCCTTTCTGTTGCAGAGAGTGGTGATGAGGTACGCATCACTCCCTATTTCATGAATTAAGGGTGCTGTGGTGATGCCCCATTGGGGGTAAGTATATGACTCCCTGCACTTACATTATCTCCTCAGTCTTCTGCGTTAAATGACACACCAGAAGACTGAGGACTTCTTGTGGCAAAAATGTATTACTGCTGGGGGGTGGGGGATGGGCAGCACCAGAGATGCCTCCAAACTCTCCTCCTGTCTGCTCCCCTAACTCTGCTGCTGTGGTGATGACCCATTGGAGGTGAGTCCATGACTCCCAGCACTCACAGTATCTCCTCAGTCTTCTGGGTTAAATAGCACACCGGAAGACTGAGGACATCTTGTGGCCAAAATTAATTACTGCAGAAGGAAGCACCAGAGGTGCCTCCAGACTTCTGCTCCTGACTGTTCCCTAGACATGTGCAGATTGGTGCATCGCATACTAGCACATTATATGACATTTACCTGTAAACGAAGCCTGCGCCTGCATCCATGTTCAGCCCTCTTCCTTTCCGGGGGGACGTGGACTCCGGCTCTGTGACTTATGGCGTTGCGTGACATCACTCCCGCGCACGGGTTGGAGGGCCGTTTCTTCACAGTGCATGTGCCAATGACATCATCGACGCACTACAAATTTAATTCCTTCTAAACGGCGCATGTTTAGGAGATATTTACTGTACCTATAGGTAAGCCTTATTATAGGCTTGCCTATAGGTACAACTTGAAAATTGAGGTTTACAACCTCTTTAAGGCTAGGTTCACACTATTGCGAATTGGATGCGGGTTTCCCCACATTCAATTTGCATAGCAGGAGATTGTGACTGGCTCTCTATGGAGCCGGTTCACACATCTTCGCAGCGGCTCCAGTGTGAATTGGAGTCCTGTGCGTCTTTTGCTCTGTTTCAGGTCCAAATTCAGCCCAAAATTCAGTCTAAAATCGGACCTGAAACGGTGAATGGAGACGCATCAGACTCCTGCTGTGAGCCGGAGCGTGCTATGGTATAAACCCAGCCTAAAGAAATTTGAGCATCCTAGTATATATCGGTTGGGTGAACCATTACATGAACTGATTGTTTATCATTTCATGTCTGTGCTGTCCTTTAGCTACAAACCAAACTCAATCTTTCAAATTCCAATGGTCAACATCCAGTTCATATTGGTTCGGTGAACCATTACGTGAATTGGTTGTGTACCATTCTATGTCTGTATTGTCCTTCGGCTACAAACCAAAATCAGTTTTTCGAATTCCAATGGTCACTATCCAGTTCTGGTTGGAATTGGTTGATGCTGCCTTTAAAGAAATGTGGGCATTCTAGTTTATATTGGTTGGGTGAACCATAACATGAATGGGTTGTGTACCATTTCATGTCTGTGTTGTCCTTCGGCTACAAACCAAAATCAGTTTTTCGAACTCCAATGGTCACTATCCAGTTCTGGTTGGAACTGGTTGATAATTCTTTAAAGAAATTTGGGCATTCTAGTTTATATTGGTTGGGTGAACCATAACATGAATAGGTGGTGTACCGTTTCATGTCTGTATTGTCCTTCGGCTACAAACCAAAATCAGTTTTTCGAATTCCAATGGTCACTATCCAGTTCTGGTTGGAATTGGTTGATAATTCTTTAAAGAAATGTGGGCATTCTAGTATATATTGGTTGGGTGAACCATAACATGAATAGGTTGTGTACCATTTCATGTCTGTGTTGTCCTTCATCTACAAACTAAACTAAATCTTTCACATTCCAAGGGTCATTATCCAGTTCAGGTTGGAATTGGTTGATACCAGTAACACCAAACTGCTTGAGTTTGACAAACAAGGTCCTACTGTTACAATTCCTGGTCCTCGTTTGGATTCTGGCGGAGCGATGATAAGATATTTCTAGAATGATAAGACTCCTTGCCAACCTCAGACTATGAGGACACGTTGTCTTCAGACTGTCATCTGCCTACATTTATGGATGAACTGTTTTGGACCATAACCAGTTTGTGTTGCGTGACTCCATGAAGCTAATATTGAGCTGGGATTCAAAGGCGGCAGTGTCTGAGCCGCGGGACTTAGGACAATAATCGCAGTGTTACCAAGATATTGACAGATAAACGCTTCTTTGTGTGCTTCTGCCCAAGAACATCTTCGTGTCTAATGTGTCAAATTCTTTTATTTTACAGACAAATCAATTCATTATTTCAACACTTGGCAGCTAAGTACATGGCGATGGACCAAAGCCATCAGGATGTGTGAAAATATATTTGTGATTAGCTCTGAGCGGACACACCCTCCTCCAGGGCAGGATAGATAAACGAAGGTGATGATGGGACAGATATAAGGGAATGGTCCTCCAAATTATGCCAAACACATACCTTATGTTATTTTTGTTCGGGAAGATAAATAAAAGAATATGGAGAGGAGGTTCTCCTCCCTACCTCCAGCAATGGTATTTCATTTTACAGAACTGTCCTGAGACTTGGTCTTTGCAGACCAGGAACTATGTGGCAATATAAACTTTTCGGAATTCTGCAGACTCTGGGGAAAGGCAAATCCACTTTACACTACAAGTGCACTTGGAAGTGCAGTCACTGTAAATCTGAGGGGTAGATCTGAAATGAGGGGAAGCTCTGCTGATTTTATCATCCAATCATGTGCAAGCTAAAATGCTGTTTTTTATTTTCCTTGCATGTCCCCCTTGGATCTACAGAGACTGCACTTCCAAGTACACTTGTAGTGCAAAGTGGATTTGCCTTTAGTAAATAACCCCCAAAGTCTCAGTTGAAAAGCAAGGATTGGCCGGTCTGGACCCTGAATCTTCCTTTCAACAAACATCATGTGACCACATGCCTAGGCCTTTGGTCATCTGACCACCTCTGTAGAGAGTCAGAAGAAATGGGCTAGAAAAGGGCAGGGAGTCCAAAGCAGCATTTTCTCCAGGATGGGTAAGGATTTAGTCTCTTCTGTTACTTTTTATTTATCCATCCAGGTAAGTCTGTTATTTTAGTTTTATCTTAATATCTAAAGCTGCAATCCAGCCCTCCCTACAGTGTGGAACAGTTGTAGAGGCTCCTCTCCTGTACTTAATTGCTTTCTCTAATTTCACTGCAAACTGTGAGCTTCTCACAGTGTGCATTAGAAGCTGCGGCAAGTCAAATAGTGCCCTCCTCATTTCCTTGCTGGAGGACATCTAGCATCATAAAGCACTTTCCTCCCCAGCCTGACGCCTTTCATTCATTATAAGTTATTTCAATCATAGAGGCTCAACATCACATGAACACCTTTGGGATGAATTAGAGTGGAGACTGAGAGCCAGACCTTCTCTTCCAACATCAGTGCCTGACCTCATAAATGCGCTTCTGCAAGAATGGTCAAACATTCCCATAGACACACTCCTAAACCTTGTGGACAGCCTTCCCAGAAGAGTTGAAGCTGTTAAAGCTGCAAAGGGAGGGCCAACTCAATATTGAACCCTACGGACTAAGACCCCGTACACACAATTAGATTTTCTGCAGATTTTTGTCTTTAGATTTACCAAAACCATATAACATGAGGTCAAACCTTAAGAGTTTCAATTTGTATGCAATCAGGCAGGCCCTTGCACTTTGGTAAATCTGTAGACAAAAATCTGCAGAAAATCTAATAGTGTGTATGGGGTCTAAAGCCTCGATTGGATTTTCCGACGGGAATTGTGTGTTGACAGACTGTTGGCCTAAAATCCGACGCTCCATCGGACAATTGTTGTCGGATTTTCCGCAGACAAATGTTGGATGGCAGGCTTATAGATTTTCCGCGGACAACGGTCTGTTGTCGAATTTTCCTATCGTGTGTACACAAGTCTGTCACACAAAAGTCCAAAGTACAAACATGCATGCTCGGAATCAATGCTCACCAAACACGACATTAGCAGAAGGAGCCCAAAGGGTGGCGCTCAAGACCTGAAATTCCACGTAGTACGTCACTACGTTTGTGTTTGTTGGCCGACAATTGTGTGTCTTTTGTATACAAGACAAGTTCACGGCACACGCCCTTCGGACAAAAGTCTGACGCTTTGTCTGCGGAAAATCCGATCGTGTGTATGAGGCTTTAGACTGGGATGCCATTAAAGTTCATGTGCGTGTAAAGCCAGGTGCCCCAATACTTTTGGTAATATAGTGTTTATGAAGCAGATCCATCCTGATTGGCTTTCAGAGTTGCCCTTCCCTCTACCATGCAAAAGGTGGGGGAAAGCGAACTTGGGACTTTGAATGGGACACGAGGGAAGGTTCGCGCCCCCATCCCTATAACATGAGAAAAAGGGGGGGAGGTTGGGACTTTAAATGAGGCGCACATGATGGAACCCAATTACATTCATAGAGGTGCAAACATATGTATGTTTATTAGGGACCAATGAACAACATGGCATGAAAAGCGCACTGCATATATATGACATAAGAAGTAATGATGTATAAACAATAAATATATGTATATAAAACAACATGGCATAGGCAGATAAATCTATGCCTCACAGTCCACCAGACAAGATAAATGTCAAGTGAAATAAGAAACATCAGGAAATTGATCAATATATATTTGGTGCATCAAGGTAGGCCCGACGCGTTTCATGGACTTTGGTCCACTCTTCAGGAGCCAGATGCACCTGAAATCTATAAAAAAATATATGAAGGACAATGTAGTTTCGTTTGGGTGACCATATCAACAAAAAATGGGGGAGGAAAAATGAAAAACAAAACAAAAAAGGAATTTTTTCTAGACATAATTGGCCATGCCAAAAAATTACTCACATGATAGCCAAAACTGGGACCGTGCGACAAGAAAAGCCAGGGGTCAGCCGTGGAGCCCGGCCCGGGAACTGAGAAGGGGACTCAATGAGGAACACCGGACCGCACATACCAAAACCCTGCAACTGGAGGGGACTTCTATACTGTGGGAGATATATAAAGTGTATCTACCATGTTACTATGGAGCAGATCATAGGAAGGGGGATTCAGGTACTTATGCTGGCTGCATGTAAAAATGTTTATTTGAAAGGAAGACACAAGTACATTAAACTTTCTTTTTATTATATAGCCACCTGGAGTTTGGTTTAATGGAAAACAAATGGACCCTCATAATGACTTTCACATTCAGCTCTCTCTGCAAACTCATCTACCATCGGATTGTACAATAAACTTCTGGAAGGAAAGCAACAAACACCAGACCTCTGGGATGTTGCTGGTTTTAATATCTCGCCCCAGTAACACAGTCCTGCTTTTTGTTCTGAAGGCTGATTATATTTCTCTCACTCTTCCTCTGCGGGAAATGAAATCTACTTACAGCATCTGTGTCAGTCCGAGGTTTATTTAATGAGAAATTGCTCTATAACGATAATCCATGTTTAGAGTCTCCTCTCCGCATTCAGTTCCGGGCGGGGTGGGGGGGGGGGGGTGCCTGGAATCGGGAATAATTCCCAGCTGTTGTAAAAGGTAATGTGAGGGCATGTGTTGGTCCTCTGGGTTGCAGGAGGCATCTTTCCCACGAGGAGGGGAAAGTCCAGATTGAGAAAGGGGAGGTGGGACCAGTCCATTAGAACCTTATGGGAAGCCAGTTCAGGAGGATCTTGGAAACTTTGGAGCATTCCTACTACAGTGGCTAAAGTTTCAATTTGCCTTGTGTCTGTAGCGGTCTCCCCGACTTCCAAGGGCCTGATGGTGACCCCCAGATCCAGGGAGAACTGACATTCCTCCTCAGGGTGCAGGTCACTAGGCATAGAGGGTGTGGTGCAAGGTGAAAAGATTGGGCGCCAGTCACTTTTTGTAAAAATGAACAAAGAGAGTTAAATTTTTCTTAACAGGAACGGTTGGAGATAGAGGGTGATGGCTCAGGACACCCTTAGGCAAATGTGATAGCAATTAGGAAAACTCCGCTGACAAAGATAGAACTAAAGAAGTCCAATTTTTCTGGTAAGCAGATCATTTATCTAGCACACGTTGGGTGCCGTCATAGTGTTTGGTGAAGGATTACTTACTACTTCCTTGGAAGATTATCTACACGGAAGAATTTACTTTAGATTAGGCATGTGCAATTCGTTTAGTTTCGAATTAGTTTTTTTACAAATTTCAACAAATTCGTTAATTCGGGAATATCCGAATTAACAAAATCCCGTTTAACGATTTTTTTCTGAATATTCTTAAATTCGATAAAATTGGACATTCGTAAATTCGGGCATTCGTACATTAGTAAATTAGTGAATTCGTAAATTTGTAAATTCGAAAATTCGGAAATCTGAATAATAGTTAACTAATAATAACTTAACTATTAGTAATTACTAGTAACTTTTAAATTATAGGTATTGTAATTTCCTTTCAAATTTGGCTGTTAGGCCCCTTTCACACTGGGGCGGTGGGGGCGTCGGCGGTACAACAGCGCTATTTTTAGCGCTGCTGTACCGTCGTTCTTGCAGTGGTATTCGGCCGCTAGCGGTGCGGTTTTACCCCCCGCTGGCGGCCGAAAAAGGGTTAAAATCCCTCGTACAGCGCGGCTATAGCCGCGGTATTGCCGCGGTATAGCCGCGCTGTCCCATTGATTTCAATGGGCAGGAGCGGGGAAGGAGCGGTGAATACACCGCTCCTTCCCCGCTCCAAAAAAGCGGTTTGCAGGACTTTTCTCACCGCCCTGCCTGCGCACCGCTTCAGTGTGAAAGCCCTCGGGCTTTCACACTGAACAAACAGCGGAGGCTGTTTAGGAGCGGTTTTCAGGCGGTATTTTTAGCGCAATACCGCCTGAAAACCGCTCCAGTGTGAAAGGGGTCTTAGTGAACGTAACACATACAAATTTATCCGAAGTTATGAATGATCCGAAAAAACGGAATGGAATGTAATGAATTAATAATAATAAATAACAATAATAATAATAACAACGTTTTATTACTATTATTTATTATTATTTTGTTCCGTTCCATTTGTTTAGATGCAGCATTCATTTTGGATAATTCGTAACTTTGGATAAATTCATATTTGTTACGTTCACTGACAGTTAAATTTGAAAGGAAATTACAATACCTATAATTTAATAGTTAGTTACTATTTCAGATTTTTGAATTTTCGGGTTTTTGGATTTTCAAACTTCGAATTTACAAATTTCCGAATTTTCTCATTTACAAATGTACGATTTTACGAATTTACGAATGTACAAATTTACAAATGTACAAATGTAAAAATGTACGAATGTACGAATGAACGAATGTTCGAATTTACGAATGTATGAATTTACGAATGAACGAATTTACGAATCGCGATCATAACGAATGACCCGAAAAACGAAAAAAATAATAAACTAATGAAACAAAAACGAAAATGAACGAATTTTTTGGCTGTGTACATGTCTACTTTAGATCACTATGAACTTTTGTTTGGGACTATCTTTTATTTCAATTATTCAATCACGGTGGGCTTTAAAGTGGCTGTAAACCCAATGTCATCCTTTCTAAACTACTGCCATAGGGGTCATCTATAAGGATATACATGTCTCCTGCATGTATCTTTACCTGTCAAATGTCTCCCCTCTGTCTGTTATTAGACCCGAAAAACTGCAGATTCTGTGGGCGGGTCTGTTGTCTGGAGCTCGGTGGGTGGAGTCGTGATGTCAGTAAACTCCCCGCCCACCTCTACACTCCCCTTGTCAATATGCATTTTCTCCTGTGTATTTCTTACACTGAACTTCTGCTTTGATCTCTAACATCCAGTGAAAAGACAGGAAAGTAACCACATGACTTCAGCATGCCAAATCATGCTGAGGTGTGGAACAGCCAATCCTTGCAAAGCTGCTGAAGAAAGCAGTGGGGGAGGGAATTAAAAAATAATACATGTCTTAGGCTAGTGCACGAGATATGTAAATCACCTGTCACTCATAGCAAGGGGGAGGATTTGACAAAGTTTTTCTCTGTTTGTCAAGTTTTATCTCACTGAACAATAAAAGGGGATTGTTCAGAGATGGATTAACTCTTTGTGGCAAGACTGGGCTCATATGATAGGAAATCTTATACTCTACATTATGACATAAAAAAAAAATTATAATTTCGGGTTTACATCCATTTTAATGTCATCAGATCACTTTAATTGAATAATTTGTACATTTTATGTATACATGCTCATTCATTTATTTTTGAGTGGTATCTTGTTTGATGTGAACAACACGGGGCACTCACATGAGTGTAGACGGGTAGGCCGCACACCCCATACAGTGCATGAAAAAGACAAGAGAGAACCCCCTATCGGGGCTTTTAAGCAGCCAATGAAGTGCAATGGATGGTTGAAAAAATTGGATTTTATTAGTACAAAAAATATATAAGTAACGTTAAAAGAGAAAATTCATAGAAATAAATACTGACTGTTAGAGTCAGGACACGAACTGAGTATGGCGTACATATGCAACAGACAGCAGCTTACAGTGAAAACCAATGCAAGACACAATGTATACGGGGGCAGCCTAAATTTCCCCAATTGTAAGCGTTTTGGATAACAATAAATGCCTCTAAATGAAGACAATAGGCCATACAGTATAAGTGGGACAACAATAATTGTATATAATAAATCTGACGCGTTTCGACCCTTCCCGGGTCTTCTTCAGAGGATGGCTGTCCACACTAAAAGAAAGGGGGTAACATATATCAAACATAGCATCAAATTTCCACGGTGCCAGAAACCATGCAGGCATACCCTGTAATGTAACTGCATAAGTTGTATAGTTACCTATCACAGGAATTGTGACACTACAATGTCATTCTTGACATTGCGAAATGTTAGAGATTGTACCAACTGACCCTTCATTATTTTCTATTTTTGATTTGTAGCACTAACGTGAATCCTATCTGGGTGCGGTTCTGGATTGCCCGTCTCGCCCCCTCCCTTCCCTCCCTCTCCCGCATGGGGGGCTGGCAAGCGTGATCTCTCGTAAGACTCATTTGGTCCATCACCCATCCCTGGGGGAGTTGGTCCGACACGGGGGAGACAGGGGAGCGAAGGAATAAGTGCATCATCTCTAACATTTCGCAATGTCAAGAATGACATTGTAGTGTCACAATTCCTGTGATAGGTAACTATAACTTATGCAGTTACATTACAGGGTATGCCTGCATGGTTTCTGGCACCGTGGAAATTTGATGCTATGTTTGATATATGTTACCCCCTTTCTTTTAGTGTGGACAGCCATCCTCTGAAGAAGACCCGGGAAGGGTCGAAACGCGTCAGGATTATTATATACAATTATTGTTGTCCCACTTATACTGTATGGCCTATTGTCTTCATTTAGAGGCATTTATTGTTATCCAAAACGCTTACAATTGGGGAAATTTAGGCTGCCCCCGTATACATTGTGTCTTGCATTGGTTTTCACTGTAAGCTGCTGTCTGTTGCATATGTACGCCATACTCAGTTCGTGTCCTGACTCTAACAGTCAGTATTTATTTCTATGAATTTTCTCTTTTAACGTTACTTATATATTTTTTGTACTAATAAAATCCAATTTTTTCAACCATCCATTGCACTTCATTGGCTGCTTAAAAGCCCCGATAGGGGGTTCTCTCTTGTCTTTTTCATATCTTGTTTGATGTATTTAGTTTAATTAACATCACACAGCGCCCTCTATATATCACATATTTGTCTTTGAGTATCACTATACCCATTTTGGGGAGCACCTATCTAGTTCTAATATTTAATAGCTCTTTGAGGGCTTGCTATATTTTTTTTGGCGCGGAGTACACACCGTTTTTCCAATATTCAGGGTTTCAAAATTAGTGTTTTTGAACTTTTCACACTCACGCAGTCATGGATGTGTTTAATTTCATGAAGGAATGCCACATTAACACTAAAGAAGTTTTTCAGCAGGCCCCTAGTCCCAATATAGATCTAGAAAGGAGATTTAAACAATTACAATACGACATGGAGAAGCAAAATAGGCTATGGTGGAACATTGCCTCTTCTGAAATGTATATAGGCAAGAATCTCACTCCTAGGAGATTACGGTGGGATGTCAGCCCTAATGATGGGGTTGAAGATTTGGAGCTATTGGATGAATGGTACCAGTTCTTTAATGCCTGCGAGCAGAAGCTTATTGCAATTGATGATAAGGCAACGCAGAGCTAAGAATGGGATTTTGGATTCTAAAATCGCAGAACTCAAGGAAAGAATGGAACCATTTATGGCTAATAAAGAATATACAGATAAGGCAAAACATTTACAGATCTATTTATCCAAATACGATGGAGAAATCAGGGAAAAAAAATAATAAAAATATCAAAGGGACATTAAGGATTTTGAGGAAAATACGGTTTACAAATGACAGGAGACCATATCCAGCCAATCCGCAAGAGTCATCAGTTGGAAATTGAAGTTCAGTGAGGCTGCAAATGGGCTGACGTCGGGAGGAGCCAGTGACGTCTCTCCAGTGTTCGGTTACATGGGAGGTGCAATGAGGAGGAGTAATGCCCTGTACACACGGTCGGATTTTCCGATGTAAAAAGTGCGATCGGATTGTGTTGTTGGAAATTCCGATCGTGTGTGGGCTCCATCGGACTTTTTCCGTCGGAATTTCTGACACAAAATTTGACAGCAGGATATAAAATTTTCCGACAACAAAATCTGATCGTTTAAATTCTGATCGTGTGTAGACAAATCCGACGCACAAAGTGCCACGCATGCTCAGAATAAATTAAGAGAGGAAAGCTATTGGCTACTGCCCCGTTTATAGTCCCGACGTACGTGTTTTACGCCATTGCGTTCAGAACGATCGGATTTTGTGCCGCTGTGTGTATGCAAGACAAGTTTGGCCCAAAATCCGTCGGAAAAAATCCAATGGATTTTGTTGTCAGAATGTCTGATCAATGTCCGATCGTGTGTACAGGGCATTAGTCTACAAGCCTGACTGTTACGATATGCCTGTTATCTTTGTGCACATGTGAGTGTATTTATCTATATTTACATTGAGCACAGTTTTTGTAAGCAATATTGCACGATGTCATACAGTGGCTTGCGAAAGTATTCGGCCCCCTTGAACTTTTCAACCTTTTGCCACATTTCAGGCTTCAAACATAAAGATATAAAATTGTAATTTTTTGTGAAGAATCACCAACAAGTGGGACACAATTGTGAAGTGGAACGAAATCTATTGGATATTTAAAACTTTTTTAGCAATTAAAAAACTGAAAAGTGGTGCGTGCAAAATTATTCAGCCCCTTTACTTTCAGTGCAGAAAACTCACTCCAGAAGTTCAGCGAGGATCTCTGAATGATCCAATGTTGTCCTAAATGACTGATGGTGATAAATAGAATCCACCTGTGTGTAATCAAGTCTCTTTATAAATGCACCTGCTCTGTGATAGTCTCAGGGTTCTGTTGAAAGCGCAGAGAGCATCATGAAGACCAAGGAACACACCAGGCAGGTCCGTAATACTGTTGTGGAGAAGTTTAAAGCCGGATTTGGATACAAAAAGATTTCCCAAGCTTTAAACATCCCAAGGAGCACTGTGCAAGCGATCATTTTGAAATGGAAGGAGTATCAGACCACTGCAAATCTACCAAGACCTGGCTGTCCCTCTAAACTTTCAGCTCAGACAAGGAGAAGACTGATCAGAGATGCAGCCAAGAGGCCCATGATCACTCTGGATGAACTGCAGAGAACTACAGCTGAGGTGGGAGAGTCTGTCCATAGGACAACAATCAGTCGTACACTGCACAAATCTGGCCTTTATGGAAGAGTGGCAAGAAGAAAGCCATTTCTCAAAGATATCCATAAAAAGTCTCGTCTAAAGTTTGCCACAAGCCACCTGGGAGACACACCAAACATGTGGAAGAAGGTGCTCTGGTCCGATGAAACCAAAATCGAACTTTTTGGCCACAATGCAAAACTATATGTTTGGCGTAAAAGCAACACAGCTCATCACACTCAACACACCATCCCCACTGTCAAACATGGTGGTGGCAGCTTCATGGTTTGGGCCTGCTTTTCTTCAGCAGGGACAGGGAAGATGGTTAAAATTGAGGGGAAGATGGATGCAGCCAAATACAGGACCATTCTGGATGAAAACCTGTTGGAGTCTGCAAAAGACCTGAAACTGGGACGGAGATTTATCTTCCAACAAGACAATGATCCCAAACATACAGCAAAATCTACAAAGGAATGGTTCACAAATAAACGTATCCAGGTGTTAGAATGGCCAAGTCAAAGTCCAGACCTGAATCCAATCGAGAATCTGTGGAAAGAGCTGAAAACTGCTGTTCACAAACGCTCTCCATCCAACCTCACTGAGCTCGAGCTGTTTTGCAAGGAAGAATGGGCAAGAATTTCAGTCTCTCGATGTGCAAAACTGATAGAGACATACCCCAAGCGACTTGCAGCTGTAATCGCAGCAAAAGGTGGCTCTACAAAGTATTAACGAAAGGGGTCCGAATAATTTTGCACGCCCCACTTTTCATTTTTTTATTAGTTAAAAAAGTTTCAAAAATCCAAAAGATTTCGTTCCACTTCACAATTGTGTCCCACTTGTTGGTGATTCTTCACAAAAAATAAAAATTTTATATCTTTATGTTTGAAGCCTGAAATGTGGCAAAAGGTTGAAAAGTTCAAGGGGGCCGAATACTTTCGCAAGCCACTGTATATCCTTTTTCTTTGAGAGTCAATACCCATGGAGAAGCAAAAGGTTTTTAATGAAGTATATACAGAGAAGCAAGAAGTTTTTTGCAAAATCGCACTTTGAAATACCACACTTTGGAGTCAATCTCTGGAATTTCCAGTGACATTTTGTGCCTAGCTTGGAAGGTGAGCAGGCATTCCATAGGTGGTGGTGATTATTGAACTATTATCTATTTATTGACTTGTGAAGGATTTTTTTCACTCATTTATTGTGATGTTATTATTTAATTTTTATTTGTCTTCACATTTTTTATTTGTCTCCAATTTTTGTCACTATTAATTCATATGTGTATATGTTTAAGGGGCACTGTGCAATTATAAAAGGTTGATATTAGTGCACCATTCACACATTTTCATCACATAATTAGTGTCAGATCACTTTTTGAATGGTTGCAGCTGATGTCATTTAGTATTCTTTTTACATTTTTTAATCTAACCAGTTTTTTAAATCATATCAGCGCTTAAGTGACTTTTATCACATTTCCTTCCACTACATAGTTTTGGTAAATCTGAAGACAACAATCTGCAGAAAATCTAATAGTGTGTATGGGGTCCTAAGGCCACGGTCAGAAAATGTTGTCCGATGAACGATCTGACGATTTTCTGATCGTTAGTATGCTGCTTTTGACAGCCGATTACGAATTTTTGGCAGACAAAAATTGGATGCTCAGGCTTGTCATGGTTTTGGTCAATCTGAAGACAAAAATCTGCAGAAAATCTAATAGTGTGGTGGGGCTTTAGTCTCTACTCTTCTAGGAAGATTTTCCACAAAATTCTGAAGACCTTGATCACAATGGGCATTCCAGTTCATCCCAGTGGTGTTCAATATGGTTGAGGTCAAGGCTCTCAGGTTCCTCCACACCAAACTCAATGAACCATTTGGAGTTGGGTTTGTTCACTGGAGAGCATCCATGCTGGAACAGAAAGGTATTCAGTAGGGTTGAGGTCAGGGTTCTGTGCAGGCCACTCAAGTTCCTCCACATCAAATTCATAAAACCACGTCTTTATGGAGATGGGCTTTGTGAACGGGGACACGTTCATAATGGAACAGAAACGTGTTCAGTAGGGTTGGGGTAAGGGCTCTGTGAAGACCACTTTAGATCCTCCACACCGCACTCATCAAACCATGTCTATTTGGAGTTGGCTTTGTGCACTTGAGATCATACTTGAACAGAAAGATGTTCAGTAGGGTTGAGGTCAGGGTTCTGTGAAGACCACTCAAGTTCCTCCACATCAAACTCATCAAACCATGTCTTTGTGGAGCTGGCTTCGTGAACGTGGTCACATTCATGCTGGAATGTAAAGGTGTTCAGTAGGGTTGAGGTCAGGGCTCTGTGAAGCCCACTTGAGTTCCTCCACAGCAAACTCATCATACCATGTCTTTATGGAGCTGGCATTCTACACTGGGACAGTCATATTGGAACAGAAAAGGACCTTCCTGAAACTGATGTCACACGGTTGGAAGACCACATTTGTCTAAAATATATTTGTATACTGTAACTTTATTGAAATAGAGAGAGAAATGGAATCCACAGCATGACCTACTTTATTTTCTCGAAGGTACCATCCCAAAATATAGGATTTATATGAATAAAAATACCCAACACAAATAACTGGAATTTAAATGTACCCAGGAGGAATGTAGCAATCCAAGGTCATACGTCATATATCCATTCCTAAAACAACATTATTTCATTATTCTTCCATAAAATGCACATTGATTACATAAAATCCTTAAAAAAACATACTCTACAAGTCTAGATAAAAATGTTATTAATATCAAAACCATTATTATTGACACGTATAGTGGTCCACCACCGATTCTTCAAAATTGGTTGAATGACGATTTACATAAACACTTTTTTTTACAGTTCATCAGTTTAATAAATAACAAGCAGGTAGGTGGTCCTTGTAGTCATCTCTGCGCTATGTAGCCATTAAATGGTCCCAGGAGAAGGGAGAAATGTATAGAGAAGAAAAAGCCAGACAGCCTCATTAATTAACAGAGTCACACGCACCGTAGGGGTCCTCCCAAAGGATAACTCCATACAGGCCCAAGGAAGTGGCACTGTAGATCCTGGAAACAGGGTAGGATAGATACTGTATGCCTCAGCGACAGACCAAAGTTAAAGCCGTGTGGATTGTTCATGAAAGAACTCCTCAGGTGCATTAGGGAAAGGGAGAGGACCCGATCATACAATTAGACGGTGGCAAACCCAAATAGGCTACAGGACATCTAACAAGATGGCATTTCCATGCAGGATGCTGTAGAATTAACCAGAGCCTTCACTGGAAACACATGAACTCAGTCATTTGGAGGTGGGCCCACATACTCTCAGATATATAGAGTACAAAACTGAGGATATATCCTGTTTCCCCGAAAATAAGACCTAGCGTGATTGTCGGTGATGGCTGCAATATAAGCCCTACCCCCCAAATAAGCCCTACACTGTTTCCCTGAAAATAAGCCCTACCCTGAAAATGAGACCTACAAGGACTTTAACTAGGGCTTATTTGGGGGGTTGGGCTTATATTGCAGCCATCTCAGACAATCACGCTAGGTCTTATTTTTGGGGAAACAGGGTATGTGGTTTTCCTATAAAATTTGAGGTTGTCCTTCCGACCACGAACACCTCCATATTGTCATTGAGGCTTTTTTTTTTGCAGGATGAGCTATAAGGATACTTGAAAAGCAGGAATAAGTGAAGCCAAGGTCAAATATTACTACAAAATTGGAAACTTTCATATACCGTAAGTCCAGCTAGCTCTAGTATATTTATGACCACTATGACGTGTTTGCACTGAAGATAAATTCTTCTTAGGCAGATTTTTTGTCAGGGAGCTCAGTTTGAGCAATTTAGATTTATTAAAGATCTATTTAAAATTAACTGAAAGTCAAAACAGAATCTGTACCCAGCATCTACAAATGCAATATGATAAGATCAGTCATAAAGATTGCATCTTTATTTTCTCTCTCTGCTCTAAATTCCAAATTCATGTAACATTTCTGATCAGTTCCAAAGAATTTCCATTCCTTTCTGTTGTGTCACCACGGAAGAGCCCTGGCTCCATCCCAAAAGAAATTTACAAAGCAAAACTCTGAAAGTCAGAAAGAGCCGTTTCATTTCTTGGCTGGAGGACATTCAGCATCATCTAGCCCACATGTGTCAAACACAAGGTCCACAGGCCGAATCCGGCCCGCCAGACCATTTCATGTGGCCCTTGCACCTCCCCTGCAGCTGCAGCACCCTCCTCGTCTCCAGCCTCACCTTGTCTCAGCAATCAGCAGCAGATAGCAGGACAGAACTCCTCCGCCCGATCCTGTGCTTCTCTGCAGCACCCCCTTGTCTCAACATTCAGCAGACTCTGGCAGCTGACTCCAGCCCTCCTCCTCTGGTCCTCGTCCAGACCCCTGCACTTTCTTCTTCCCAGCTCCACCCCCTGCTTCTTCCCAGCAGCAGCACAATGTAAGTGAGGTGCACTGTGATGTAAGGGATTCTTGACTTTTGATTGGGGGGGCTCTTGTCATCTGATGTAAGGGGGAGCAGAGTGCTCTAGACATCTAGACTTACAGATACAACTGGCCATTTGAGGGCAAACATAATGCCCTCAAATGCAGCCAGCAATGAAATTGAGTTTAACACCCCTGAGCTTGCTCTTTCCTCCTCAGCCTGACAGTCCCTGGCCCCGCCCCTTTCATTCATTGGATTTCAGTTCTTTCAATCATGGAGGCTTAGCATCACATGTGGGCGTTACCCAGGGTGGTCTGTATGCAAATGAAGCCTGCATAGAGAACACAGAAATCTAGTGATGATGAAAAGTATGTAATAAAAATGAAAATGTTTTATCTAACATTTTCACTAGCAGGTTGATGAGGAGGGGAAAAACCAAGAAAGAAAAAATAAAAACAGATTAAACACCTGTCGACCGCTTACAGTAAATACATGCCTCCCAACTTTTTGAGATGGGAATAAAGGGACACCTATGAGCAAAAGTATGTAGGCATAGGACACACCCCCTGCCACACCCTCTTAAAGGTGAATTACACACACAAAAAATTATCAGTTAAACCCCCTAGTGCAACTATTTTCTACCGCTAAAATTCCTTTATACTGACTTCTGAAATTTACAAATGCAGCAATTTAGCAATTGGATGAATGGTTTAGCACTGGGAAACACTGTTTGAAAGATAAATACTGCATTTTATATACATCTATATAGATCAGACCAAAATGAGGGACAAATGAGGAGGAAAGAGGGACAGAGGGACTTTGTTCAAAATCAGGGACAGTCTCTCGAAATCAGGGACAGTTGGGAGCTATGGTAAATATACCGCAATGGGTGGCGGGTACAGGCACAATCACGTATCTATACTTTGGGCCTTTCTTCCGGGTTTGGGGGCGGCGTACATGTGATTGGACACAGCATGAGTTTGGCAACAAACTTCAATGATTTTGGGTGTAATCAGCTGATCAGCTGTGTCCAATCAAACACAGAGTTCTGTGTTTACAAACCCTGTTCGCAGAGGAACAGCGTTTCTTCTCCCTGAAAAGCAGGGAGAAAAAACAGCCAGGTAGTAAAGTAAAAACAGCACACAGTTCACCGCTTGATTGCCATTAGATGTTAACCCCCTCCCAGCCTGTGCCATTAGTGCAGTGTTATCACTGATCCCTTAACTAGTGTCACTAGCGATGTCAGTGTCAGTTAGTGACCCTCCCAGATAGTGTCTGTTAGCGCCAGATTGCACGCCACCCTATCATAGTCCCACTATAAATCACTGATCACTGCCATTACTGTATAGCGTCTATAGCTGCATAAATTCCAATATACAGTGCATCCGGAAAGTATTCACAGCGCTTCACTTTTTACACATTTTGTTATGTTACAGCCTTATTCCAAAATGGATTAAATTAACTATTTTCCTCAAAATTCTACAAACAATACCCCATAATGACAATGTGAAAGAAGTTTGTTTGAAATCTTTGCAAATTTATTAAAAATAAAAAAAATCCCATTAAGATAAGTATTCACAACCTTTGCCATGACACTCAAAATTGAGCTCAGGTGCCTCCTGTTTCCACTGATCATCCTTGAGATGTTTCTACAACTTGATTGGAGTCCACTTGTGATAAATTCAGTTGATTGGACATGATTTGGAAGGGCACACACCTGTCTATATAAGGTCCCACAGTTAACAGTGCATGTCACTCAAAAGAAGGCATGAAGTCCAAAGAATTGTCTGTAGACATCCGAGACAGGATTGTATTGGGGCACAGATCTGGGGAAGGGTACAGAAACATTTCTGCAACATTGAAGGTCCCAATGAGCACAGTGGCCTCCATCATCCATAAATGGAAGAAGTTTGGAACCACCAGGACTCTTCCTAGAGCGGGCAGCCTGGCCAAACTGAGCGATCGGGGGAAAAAAGCCTTATTCAGGGAGGTGAACCCGATGGTCACTCTGACAGAGCTCCAACATTTCTCTGTGGAGAGAGGAGAACCTTCCAGAAGAATAACCATCTCTATACCACTCCACCAATCAGACCTACATGGTAAAGTGGCAGACGGAAGCCACTCCTCAGTAAAAGACACATGACAGCCCACCTGGAGTTTGCCAAAAGGCACCTGAAGGACTCTCAAACCATGAGAAACAAAATTCTTTGGTCTGATGAAACAAAGATAGAACTCTTTGGCCTGAATGGCAAGTGTCATGTCTGGAGGAAACCAGGCACCGCTCATCACCTGGCCAATACCATCCCTACAGTGAAGAATGGTGGTGGCAGAATCATGCTGTGGGGATGTTTTTCAGTGGCAGGAACTGGGAGACTAATCAGGATTGAAGGAAAGATGAATGCAGCAATGTACAAAGACATCCTTGATGAAAGCCTGCTCCAGAGCGCTCTGGACCTCAGACTGGGCCCTGGGGTGAAGATTCATCTTCCAACAGGACAACAACCCTAAGCACACAGCCAAGATAACAAAGGAGTGGCTACAGGACACCTGTGTGAATGTCTTTGAGTGGCCCAGCCAGGGCTCAGACTTGAACCCGATTGAACATCTCTGGAGAGATCTGAAAATGGCTGTGCACCGACACTCCCCATTCAACCTGATGAAGCTTGAGAGGTCCTGCAAAGAAGAATGGGAGAAACTGCCCAAAAATAGGAGTGCCAAGCTTGTAGCATCATACTTAAAAAGACTTGAGGCTGTAATTGGTGCCAAAGGAGCTTCACCAAAGTATTGAGCAAAAGCTGTGAATACTTATATACATGTGATTTTTTTATTTTTAAGAAATTTGCAAAGATTTCAAACAAACTTCTTTCACAATGTCATTATTGGGGTATTGTTTGTAGAATGTTGAGGAAAATAATGCATTTAATCAATTTTTTAATAAGGCTGTAACATAATAAAATGTGGAAAAAGTGAAGCGCTGTGAATTCTTTCCGGATGCACTGTATATACCATAGTGTGTAGACTTAGCTTTCACACAATTTTCACACAAACCAATTAATGTACACTGGTCAAGATTTTATTTTTATCTTTTGCACACAAACCAATTAATGTACACTCGTTGAGATTTTCTTTTTTTTTTTACCAAGGACATGTAGCAGAATACATGTTGGCCTCAATTTATGAAGAAATTAGATTTATTTTTATTTTTATATTGGATATGTTTTATAACAGAAAGGAGAATATATATATATATATCTATATATATATATCTATATATATATAGATATATATATATATATATATACATTAGAATATATATATATTAGTATATATATATATATATATATATATAGATATATATATATCTATCTATATATATATATAGATAGATATATATATATATATAGATCTATATATATATAGATCTATATATATATAGATCTATATATATAAAAAAAATTTTTAGTTGTATTAAATTTATGATGAAATTCCATTTTTTTATTTTTACACTGGATATGTTTTATAACAGAAATGGGAAAATATCTTTTTTTTTTTTTAAATGTTAATACATTTATGAAGAAATTAGATTTTATTGGATATGTTTTATAACAGAAAGTAGAAAATAGTTTTTTTTCTTTTTTGAATTTCAGTATTTTTTTTTTGTTTATATAATAAAAAAAATCCAGTGGTGATCAAATACCACCAAAAGAAAGCTCTCTTTGATAAAAATTGATATAAATTTTATTTGAGTACAGTGTTGCATGACCACGCAACTGCTAGTTAAAGTAGCGCAGTACTGAATAGGAAAAACTGCCCTGGTCATGAAGGGGGTAAAACCTTCCAGGGGTCAAGTGGTTAAACTTCAGCCTGAAATGTTCATAGTGGTTAGTGCCTATTTAAAGCACAGTGACTGGATGGAGTTTTGCTGTGTAATGGCTCAGTATAATTTCTTGAGAGAGGCCAGAGTCTGTGTAATATGTTGGATCACAGCACTGTCTATGGAAAGGATGACTGATAGATAATCAGAGTCCCACACCCAAAAAACTGAGCAAGCCCCATATGACATCTGTACAACCAGCAGTCCTGTCCTGCTGAGCTCACACATCACATAGACTGGATGGGAGCACATACTACCATACACTATACTACCATACACACACTATACTACCATACACTATACTACCATACACTATACTACCATACACTATACTACCATACACTATACTACAATACACTATACTACCATACACTATACTACCATACACTATACTACCATACACTATACTACCATACACTGCTCACACCTGTCACCTTCTTGAAGGACTGTCACCTCTCTGGATGGTGGACCCACCTCTCTATGTCTGACCCTCCAGTTATATTTTTTGTTTAGAATGGAGTGTGGAATATTTAAAACCCGTGCTGAGAAATCATTGCTATGTGTCCCCCACAAGCTAGATTTTATTATTTAGTTGGATAGATTACCTGAACAGAATTTATGGGAAGAACTTAAAAAGTAGTGATTAAGGGGGATATGATCACCATGTATGGATAAATAATGGTCCATATGGTGAACTTTAAGCCCTTAGCACCAGCGCCTCCCGGCCCTTTAAGGGGTTTTTAGATGTCGGGAAGTGGGGTGGGGTTTATGATCATGTGACCGCCGTGATTGGCTGTCACAGCGGTCACATGATCTGAAAGCTCCCAATCACAAGCAGCGAACGGGAGCTTTCGGTTAGCCGCCGGTAACTGTGCCGGGAGCGTGTAGGGCGTGCTCTCTTGTTGAAGCTGTTTTTTCAATATTGCACTCAAGTATGTGGCCGCAGGGCACCAAGGCCCACCCGTCCGGGGGGGCCGCATATTTGCGTGCTGTCAGCACCAAGAGGTTAAAGTGATACTAAATTATATCCTTATTCTCCAAAGATAATTCATACACGTCCACTACTTAATGGTCTTCTAATCTGTTTTTCATGAAGTAATTTCTTAATGTGTTTTTCTGCCTCCTTGTAATGTTACGAGCCCCCAAACTTCTCCCTTTCTCCCTCACTTGCATTTCGAATGAGCAATGCATGTCAGTTGCAGTCATGTACACTGCACTATGCACACTACACATGCGTTAGTCCATAGTCCATCTCAGGAGTGAGCAAGAGAGGGTGGCTATGTTTATACTTCCCCATTGACAACGTCTACTGATGACGAAACGCGTCTGGAGGAAGGCACGTAGTGGTGTCACCACGCGATTTGACTAGGAGGACGGGCTCCGTGTGTTTGTGCCGGCTGGCATTTCTTTTATATGCATATCTATTTCTTCTTAAATGTAAATGCATTACCTTGTTTTAAATAAACTGTTATCTAGACTATATTACGCTATGGCTAGTTTTCTTTCTTCTTGGGCATCCATTTGAGCTAAAACGGACACCATAGTTGAATAGAGGGAGTGATCGGCACGATACAGTTTACCGCTACCACTGTTGTCACCTGCAAGCTAAAGGCCATGGCTGGGTTATAGCCACCTGTCCTTTATGCTTGCCATCTGGTAAGCAGATTCTACAATTACGGTGATCGGGCACTTTCCTGTTTGTGTGTGCACACTGCGGTGATATCAAGAATTCCAAGTGGCTTATATTGACTTTCCTGTTTTTAAAGTTTCATTAGGACTCACTGATTGAAACTTTTTTTTTAGCGCAGCTTTCTTTAATTTTACGTTTATACTTACAGTGGGACCATGGAGAAAGAACATAGCCACCCTCTAAAAGGAAGTCACATCACAGCACCAAAAAAAACAGGATTTTAGAGATCTGGAGAGCCGAAGAGCGACAGAAAGGACTTTTTTGAGATAAGAATATATATTTTAAGTTTAGTGTCACATCAGGGTCAATAACAATGAACTCTTTTGTGTTCTCGAGTATGGTGCTCAAAGTCAACTGACTTCTCTGTTTCCGTCGTACTCAGAATTCTTGAGTGGCCACCACGCTTTGCTGCCTTCTTAGGACTGAGGCAATCCCAACAAATTGTTCACTGTAGTAAATATAGTCCAGAAGCAGGTACACCAGAACCACTGCTCCAACTTCTCAAAAGAGGAGTATGTTTTTTTTTGGTTTTTTTTTTGGATATTCATACTTACCTAGGTGTATCTGTCCCCCGGCGTCTCTGCACTGAGAATCGAGCCACAGAACATCGCCGATGGCTCGGTTCTCACTCCTCCTCGAGCGGAGAGATGCTGCCTGTCAGTCCGTATGTCTCCTGCTCTGCTCCTCCACGCTCATTGGAGCGCTGAGCTGTGGAGGGGCACAGCTTTATAAAACCAGTCTCCTTCTATAGTGATTCATATAGCTCTATCTTGAAACCAATATGTATTTATAAATGGGTGTTCTATCTGATGTTTTTCTTTCATCCTCCATTCCCTTCCTATAGAACTTTTGAGTGGTTGCCTGGCTTCTAGCACGGTCAGCCCCCCTTTCTTGGTTGGATGATAGAAGTCCTCTTTGTGTGATCTTTTTGGTTTGGGCCCACCATACCTGACCTCCTTGGCTTCTTCCATCTTGGCTGATCTAGGGCAGCGGACTATTCTTCCCTGTTCTTTTTAATGGATGCATTTTCAGTGACACCTCAGGAAATATGGTTAGATTTCATGTTGTATTTTAATATATATCCAATATGTAATGCCTATTCATATATTTTGTATGACAAACATTTATTATGTTTTCTTTGCTTTTCGTTAATCTGTAGACAACCAATCACTGAACCACTAATCCCTGAAGAAGAGGTTTAATCACTACAAACTTTGAAACGCATCGGACATCTTCTGACCCAGTTCACTACTTGCCAGATCCAAGTGGTTGTCTGTATATACATCTATATGTCTCTTGAAATTGTACCTGTTTAACACATATATGCATCTTATTGCAACTTTTCAATAAGTCATATGTTAACTTGTCTAATAAAATACAAATATATTTTCTAAATACTCATTTGTCAAGGAATTTCTACCTTTCAAAGTCCCACAGAGGAACTTGCTCCACTTTGTATTCAACTTTCAGGGATGTGGGCAGTAACGCTGTCATGAGCGGGTGTGACCAGAACCGTGTGATCTGCGACAGAGGACACCCAAACGTATATAAGTGAAAATATATATTAATTTATTAAGGAAAGTGAGTAATAAATAACAACCAACTCCAATATGACACAGTGCAATAACCAACCACAGACGGAGACCTACAAATAACAATAGACAGATAAATGCAATAAATGGGAAATACCAGGTTCATAAACAATAGCCAGGCCAGGGTCATACACAGAAGATCAGCAGGGATGTTCCAGAGACGTAAACGTAAGCCAGGCCAAGGTCATACACAGGGAAGTCAGTAGATGGGGTATGGAACACAGGACAGGGAGAGGATGGATGGGTCAGACTGCAGGCAGGGACCCAAGGTAACAGGTGGGACAGGATAGGGTCCCGGACAGGGACAGGATCAGGACTCAGGGCTCAGGGCTCAGGGCTCAGGTTCAGGATCAGAAAGCTAGCAGGTCAGGAGGCAATGACGAAATCAAGGCAAACATGTGAATGCTTGCCGGGTATTTATAGGCCTATGATTGGCCTCAAGTGACACCTGATTGTAGGAGGTACTGTCTGCTCCACACTGCCAGGATCCATCCGCTGGTGGACGCCAGTACTGCGGCCCAAAGATGATATATTATAAACAGGGAAAAGCTCTCCTGACAGTTCCAAACTGCCAGGAGACACCTGCTGGTGGACCTCAGTACTGCATGCCAAATAACAGGTCTTACCAGCGGATGGAACATTTCCTGACAGTACCCCCCCTCAAAGGAGCGACCTCCGGACGCTCCAACTAGCCGTTGCTGGGGAAAGTCCATGGTGTCCAGCTGGGCAGTGGGCACATCAGGCTGGGCAGCGGACAGGAACACTCCAGGCTGGGCAGCGGAGGGGAACAACTTGAGCTGGGCAGCGGACGGGAACAACTTGAGCTGGGCAGCGGACGGGAACAACTTGAGCTGGGCAGCGGACGGGAACAACTTGAGCTGGGCAGCGGACGGGAACAACTTGAGCTGGGCAGCAGGCTCCGGGTCATCGAGCTGGGCAGCAGGCTCCGGGTCATCGAGCTGGGCAGCAGGCTCCGGGTCATCGAGCTGGGCAGCAGGCTCCGGGTCATCGAGCTGGGCAGCAGGCTCCGGGTCATCGAGCTGGGCAGCAGGCTCCGGGTCATCGAGCTGGGCAGCAGGCTCCGGGTCATCGAGCTGGGCAGCAGGCTCCGGGTCATCGAGCTGGGCAGCAGGCTCCGGGTCATCGAGCTGGGCAGCAGGCTCCGGGTCATCGAGTTGGGCAGCAGGCTCCGGGTCATCGAGCTGGGCAGCAGGCTCCGGGTCAACGAGCTGGGCAGCAGGCTCCGGGTCATCGGGCTGGGCAGCAGGCTCTGGAACATTGGGCCGAACAGCGAGCACCGTAAGGGCAGGCCAGATTACAGGCACCGGCTCAGCAAGCTGGGTAACGGACCCCGGCCCAGTGGGCTGGGTAACAGGCCCTGACTCAGCGAGCTGGACACCGTGCACCGGTTCGGCAAGCCGGATAACGGATACTGGCTTGACAGGCAAAGTGATGGACTTCGGTTTAGCAGACTGGGTAACGGGCAGCAGTTCAGCAGACCGGGTAACGGGCACCGATTCAACAGACTGGGTAACGGGCACCGATTCAACAGGCCGAGACACGGGCACCGAAACTCCAGGCTGAAACACGGGCACCGAAACCTCAGGCTGGGATACCAACATCACGACATCAGGCTGGAAGACAGATACCAGGATATCAGGCTGGAGGATGGACACATCAAACCGGAAAGCAGGCTCATCAGGCTGAACAGTGGGCACATCAGGCAGAACAGCAGGTACATCGGACTGGTCAATAGTCGCTGGAGCATCAGACTGGAACATGGACACTGGGGTTTTGGGCTGGAAGGCAGGCATACCAGACTGGAAGGTGGGCACACCAGACTGGAAGGTGGGCACACCAGACTGGAAGGTGGGCACACCAGACTGGAAGGTTGGAACGTCAGACTGGAAGGTTGGAACGTCAGACTGGAAGGTTGGAACGTCAGACTGGAAGGTTGGAACGTCAGACTGGAAAGCTGGAACGTCAGACTGGAAAGCTGGAACGTCAGACTGGAAAGCTGGAACGTCAGACTGGAAAGCTGGAACGTCAGACTGGAAAGCTGGAACGTCAGACTGGAAAGCTGGAACGTCAGACTGGAAAGCTGGAACGTCAGACTGGAAAGCTGGAACGTCAGACTGGAAAGCTGGAACGTCAGACTGGAAAGCTGGAACGTCAGACTGGAAAGCTGGAACGTCAGACTGGAAGGCTGGAACGTCAGACTGGAAGGCTGGAAAGTCAGACTGGAAGGCTGGAAAGTCAGACTGGAAGGCTGGAATGTCAGACTGCAAAGCTGGAACGTCAGACTGCAAAGCTGGAACACCAGACTGCAAAGCTGGAACATCAGACTGGAAGGCTGGAACGTCAGACTGCAAAGCTGGAACATCAGACTGCAAAGCTGGAACATCAGACTGCAAAGCTGGAACATCAGACTGCAAAGCTGGAACATCAGACTGCAAAGCTGGAACGTCAGACTGCAAAGCTGGAACGTCAGACTGCAAGGCTGGAACATCAGACTGCAAGGCTGGAACATCAGACTGCAAAGCTGGAACATCAGACTGCAAAGCTGGAACATCAGACTGGAAGGCTGGAACGTCAGACTGGAAGGCTGGAACGTCAGACTGCAAAGCTGGAACATCAGACTGCAAAGCTGGAACATCAGACTGCAAAGCTGGAACATCAGACTGCAAAGCTGGAACATCAGACTGCAAAGCTGGAACATCAGACTGCAAAGCTGGAACATCAGACTGCAAAGCTGGAACATCAGACTGCAAAGCTGGAACATCAGACTGCAAAGCTGGAACATCAGACTGCAAAGCTGGAACGTCAGACTGCAAAGCTGGAACGTCAGACTGCAAGGCTGGAACATCAGACTGCAAAGCTGGAACATCAGACTGCAAAGCTGGAACATCAGACTGCAAAGCTGGAACATCAGACTGCAAAGCTGGAACATCAGACTGCAAAGCTGGAACATCAGACTGCAAAGCTGGAACATCAGACTGCAAAGCTGGAACATCAGACTGCAAATCTGGAACATCAGACTGCAAATCTGGAACGTCAGACTGCAAAGCTGGAACATCAGACTGCAAAGCTGGAACATCAGACTGCAAAGCTGGAACATCAGACTGCAAAGCTGGAACATCAGACTGGAAATTGGGAGCAGGTTGGGTTACTGGCAGGATTGTATGAGTAGGGAAGAACTTCCGTTTCTTCTTTGGCTTAACTGCTGGAGATCTGTAGGTGGCTGTAGGACTGTAGACAGGAGGTGAGGCATACTGAAAGGAAGGGCTGGGATATGGCAAGGAAGGGGGAACAGCAGCCAGAGGGAGTTCTTGTGGGAAAGTTGCAGGTATTAGAGAAGAGGCAGGTGGGTTAAAGGCAGGATAGGTACAGGAAGGAGAAACAGGGCATTGATACTTGGTGGGAAGCAGGGTATATTGGGCTGTAGCTGAGGTTGCCATGAGCGATGGGGGAATAGATTCTTGGGAAGGCAGGTGATTAATGGCAGGGCTGGGTTGTTGTGGCTTGGCTAAATTAAGGAGATCTGACCATGCCTGTAGCACAGGATGAACAAACATTGCTTCACACACAGCCTGACTAACCAGAGATTGCACTGAATGGATGCAATCAGACAACACCTGCGGAGAACAAGAGGCATAATGTTCCTTGAAAAAGGCTGGGTCATCCTCTAATAACCACACCAGAGACTCAACCTGATCAAAACTGAAGGGGGGAGAAAAATCATCCCTGCCCTCTGGAGTCCTGGACAAGGCTAGCTCTGCACACAGCTGGATCAGAGGCTGAACATTTTCAAATAGCAAACTACCCTGATCAACCAGAGAATGGGCCAGATGGATACACTCCAGGAGCTGATACCTGGCCCACTCTTTCAATACCAGACGACAGTAATTGTTATCCTCCAACACCAGTGAGGCAAGGAGAACAACAGTTTTTGATTGCATTTTCATAGCACTACAATGGTTCCTTTGCGCAGTCACTTCTGGTCAGAGATGGCCTTGATTTACTGTCATGAGCGGGTGTGACCAGAACCGTGTG
Organism: Lithobates septentrionalis; assembly: GCA_037952835.1. Lineage (NCBI taxonomy): Eukaryota > Metazoa > Chordata > Amphibia > Anura > Ranidae > Lithobates > Lithobates septentrionalis. Next base: position 997,055 of record JBBDGP010000881.1, on the reverse strand, counting down.
ATCTGCGACAGAGGACACCCAAACGTATATAAGTGAAAATATATATTAATTTATTAAGGAAAGTGAGTAATAAATAACAACCAACTCCAATATGACACAGTGCAATAACCAACCACAGACGGAGACCTACAAATAACAATAGACAGATAAATGCAATAAATGGGAAATACCAGGTTCATAAACAATAGCCAGGCCAGGGTCATACACAGAAGATCAGCAGGGATGTTCCAGAGACGTAAACGTAAGCCAGGCCAAGGTCATACACAGGGAAGTCAGTAGATGGGGTATGGAACACAGGACAGGGAGAGGATGGATGGGTCAGACTGCAGGCAGGGACCCAAGGTAACAGGTGGGACAGGATAGGGTCCCAGACAGGGACAGGGACAGGATCAGGACTCAGGGCTCAGGGCTCAGGGCTCAGGTTCAGGATCAGGATCAGGATCAGGATCAGGATCAGAAAGCTAGCAGGTCAGGAGGCAATGACGAAATCAAGGCAAACATGTGAATGCTTGCCGGGTATTTATAGGCCTATGATTGGCCTCAAGTGACACCTGATTGTAGGAGGTACTGTCTGCTCCACACTGCCAGGATCCATCCGCTGGTGGACGCCAGTACTGCGGCCCAAAGATGATATATTATAAACAGGGAAAAGCTCTCCTGACAGTTCCAAACTGCCAGGAGACACCTGCTGGTGGACCTCAGTACTGCATGCCAAATAACAGGTCTTACCAGCGGATGGAACATTTCCTGACAAACGCCTTTTTCATAGATCGATGGTACTATTACAGTTTACCTGTGGAGGGGCAGGGAACGTCTGTCTCAGTCTCTCAGCGGCTCGCTGTGAGGCTGAGACTGCCATAAGTCCAGGTACCTGGCGGATCCAGACTTCCTAAGTCGGGATGACGCACTGCTTCGACTGATACTGGTGATGTCAGCGGAGTGCGGACTGCAGACCGCTCTACGCTGAAAACGGGTCACAGGAATGCAAAACGAATTGCACTCCTGTGACCCTTAGGAGAAACACAGCCTAAAAAGCACAGGCTGGACTTCTCCTTTAACATGGGAAAAAGCCACACAGGTCTACAAGGGCTAATCCATTTCAAGGGGAGTCCTTTCTTCTTCAGAGAAGCTGAAGAAGAAGGGATTCCCCTTGAGGGTTATATATCAAATAAAAGTGCGCATACAAACACAAACATCACTATAGAGCTAAAACCCAATATTTCTCAATAGAGTGAAAATAACCAGTTAGGAAAAAGTAAATCCGTTCAATCAAAATGTAGCTATAGAATTCCAGCCTTCCACCAGCAGGATGCACGAATCTTGAAAAACACATATCCCCTTGTGCCCTTTACCAAATGGACAGTGGCGGCTGGTGCTCCATATTTTAGAGGGGACAGCAAACAAACCACCTGGCTGGCCCCCCCACCCCCCTGGTTGGTCAGTCAATACCCCCCCAACCCCTCCTCCCCATTGCTGGGTCGCTCAGTCATTCCCCCCGCTCATCCATCCATCTGGTCCGCCAGCCCTGCACTTACCCCATCCAGGTCCCGGGCAGCTTTGGCGGCTTCCCTCTGTGTCTCCTCCTCTTCCTCCCTGCCTCTGCTCCGGCCAATCCGGTCGCTTCTCCTCTTGGCCAATCAGCTCTCGGAGGAGAAGCAGGAAGACAATAGCGAATATTAATTTGCTATTGTCACACAACTGGGTGGGCTCAGGGCGCAGTGCTCTGCGCCCCAAGGCCACCCTTTTTTGAAGCCAATTAGAGCCTCAGGCACTAATCATGTGCTTAAAAAAAACAAACCCATTTACTTCAATGCGTCCGGCGCCCTGCATGTAGATTTACTGGGCCAGGCGCATAGATTAGGGGGGATGGTGCCAAGGTACCCTGCATCAGCGTCCGCCACTGCACATTGATGAGCCTCTTACCAGACTGTGTTGCTCCCCAATCAAAGAGATCAACAAGGCATGTTGTAATTCCAGATTTTAACAATGAACCACCAGCATAAACACCATTCCTAGGCTTCCAGATGCCTTCAGTACCAGTCATCTTGGCCTGGTAATCCCATGCAGGATATAATGCAAAGGAACAAAAGCCACACATACAGTGGGGAAAATTATTATTTGATCCCCTGGTTATTTTGTAAGTTTGCCCACCTATAAAAGAAATGAAGGGTCTATCATTTTTATCATGGGTGTATTTTAAATGGTAGAGGCAGAATATTACAAATACAAATGTTATAAATTGAGTTGCAGTTCAGTTAGTAAAATAAGTACGGTATTTAATCCCCAAGCAAAACATGACTTATTACTTGGTGGAGAAACCCTTGTTGGCAAACACAGAGGTAAGACGTATCTTGTAGTTGATAACCAGGTTTGCACACATCTCAGGAGGGATTTTGGTCCACTCTTCTTTACAGATCTTCTCTAAATCCTTAAGGTTTCTTGGCTGCCTCTTGGCAACTCAAAGTTTCAACTTCCTCCATAAATTTTCTATAGCATTAAGGTCTGGAGACTAGCTAGGCCACTTCACGACCTTAATGTGCTTCTTCTTTGCTGCCTTGGCAGAATGTTTTGGGTCATTGTCATGCTGGAAGACCCATCCACGACCCATCTTCAGTGTTCTGGCTGAGGGAAGAAGGTTCTCATCCAAGATTTTACAACTCATGGCCCCTTCCATTGGCCTCTCGATGTGGCAAAGTCGGCCTCTACATTTAGCAGAGAAACAGCCCAAAAGCATCATGTTTCCACCTCCTGTGCTTGACTGGGGGATCAGGAAAGAATTTTTCACTGTCAGAGCAATATGGCCCATGCTTTATAAGGATTGTTTTGCCTTCCTCTGGATTCAATGTGGGTTTAGTGTTCTGTATATGGAGGTTTTAGATGTATTTATTCATTTTTCTATTGGTTGAACGCAATACATTATTTTTTTCAACCTGACTGGTTATGTACAGTAAGTTCCTGTTTTACTTGTATCAGTGAAGATTATAAGTGCTACTCCTACTTGAAGATTAAAGTGGTTCATAAGGCAGGTTTTTTACCTTAATGCATTCTATATAGACCCACAGAGCCGGCTCGGGAGCAAGCATGCATGAGTGCCCCCATAGTAAGTGGTTTCTTATGGGGCCACTCGCTCGGCAGGGGGCAGGAGCCAGGAACACCAGCAGGGGACCCCAGAAGAGAAGGATCAGGGCTGCTCTGTGCAAAACCCTTGTACAGAGCAGCCACGTATAACATGTTTGTTATTTCTTTTAAATAATAAAATTGCCTATAGAATCACTTTAAAATTGTTGCTGAGAAAATGTTTTTAAAAATTGCAATGACGGGGAGTGTCTTACAGTGTGACTGTAATGGGCAGAAATATGACCGGAAGGTTTTACAGCCTTAGAAGTATAAATCCTATCTATGTCCCCTGGTTGTATAACCTCATTTGAAATCTTTGTACTTATTGATTTAAATTTTTTGTCTTACATTTTTTCCTTATCCTGCAATTCCTCTAATATTTTCTGGTTTCAGTAAAGTATTCTCGGCCCCCTCAATGTTCCACTGACATTCTTTCTGTTTCCCATTATTTCTTTTTTTACAATAAAGCCGCGTTGATTGCTTCATGCCGGGATCCTGCTATTACACAATTTAATTTTTTCCCACTGTAGTCATATTACCTTCCTAAACACCATTATTTTTTTTTTCGTTTTTGAGCTCATTCAGTAATGTAAAAATTAATGTGCAATAACCAGGGGCAGCTCGTCCATTAAGGGCGCATGAGCAACGCCCCCCTACTCACGCGTCCGGCCCCCATGCAGGACGCCGGATGCAGGGATTCCAATAGGGGGGGGGGGGGGTTTGAAGCACGGGATTCGACCCAGAGGCTCTAATAGGCTTTAAAATAGGGTGGGCTCAGGGCACAGAGCACTGCGAACTGAGCCCACCCAGGTGTGTTACAATAGCAAATGAATATTCACTATTGAAACACTGATCCTCCTCCCGGCCAATCAGGACCTGTCACCCGATTGGCTGAAAGGACAGGCTATCAGATTGGACACCTAGGAGGAGAATGGAGGAGTAGCACAGTGGAACCCGCCGTGATGCAGAGGAGGAAAAGACCCGATGAAAGCCGCAAGCCATCGCCCGTCCGAAACCTAGACAGGGTAAGTGCGGGGCTGGATGACCGACCAACACCACCCGCGGGGGATGGGTAGGGCAGGTGACCCAACTGACTGATTGACTGACAGCGGGGAGCGGGGGAGGCAGCTCCCAGGGCAAAGATGCCACACTGCGCCTCGACCCCTATTATATGCAAGCTTAGGGCATACTTCCCCCAGGAGTCATCTGCTTGTCAATAGGAGGATTTTTATTAAAAGTGGAGTCATCGCAAGAACTGAGACTGTAGCAGAGAGGAGATAGAGAGCACAGCCTCCTGGCTCCCTACTGCTCTCCTCACTGGTCCCAGTGCTTGGCTGACAGGAGTAGTGATGCTGCTGTCACTACTCCTGTCAGGCATATAGTCAGAATGGTGGTACTCCCATCCATGCAGTATACAACTGCGCCCAGGGCAGCCACTCTTCCTGCCCACCCCTTGCCCCGGCCCTGCCTGGGTCTCAGCATTTCTCCTCCCAGGTCTCCCCACCTGAGGCCTCACCAAGGGCAGCTTCTGCCTGGAAGGGCAGCATGCCCCCCCCAGGCTGGACTTCTCCACTCTGGGACAAGACTCAGAGCTCTGTGTGCTTCCAGAATAAATACAGTCTCCTATCATGCCATCAGAGCCTGCCTCTCTGGGATAGGCTGGGGCTGCATCCATATTTATGCTGCCATCTGCATAACCCCACACCTATCACCCAGAAACTGGATACAGAGGAAGCTATCAGGCAGATCGGCAGCAGCAGAGCACACAGAGCAGACCTGACTTAACAATTACAGCTCACTGAATACAGTACAGTACTTTACCTTATCCAAAATGACAGCCACACTACATTGTGGCAACTAAATTCACTTATCAAAAACACACACTAACCTAACTATCATAGCACCTACCTAGGAGGGTGCTACACATATATTACGTTTTATTCATTCGCACTGTGCCTCTGAATTTGCTAGATAATTCAACTAGTCAGTAATCTAGCACAGCCCCCTCCTCCTTTTATATCATAACCCTCTCTTCTTCTCCGAGTGTCTAATTACTGTCTGTACTGGCCCAGCTCCTCGGCTGCTCTCCCCTTCCTAATATACTTTTTATGTAGTAGCTGGGGAGGAGCGAAGGGGAATACTATAAAACAGCCATTTTCAATTAGGGCTCCTTGGAACCCTAGGGTCCCTCCATAGTTTGCTAGATGTTTCCTTAGCTGTGGCTAGATAGACCTCCCATTTGATGGTACCTGTAAAGTTCTAGGACCAACACTATTTGACAGAGCCCGCTGCAAGACATCAATATTTATTTTTTTGCTGCTACAGAGTGTCACTTGAATCTGCTGGGGCCGATGACGTCACATCCAAGATGGCCGCACCCATCAGCAGACTCAGAGCTTTTGGATGTTTACACCAGAAAGGATTTTACAGGGAAGTAACACACTTCTACACCATTATTTATGATGCTCAGTCTGATGTTTGCACTTGTGAAGTATTTATTGCTTCTCAGAATGTATGAGTGTAGTTTTCCTTTGTATGAGCTGATCGGCATTTGTAAAGTGTAATTAGCTTTATGAACTTTAAATAACCAATGATTCATTGAGCAAATAAAAGAGCTGAAGAAATCGTTCAGGGGGGATGTGGGTTGGGGTGCTTTGCATAGTACGGTAGACTGGAGTCGAATCAAAAGGAACATTTTTTGTACAGTTTTCTATTTTTTTTTCAGTGGAACTCAACTGTATCTGTGTACAACAAACTGAAAGTGTTTTATAATTCATTTTTAATATGTAAAGCAAACTCCACCTTACATCCATATGTGCCCCTCCATATGTGCTATTGGTTGCTAGGATCACTGATGTAGGGAGTGGAGGAGACTTTTGCACTGGGCACTATAGGAAGGCCATGGCTGGCTGTCAGTAGATGCACTGGTCTTTGTATTTTGATACTCAAACCTGCACCATCCACTGCCAGCCAGTCGGGGTATTTTCAAGGACAGTTGCTGCGGACTGCAGGCATGATAAAATCTGGTAGCAGGCCGGATGAGGTCCATGTGCCGTATTTTGGAGACCCTTGATCTAAAAAAAAGTCATCAGAGGCTGGCCTGGGTTGCTTGTAGGCAGGTTGAAGTATGGGAGCCAACAGCTGGCCCAGGCTGAATAAAGGGTTAGGTGTTTCTTGCTTAATTCCCAGGCTTTTGGTCGTAGCCAGCCCACATGTGCTGTAAAAAGGGGACGACTGAGGTCCAAAAAGATGAGTTGTGGTTGGTCCGGTGAGTTCCAGCATCACCTGCGAGCGCAATCGTTGGCGCTACAGAAGAAACCGGGACAATGTTGTTATGGACTCTCCCATCAAGGTGGTATGCCTGGGCCACTACATTTTTTCTAGTCAAGATTAGGGAATGGACATTGTTTATATTGAACTCTCATGCTGCATCTCTCCAGTAGAGTTAAAATAATAGTTCTGAGCCTGATCTGAACTTATTCGAAGGGGAGCATGTGGGTTGTGAAGTATCCAAAAGAACCAGGGTCTGTAACAAGCACTACGGGGTATGAAGTAACACCATTACATAAGGGTTAACTCGGCAAGACAAGAAGAGGAGTGTAGTTGCTAAGAGTAACCAAGTACAAGTTCAACACACAAAGCAACTAGTTGTTAGATGTACCTGGTAAGGTGACACGTCCTCCGATAGCAAGAGGGTCAATGTTCTGGCTCCCTCCCTAGCAGTTGGTATCCATTAGCAACCAAATCCGGACTCGTGTTACAGAGACCTATGGCCTGGTCATGAAGTATGGGAAAGAAGCAGTTATTATGAGCATGCATGAGGTCCGCGCTATGTGCTTGGCAGGAGCCCATTCTGTTACTGGGAGTGAGGTAACAGAGGTACACTGGACTGGTGGCGTGGCTCAGCACGTTCCTCCTACTGCAACATACATCAGTTATAGCGCGTGATGACATGCGCAAGACACTTTTCAGAGGAACTTTGTACATTTGTTACTGCATATGATGAAGGCTCATCTCTACCGCCATAATGTTTGATTCTCACATGAACAGAGCCCCATTTAGACCTTGGGGAGTTTACATTCTCACGGACAGTCACACATTGCTAAAATGCATGATACAACGTCATTCTGAGGTTATGTGTGCACATATACACGCAGTCATAGTGCCCAATGTGTGGTTTGCTTGAGCCACCAAAATTAAGATACAATATACCAGTCCAGAGTAAAAACTTTTACAGATGATGATCTGCAAAATATTACTTCCAAAGATACATTTAATAAAATAAATTATTATTTTTTTTTTTACATATTTATTATTACAGGGGGTCCCCTAGTTACAAACATCCGACTTACAAACGACTCCTACTTACAAACGGAGAGAGACAACAGGAAGTGAGAGGAAATCTACCCCTAGGAAGGGAAATTCACTCCTGTAAGAGCTATTATGGGGAAAAGGTGTATCCACTGATGCTTTATCACCAATCCTTGTTTCCACAACAACCCAAAATTTTCAAAATGTAATTAACATTGGGACAGAAAGTGAGGTGAAATCTTCTGAACAGGGGCAGAAACAGCAAAACAAATGTTACAGGGGTGATAACCCTTCCCTATGCTATCCAAAAAGTTTAAAAATTGTTTTTTTGGCTGGAGCTACACTTAAAAAATTTACCTGTTCTGACTTACAAACAGATTCAACTTAAGAACAAACCTACAGTCCCTAACTTGTTTGTAACCCGGGGACCCCCTGTATTGTACTGTTGATTATTTTTTAATATTATATATATATATATATATATATATATATATATATATATATATATATATATATATATATATATATATATATATATATATATATATATATATATACAGTATATATATATACAAAATATATCATTTTTTATATTGATTTTATATCATTTTTGTATGGGGGGGGTCCCTTATGTCAGGGGGGGGGCCTGGGGCAGTTGCCCCTTTTACCCTCTTATAAATCCAGCACTGCACATTAGCACAGTCCCCATCTGGCCCCCAGGCATTGATGAGCACACTCAAAAGGTACCCCTGCGTACATGGCGAGTGGCCCTGTCCACATGCTGTTGTTTCCAAAGATGGGGGCCACTTGATGGTTGGGGACCAAGTAAAACAGGAGGGGAGCTTTTCTTCACATGTCACTTAAAGTGGTTCTAAAGGCTGAAAGATTTTTACCTTCATGCATTCTATGCATGAAGGTAAAAAACCTTCTGTGGAAAACCCCCTTCGAGTCCCCCAATCCTTACCTTCACTACCTCTGATCCAGCGATGTTCATGATAGCCTCAGCTGTCCCGGTACTCTCCCTCCTCATTGGCTCCCACTGCTGTCAATCACTGCCAGTGAGCTAATGAGGAGCGAGCGGGGGGGGGGGGGGGCTCTATGTGTCTTATGGACGCATAGAGGAGTGGCTTGGGAGCGAGCACGCAGCCATGCCCCCCAGAGGGCTTTCTCTGGGGGCACTGCTCGAGGAGGAGGAGCCAGGAGCGCCGGCGGGGGACCCGAAAAGTAGAGGATCTGGGCTGCTCTGTGCAAAACCACTGCACAGAGCAGGTAAGTATAACATGTTTGTTATTTAAAAAAAACAAAAAAATCAAAGCTTTAATCCCACTTTAACCATGAATGTAAACCAATATATGTAAACTACAGTATATGAATAGTATATAATTATAGTCTATCCTTGTCCCTTTTACACCGCGTTTCCCCCCAGATTCAGTATTATCTGTTATGATGTTTAAAAGTACTATTTTAACCACTTGCCTACCGGGCACTTACACCCCCTTCCTGCCCAGGCCTTTTTTCAGCTTTCAGTGCTGTCACACTTTGAATGACAATTGTGCGGTCATGCTACACTGTACCCAAACTAATTTTTTATCATTTTCTTCACACAAATAGAGCTTTCTTTTGGTGGTATTTAATCACTTCTGGGTTTTTTATTGTTTACAAAAAAAAAGAAAAGACCGAAAATTTTGAAAAAAAATGTTTTTTACTTTTTTTTCTGTCAGTAAATTTTGTAACTAAGTAATTTTTGCCTTCATTTATGTGCGCTGATGAGGCAGCACTGATGGGCACTGATAGGCTGAACTGGTGGGCACTGATGAGGAGGTACTAATAGGCTGCACTTATGTTCACTGATAGGTGGCACTGATATGTGGCACTGATGAGCACTGATAGGCAGCACTGATCGGCCCTGTTAGGTGGCACTGATGGGCACTAATAGGCGGCACTGGTGGGCACTGATAGGCGGCACGGATAGGCGGTACCGATGGGCACTACTGATGGGCGACACTGAAGGGCATTGATCAACAGCAGTGATGGGTATTGATAGGCAGCACTGATAGGCGGCACTGATTGCCAGCACTGACTGGCATCGCTAATGGGCACTGATTGGTGGCACTGGTGGGCACTGATTGCTGGCATTGGTGGGCAATGGTTGGCACCGATTGTTGACACTGTATTGCAATATTGTAATCAGGGCACTGATGATCAGTGCCCTGATTACATTCCTAGATGTCCCCCTATTTGGAGATGCCGCTGATCGGCTCCCCTCACTACGCACTCTGTCAGTTTATCACCGACATCTCCGTGTTTACATGTGACCGGCTGTGATTGGACACAGCCAATCACATGGTTAAAGAGCCGCGGACGTGGCTTTTTACAGAGATCGGGGTCGCTCGGTGTCCTAGCAACACCTCGCGTCCCCGAGCGAGAGCCGCACCGCCCCGCCGTCATTTGATGGTGGGCGGGCGGCAAGCAGTTAAACACAATATCTTAAATGAGACCCCAAAGCTCAAACACATACCCTGTTTCCCCGAAGATAAGACCTAGCGTGATTGTCAGTGATGGCTGCAATATAAGCCCTACCCCCCAAATAAGTCCTAGTTAACCACTTCATATCCGGGCCATTTCTGACACTTCGCTCCTACATGTCAAAAATCATCATTTTTTTGCTATAAAATTACATAGAACCCCCAAACATTATATATGTTTTTTTAGCAGAGACCCTACAGAATACAATGGCGGTCATTGCAAATTTTTATCTTGCACGGTATTTGCGCAGCAATTTTTCAAACGCGTTTTTTTTGGAAAAAAAACAGTTTCATGCTTAAAAAAAAAAGAAAACAGCAAAGTTAGCCAAATTTTTTTGCATTGTGTGAAAGATGAAGTTACGCCGAGTAAATAGATACCTAACATGTCACGCTTCAAAATTGCACACGCTCGTGGAATGGCGCCAAACTTTGGTACTTAAAAATGCCCATAGGCGACGCTTTAAAATTTTTTACTGGTTACATGTTTTGAGTTACAGAGGAGGTCTAGGGCCAAAATTATTGCTCTCGCTCCAACGTTCGCGGCGATACCTCACATGTGTGGTTTGAACACTGTTTTCATATGTGGGCGGGACTTACGTATGCGTTCGCTTCTGCGTGCGAGCTCACGGGGACAGGGGCGCTTTAAAAAATTTTTTTTTTTTTTTTATTGTTAATTTTACTTAAATTTTTTTATTTTGACACTTTAAAAAATATTTTTTTTTTTGATCACTTTTATTTCTATTACAAGGAATGTAAACATCCCTTGTAATAGGAATATGACACGATCAGTCCTCTTTACAGTGAGATATGGGGTCAATAAGACCCCACATCTCACCTCTAGGCTGGGAAGCCTAAAATAAAAAAAATAATTAAAACGATCGCCGCTTCACAACCGAAGCGGCGCCGTTTTTTTGAATGCAGAGGCCGGGCGTGACGTCATAACATTGCGCCCGGCCTCCGAACGATCATAGAGACTCCGGCGACCATCTGGTCCGCCAGAAATCTCTATGGTGAACATCCGGCGCCGGCGGATCCGCTATCCGACTCACCGATCGCTGAGGTGAGTCGGTAGTAGCACCGGAGGGCGGCAGGAGGGGGGGGGGGTGTCCCCTCCCGCCGCCCGTAAGAACGATCAAGCGGCGGAACAGCCGCTATGATCGTTCTTATGGTGTACGGAATCGCCGGCTGAAAATGCCGGTATCTGAATGATGTCTGTAGCCTCAGACATCATTCAGATATAAGCCCTGAAAGTGGAGGCCGTCATATGACGGCCTCCGGATGTCAAGTGGTTAAAGTTCTTGTAGGTCTTCTTTTCAGGGTAGGGCTTATTTTCGGGGAAACAGGGTAGGCCTTATTTGGGGGGTAGGGCTTATATTGCAGCCATCACCGACAATCACGCTAGGTCTTATTTTCGGGGAAACAGGGTATGAGTGTGTGTGTGCATGTGTGTATATATACTGACAGTGACAGTAGGGCAAAGGTTGGTTTCAGTAGTTTTTATTTTTATTGTTTTATTTTTTATTATTTTTTACAATTTCTTTTTTTTTATTATTATTATTATTTTTTTTTTACAATTTTTTAGGAACCCCAATAGGGGGCTGTGGTGAAATATCTGGAGTCTAAACAGGGGGGGGATCTGCGCCACATGGGGTGATTAGGGTGTGCCCAGGCACACCTGGCATACCCTGTGCGCACGCCTATGAATGAGACCATAAGAACATAATTCAAAGACATCAAATCTATGGCTTGGGCTCTAGTATGGCTATTTTATAATAAAATAAGAATCCTTGCACACACTCCATCTAGGAAAGGCGGCTCGCTGCAAACCGGTATTTATAGTAATGATCAGCGAGTAGGAGGAATGAAACAAGAGAAAGAATAAGTCACAACATCAGATGAGATCTCTGTGGCGGTTACTGCGGTTCTTTTCCGTATTGGAAACACAATCTGCAATTCTTTAGAAGAAACTTTCCAGCACACCCAGTAAATGACAGAGCACAGCTCCCGGGCCTGTTCTCTGTATCCATTTACAGGATAAAATAGTGAACCTCTCCTCCCCCTCCGCGTGATAAAAGATCATTGGATAGCAGAGCGCAGTCTGTGCCCGGCCATTAATCATGAACTCAAATGTTTATACATGCCGTGTACCATTACACCTTTTATTCTATGAGGCCCTCTCTACAATTTTTTATTTTGGCCCCCCACCTCTGTCTTTTGGATAGAAGCTCTTGGAAAAAGGACACTGCTTGTCACTACTCTCCACCTGACCAGGTTTAACCACTTGACCGCCAGAAGCTTTACCCCCCTTCCTGACCAGGCCATTTTTTGCTACATGGCACTGCGTTATTTTAACTGACAATTGCATGGTTGTGCGACGTTGTACCCAAATAAAATTCATGTCCTTTTTTTCCCCACAAATAAAGCTTTCTTTTGGCGGTATTTGATCACCTCTGCGGTTTTTATTTTTTGTGCTATAAATAAAAAAAGACCAACAATTTTGAAAAAAAAAAAAAAAACAATATTTTTTACTTTCTGCTATAAAACATATCCAATAAAAGAATGTAAAAAATCGAATTTCTTCATCAATTTAGGCCAATATGTAATCTCCTACATATTTTTGATAAATAAACTCCCAATAAACGTATATTGATTGGTTTGCACAAAAGTTATAGCGTCTACAAACTATGGCATATTTTTATTTTTTGACACTTTTTGGGGACCAGTGACACTAATACAGTGATCAGTGCTAAAAATATGCACTGTCACTCTACTAATGATACTGGCTGTTATCATCAGAGGCGATCAATGGGTTAACTGTGTGCCTAGGTTGTGCTTACTCACTGCAGGGGAGGTGCTTTGACTAGGGGAAGGCAAAGATCCGTGTTCCTGCTTTGCAGAAACATAGGATCAATACCTTCTCTTCTGACAGAACGACAATCTGCCTTGTTTACATAGGCAGATTGTCATTCTGCCTGTGTCCTGTGCAATCAGCGGTTGCCGGCAGACATCGAGTCCGTGGTACCCGCCGCTGGGCTCCCGCTGAGTGTGATCACAGCAGGAGCGGGTCCCCGGCAGCGCACACATGTTCCCCAGATGCGGGAGCATCAGATCACGTACTAGGCACGTGATCTGGTGCAGAGTGGCGACCCTGGTGCAGTATATCTACGGTGGGCAGTCGTGAAGCAGTTAAATAGCCAATATTGCCTTGTAGTGATAGTGTCTCTGGAAAGGGCCCCGTGTACCCCCATATAAATACCTTACCTTACCCTGGTCCTCTGTAGCCAGCGACAGTTGGCTTGTTTGGAAATGAAGGTCTAGGCTTGAGCACTGTCATAAGTATGGTGGAGTCATGTCAACGCTCCCTCGGCTCTCCAACACAGCCAATCTTAGCTCCAGCGAGCAAGGAGCCAGAAGGAAGAGAGGATATGGGGTTGGGGAATGGCATATCCAGAGGCAATGGGGTTGATTTACTAAAAGCAAATAGACGGTTCACTTTGCAAGGGGATTTTCCCCAGAGCTTAGTTAAGGAGGTGAAGCTCTGTTGACCTGCACCATCCAATCATGTGCAAGCCAAAATGCGTTTTGTTTTTTTTTTTCTTTTCCTTGCACATGTTCGGGTATTTATTGCAAAGTAAAATTTCACCACAATCACTAAGCTCTGGGGAAAATTCCCTTGCAAAACACAGTCCATTTGTCTTTAGTAAATCATCCCCATTGTCACCTGGCTCTACCTGGGTAAGGTGACAGTTTCTAATTACACTTGTTAAACCTTTGTTGCCATGGTGTAATGGGGTGCTGGGTCCAAAATAATGACACACTTACACACAAGTCTCAGTATGCCACTGGATTTGATGGCATACTTAGACTTGAAGTTTAGGATACTGGCTACACCGATATCTGGAGTCCAGAATACTGCAATGCTGACACTTGGGGTACTGGCTACACAGATATCTGGAGCCCATGATTCTGGAATACTGACACGGGGGGTTGATTTACTAAAGGCGAACAGATTGTGCATATTGCAGGTGCAGTTGCTCCAGAGCTTAGTAAATGCTTCACTTTGCAAAGAATATCCAATCACATGCAAGGGAAATAAATAAAAAATGCATTTTTGCTTGCACGTGATTGGATGATGGAAGTCATCAGAGCTTCTGTTCATTTACTAAGCTCTGGAGTTCTTTTTGCCTTTAATAAATAAACCCCATTGATACCCCATAGTTATTCCTATTTAACCTCTTATTAAATCATTCCTCTCCCTTTTACATTAGTAATCTTTTTTAAGATTCTTTTTTTTCTTGTACAGGCAACAAATCATGGAAGAAAAAATGTTTTAATTATCATGTTAATTCAAAACTTGGTTTGTTTTACCACTTTTCCATGCTAATTATGACTAAACCACACCTACTGACCCACATCCACTTTTGATAGGCCCACATAACACCTCTTCCGGTTCGGTTGTCCTTGAAAAGGCAAGCAGGTCATGGCAGATCTCTGAATAGTCATAATCAGTGAGAGATTGGTAATAAAAGCAAACCTGTAATTAGATTAATCTAATAATTAATATCATACTTACCTTGTAATAATAGACCACATTTACGTTTCTTGGATACAAACACACAAAAAATACTAAAAAATGGCAAGGATCCCTATTAAGGGTGAGTGATCCCATGATAACTCAAATTTGGCAAGAATTGTCTCCTTTTCAAGCCTAATTCCCAACATTTTTTTAATTACAATAAATAACAATAATTTCAGGTTTTTATATCTGGCTGAAACCCCAGTGCAGAGATTTTTCCTTCATTCACTGTCCTGGTGTCACCAGGGAAAATGGAATGGACCAGTTGCCACCAGCATAGGAAGGCCTAGACAGTCATAAAAATATTGTCCAAAGTTGTAACCTACCCCCACTATGGGTTTTTGCCTATGTAGCGTACCCCAGGAAGAGCCGCTGGCTTTGATGGTCCCATTTCCCCAACTTAGTGCACACACAGCCAAGCATACTGTTTTCTCTTCTTTCTCAATGCCTCAAATAAAACGTCTAGGGGCATCTTTTTTATTTTTATTTCTGAGTAGAACTTGGATGGGTATGGGGAAGTCATGGGATACCCTGAAAGAACTGAATTGACTGAGGATACCTTTCTTCTCATTACTCTGACAGAGACCTTCCATACAGTTCACAACTTACTTGGAAAATGCCTAGGACTTGCTTCTTTGTAGAACTAAAACCTGTACACAGTCTCTAGGGCACAGGATTAGGTTAGTATTCACAGCACCATCAGTTGCCCCCTTCTTATATCTACCAGGCAATCTTCAGTGAGAGAGACACAGACTCATGATACCACAGGACTAATGGACACTCTTCCCTCCAGTGAGTTTCTCCAGACCATAAAAGAGAAATCCCAGACTTTAGACAATAGGCCCCCAGCTCAGACGATAGCAGGGACCACAATGACCTCCAAGCAGCCTCTCCAGCAGGCTGCCCAAAGGGGCAGAGCCACTCAGACAGGGGTCTACTCCGGCAGGGCTGAACCCAGGATCCAACAACTCTCTGCACCAGGATTCAGACTACCGCAGCCACCTACTGAACACAACTCTGCAATGAATGGCTGGGTCCCCATAAAAATTCAAGCTGCCTCTCTATTCTTCCTCACGTTGTGATTCAAGAATTTCCTAGAATGCAGGGGGAAGTAATCAGACCAGCAGCCTGGGAAACACTGAGCTGGCTAAAACAATCAGCCTCTGCTCTACTGATTACAGAGGAGCTAAACTAAATTTACCTAGCAACCTATACTAATCAGGGAGGTGTGTTAGAAAAATTTCCCCAGTATAGACACAGCAATACAACCTAAGAGGGGCTCCACAACTTCCATGCTACAGCAAATGAAATATAAAGCAGTAGAGTTCGACTTTAACCACTTGCCGCCCACCATATACCAAAATGACGGCGGCAAAGTGGTTTCAATATCCTGACTGGACGTCATATCAAGCCGCTGCGTGCCCCAAGGGGCATGTATTGCGGCGATCGTTGTTGCGGTGTGTCAATCTGACACACCGCAACACTGATCTTAGACCCCTTTCACACTGGAGCGGTTTTCAGGCGGTATTGCGCTAAAAATACCGCCTGAAAACCGCCCCTAAACAGCCTCCGCTGTTTGTTCAGTGTGAAAGCCCGAGGGCTTTCACACTGAAGCGGTGCGCAGGCATCGCGGTGAAAAAAGTCCTGCAAACCGCTTTTTTGGAGCGGGGAATACACCGCTCCTTCCCTGCTCCTGCCCATTGAAATCAATGGGACAGCGCGGCTATACCGCGGCAATACCTCGGCTATAGCCGCGCTGTACGAGGGATTTTAACCCTTTTTCGGCCGCCAGCAGGGGGTAAAACCGCACCGCTAGCGGCCGAATACCGCTGCAAGAACGACGGTACAGTAGCGCTAAAAATAGCGCTGTTGTACCGCCGACGCCCCCACCGCCCCAGTGTGAAAGGGGCCTAAGTAAAGAGTCTTTGACGGAGACTCTTTACCACGTGATCAGCTGTGTCCAATCACGGCTGATCACAGTGTAAACAGGAAGAACCTTTGATCGGCTTTTCCTCACTTGCGTCTGTCAGACGCGAGTAGAGGAGAGACGATCGGCTGCTCCTCTGATGGGGTGGGTCTGTGCTGATTGATTATCAGCGAAGCCCCCCCTTGGATGCCCACACTAGACCACCAGAGATGCCACTAGGACCACCAGGGATGTCACCACTAGGTATGCCACCCTAGACCACCAGGGATGCCAATCAGTGCCAACAATGGATGCCAATCAGTGCCCACAATGGGCATCACTGATTGGCAGGCATTGTTTGGCACTGATTGGCATCCATCTGTACCATCAATTAGTGTACATTAGTGCCACCTATCAGTGCCCATTCATGGACATCCGTGTCACCTATCAGTGCCGCCTTTCAGTGCCCATCAGTGCTGCATATCAGTGCCACCTATCAGTGCCCATCAGTGCTGCCTATCAGTGCCGCATATTAGTGCCCATCATCAGTGCCCATCAGTGCCACCTCATCGGTGCCCATCAGTGCCCATCAGTGCAGCCCCATCAGTGAAGGATGAAAATTACTTTTTTACAACGTTTTGTAACAGAAACAAAACAAAAATTTTTTTCTAAATTTTCGGTCTTTTTTTATTTGTTTAGCAGAAAATAAAAATCCCAGAGGTGATCAAATACCACCAAAAGAAAGCTCTATTTGTGGGAACAAAATGATAAAAATGTCATCTGGGTACAGTGTAGCATGACCCCGCAATTGTCATTCAAAGTGCGACAGCGCTGAGAGCTGAAAATTGGTCTGGGCATAAGTGCCCTGTATTGAAGTGGTTAATATTTAAGAGTGGATTGGATAAGTTGCTGGGCAAACCATAACGCAGATGCTTCCGATTTGGCATTACCAGACATCGGGCATGAGTTGCCAAGGACCACATTTTCATCTTTGAGTTTCTCCTCCTTCTTGCGGTGTTTGATTCAGATAAATGAGTTGTATTTATCCTCTATCCATGGGAGCACAGCTATCCGTACTAATCAGTGCTGCTCTGTCCAATTACCCAATGCTGTTAATTACACCCATTTGTCAAAATGAATGCTGGGTCCTCGCATTTATGTCTAGAAAGAATTATTCTTATGTGACCCCGCCATGTGACAGAACGCCAACTTGTAATTACCGATGTAGGAGCTTCTGCTTCCCTCTCTCTGCAGACTTCAGTTAATTACATATTGGGAAAGCACGTCCTAGCCTTGAACTGGCGTGTACTGGAACTGCCAGAAATACCCACATCTCCAAATCTCCAACACAGACCTTTTAATTTATTTGTTTATGGTTGGTTGAGTGTTCAAAAAAAATTTCTGAATATCGCCAGGTCATTATTCAGGACCTATAAGGGTCAATATCAGTACATTATTATTCTGGACCCTTAAAATGACGCTGCCACTACAGGACATACGAGTAAATGGACTGAACCACAGCGGGGGAGAAATTGGTCAACACACCTAGAGTTTTAACAAATAGGCCACCAGACAACATTTTGGATAAGGCAGAACCCCAGCCTCTCACCCACTTCCACCATCCCATGAGGCACTCCAGGTTTTTTATTTAAAAAAAACCTTCACATACCCTTTTCCTGCTGTCTTCTAGCCAATCTGGTGAAGCTCCCTCTTCTTCCTCCAGTGGTGGCCATTCTTCCAGGAGCATTGCTCAGTCTTGGGGTACTCTGATCGCAGACGCACCATAATCGCCAGGCTAGACTCTTGCGGAAGCCCCAGATACCAATGAGGTTATTCCTCTGCAGATTTCTTGACCAGAAACGGCCACTATATGATAATTTTGGCCCCTAATTGCCAGTATTTCAATATTCTGGACTCTAAAAGTCAATGTAGCTGGGATCTTGGACCCCGAGTGTCAGTGTCTCATTGTTCTGGACCTCAAATATCTGTGTAGCCAGTGCCGCAGACCCCAAAAGTCAGTGTCCCAGTAGTCTGGACTCCAGATATCTGTGTAGACAGTATCCTGGACCCCAAATATTTATGAATAAAGCTTGTTTGCAGACTCCATTTACACAAGAGACAATGTGGGCACTTCTAAAACACAGAATGAGTAACAAACGGGTCCCACAGCTACACCGCGTGAAACCTGTGATGAGGGGAAGTCCATGTGCCTATGTTAAGTGTAAAAAAAAAACAGACACCCTGTGCAATAATTACCAAAAACAAATCCCAAGAGTCTGTGCATTCCTTTAGATGTTTTCTCTGTATATGTTTTACTTGTGTGTTGATCTGTTTGGTTAGAAGAATAACCCTTTAAGCCCTGCCAGGGTCAGGCAGCAGTAAAAGAGGCACCGGCCTTGGGCGATGTACTGCAGGGGGTGCAGCTGGCACAGGAGTCTCTCCTACTTCTGCATCCCTGGCCATCTACTGCAGTGCAGGTTACACTGGGAGATTGTGGCTCTTCCTGTGTAACCAGTGGCACTCCGCTCTGCTGTCAATGTGAGGAGGTCTGTGTGTTCCTAATAAACAGAGCACAGCACCCGACTGTCACAGAGCTCTGAGGATTGCACAGGCAGAGCCACATTCTCCCTGTGTAATCTGCAGGACTGAGCTGTTAGTTTGACAGCTCAGGTCCTGCTCTGAATTCATTCTGAATAAAATCTGTCATTGAAACTTTTATTCATAAATTACTGTGTAAATAGATTAATATATTAATGTGTAAAAAAGAAGAAACTAACTTGGAAACCAAAAAAAAAAAAAAAGTGTCGCCCTCTATTAAATAGTGAAATCTGTGTTTATTTGTGTTTCTGGAACCAAGGTTAGGCCAGATTCACACTCAACATTCAACATATATGACCCGTTTCTGCACTGTCAGAACGAGAGTCCGAAAATAAGAATGAAAATCCGAAATAACAAAAAATGATTCAACCTACGAATCGATTACATTTGGATAATTATTTATTTATTAATATCGTCTTTATTTATTAATAATGATAATAATAATTAAAAAATCTATAACAAACTATAAACCAATAAATTATAGGTATTGGAATCTCCTTTAAAACTTGCCTAACTTTTAGTGAATATAACAAATACGAATGCATCCGAATTTACCAAGGTAACAAATACCGCATCCAAACGAATGGAACGAAAGCATTCTGAAGTTATGAAGGATCCGAAGTAACGAATGGCAATCATAACGAATGATTGGATAAACAGAAAAAAGGAAAAAAACGAAAACGAAAAAAAAAAACAACAGATACAGTTTAGTTCAGCTTTAACCTTTAGGCCCCCTTTAGGCCCCATTCACACCTGAGCGTAGTGTTTTCAGGCAGAAAGTCGGGCGCATTTTTACCGCATTGGTCACCAATGTAAAAAGCAGAAAAACACCCAAATCTGCCTAACAAAAAGTTCCAGAACTTGTTTGAGTTTCAGGCGTTTTGGAGCTTCTGGCTTCAGACGTTTTGGAGTGGAGATGTGAACCATCTCCATAGAGAATCATTGATTTGTTTCTCCCTCAAGCGTTTTGTAGCTTCAGGCTTCAAGCTACAAAACGCTCAGGGTGTGAATGGGGCCTAAAATTGGTAGTCAAATTTTTAACTTATTTTTGTTATTAACTCCCTTATTACCTTGTATATTTTTTTAATATCTCTATATAAACATTTTACCTTTTGTGGTAGTTTTTGGAATGACGAATTAAGAAGCTGGGGGGGGGGGGGGGGTCGAGCTTTGTCATCCTTTACTTGACTGCTCTGATCAAGCCATGCTGCACTCCAACCACATTTTGGGCAGAACTTCCCCATTTTAGTCCTCAGACCACTCACCATCTACCCAACAGGGTTCTGTGATATTGGGGATGGCTGTAGATCTGTGTTTGATACATTTAGACACAAACTGTCCTTCTCATTAAAAAATGGCAATAAAAAAAGGAAATGAAGACAAGATGCCTAGAGAAGAAGGGAAACTTGTGGCTACCGTGTTCTGAGCGTCCGCCTATGCACGCCTATCGTGATTTCATCTCCTCTTCTCTGGGAAAAGTTGGCGGTTCTCTGACTTCTCTAGAAATCTGGCCGATCTTCAAATTCTATTATTATATCTTTCTTTTTCCTTTTTTTTTTTTTTTTTTTTTGGCGTGCCATTTCGAAGCAGGAATCTGGCATGCGGCAGTGAGAATGTTCCAGACCCCCAGAAGAGCGGTCTTTATGGAGGCCGTCAAGCATCAGATTCCAGGCCTGGGTTGCATTAGCCCCTCTTTTATGGTTTGTCAGGCTCGGGATATAAACAAACAGCAGATTAGAGAGCAGGGAAGACCAAACAAATCGTTTCAAGTAGAAGTAAGCCCAATCACGAAAATCTCACATAAGCTGTAACATGCTCATTTCATTTCAAAAGTCATTTTCAATATTTTTTTAAATCGGCGGCTTTCATTAAAATAATTCTTGTTGATCTTGCCATGGAAAACCTTGTTCAGGTACTATGTGTTATAGAGAGGCAAGGTTCTCTCTTTGTTTCCCAATTGTGCTCTTGTGTTATCACCCTGTCACAAGGGCTTCTAATGGAGGAAACCCTGAGACATGTCTTGCAGTCATCACTAGAGACTGGCTGCAAAGAGGCATGCTCAACCCGTGGGCCGCGGAGCCGCCTGATATTGCCTGCAGCCTCAAACCTATGGCAACCCACACAGCCTCCTTCGGGTGCATGCTGTTCTACTGAATGATTGCCAGTACTCCATAATCCTGGTGGCTGTCATACATAAGCTGCTATCAGGGCAGCACAGTGGCTAAGTGGTTATCAATTCTGCCTAGCAGCACAAGAGTCACTGGTTCAAATACCAATCACGGCACTACCTACCTGGAATTTGCATGGTCACCCTGTGCAGGTTTCCTCCGACACTCCAAAGACATGCTAGTACTCTACATGGCAATTGATCTATCACATTTTTTCAATTAATTTAGACGAACCCCTTCTTTTCAGTTATCCCCTGAAGAAGGACTGAAATAATATGTACCCCGAAACGCATCGGGCTTGAAAAGAGTTTTTGTATACAACATCATTGGTTACTGATCCATACAAATTATGTTAATCATGTAATATGTTTTCGTTGTTTATGATGTCCACAATGTTTTTAGAAGATGAAATTCTTTAATAAATAAAAAATACTCTTTTATCCTCTATATGAGTTTGTACTATTCTACTGTATACAATTTATGTGCAAGTGCCGGGAAAATCCACTTAGGGGAACCCCTTTTTTGCTTTTTATGCTAGTAGGTTAATTGGCTCCTGTCTAAATTGGCCCTAATATGCATATGTATGAATGTGAGTTAGGGACCTTAGATTGTAAGCTCCTTGAGGGTGGGGACTGATGTGAATGTACAATATATGTGGAAAGCACTGCGTAAAATTGACAGTGATATATACGAGCGTGTAATAAAATAAATTGCAGCTGGCTCCCCACTCTTCTCTTTTTTCCCTAATACACAGAAAGGGGGAGAGGAGCCTTAAGTTGAGTGTATTACATCTAGTGGCCTCCATACAGGGGCTCTGAAGGTGGATTCGCTCAGTTGTGTAATGACCTTGGTGTTTTTCCGGGAGCACATGAGTGCATTATGTGTCTTTTTTATCTTTGCCTGTTGTGGTAGTGTAAAAAAAAAAAAAAAGTAATTCGCCCTGCAAGGCAATATCATAATGTGCTAGTATGCATCGCATACTAGCACGTTATGAAAGGCTTACCTTAAAACGAAGCCCTCCAGCGGCGCGCTGTCACCGCTGCAGAGGCATCCATCTTCACCCATCTTCCTTCCGGGTTCGGGTACTTCGAGCTTCTGACTGGAGGAGCCGTGATTGGATTTCTAGGTCACATATTCCAGGAGGCGTCATCGGAGACATCAGACAATGCTGGAGGTCCAACCTGGCAGTGCATCATTGGGGACCAGTTACAAAAACCAGGAAAAGACAGCCGGTTCCCAATGATATAAGAAGATGGTGGCGTGGGACTGTGTGTGCAGCAGTGGAGAAGTGGATCACAGCAGGTGCTGGATTCATTGGGCTTATGAGTTTATGGAGGATAACACAGCAAAAAAAGGTAGAGGAGGGCTGAATAAAAAATGTACATGGGAAAGGGGGGGTGGGGGGGGGGGTGTAGCTTCTCTTTAAAAAAAAAAAAAAAACATGGCTATTCAAAATATCCCTACCAAAGTATTCATGCTAACTTCCACAGTCTTTGCAAAGCCAAAGGGTGGTGTCCCTCTACCCATTACCCATATGGATTCCATATAGTACTAAGCGGGGTGACAGAGAACCTGGCTGTGTGGCACCTCCTCATGGGAGGGGCAAAGACACAAACTACTGCAATGTAATCTCGCCAATGAAGTCAATAAAAAATATAGCAAGTTTCCTGTTGATTTAACCCACCAATTAAGTTTTTTCTTTTGAGTAAAATATGCCTTTATTATCAAAACTAAATAGTACAGTAAAAGAAAAAGGGGGTTGTATACCCTTCAAAATCTAAAGCAAAACTCCAAGCATTACGAAAAAAAAATTTAATCTCTTCCCCATCTTATTAGGAAGATACGGCTAGTTTTTCTAAGCCAAGGTCTAACTTTTCTTAGTCCTTGTCTTACTTACCGTACTCCAAGGTCCCTCGGGCGTCCGGAGTTCTGGTCCTCTTCTCTCCAGTGTTGGAAGTGGGCATTTTTAAGTCATTATGTACAATGCAGGACAAGGAGGGATGCTAGTCCAGACTTATATGTGATAACATTGGTAGAAGGGGTGGCGACAAGACTGGTGGGAGACCGGCAAGAAGAACAACTTTAGGGGATCGGTCAACACAACCAGAACTGGCTTGGAGGAAGACCGCTGGATCATAGGTTAAAGTGATACTAAACACACACTGTGTAATTTACATTGTGCCTTCTATTTCTGCATATGGATGACGTCATTGTAATTATTTTAAATTTAAAAAAAAATCGAAGTACCTTTTTCCTAATCGATATACAGCTGTCACATGACCCAGATCTCTCCCAGCCTGTCTGCAGGGAAACATAAGCAGCAGAAGCTTCTAGTCCTCTGCTGCTGGTCACATGTTAAAAAAAACAGCCTTTGGGGTAAAGAGTAAAAATAAATAATTAATATCAATCAACTGTTTTAAATTGTAATACAAATATATATTTGAAATGAAATCTTTATTATGTTTTGTCAGTACCATGGTGTGGGCGGATTTCTGCCAGTCACAGGCTTTGTCACGCCCCTCCAGCCTGTGTCATAGAATAAGAGGGAGATGAAGCCTCCGTAAAAAAAGATGTATTATCCCGCCCCCATTGTGTTTAGCTGGTTAGTGGGCATGGAGGAGGAGGAGGGAGGGAGTGGGCTGTCATTTACCACTGTGTATACGCCCACATGTGTGACTCTATAGTCACATGGGCTGCTCAGATGTGATAGGGAGGAAATGCTCAGCATAGAAACTCACTGAAAAATGAGCATGTGCAAAGCTGCCAGCACAGCTCTGCAAAATCCCCAACTGCATTGGGGACATGGACAGAAGGGGGAGATAGAGAACAGCAGGATCAACCAGGTTTTTTTGCAAAATACAGAAAAGGAATCTCATAGTGATTGAGTATGAACAGCATGTAATACACCATGTATTGATAGTTATCACATCCTTCATGCCAGTCCCAAGCCTAGCAAAGACCTGGTGACCCACCAGGTAAAACATCTGCCACAAATAATAATGTGGGTTTAGCGACACAATAAGGTAAGCCAGCCCTCAAAATTTCCACTTGCCTGCTCGCATTTAGCGAGTGGAAATTAGCTGAGGGCGAGTGTGGAGCATGGCCAGACTGGGTCAACAGTTTCCTGGCTGATGGCTTCTGGCAGAAGCTGTGCAGCCTTTTTTATAGGGCAATAGAGTGGCCCGCAGGGGGAAATTGCATCCCTGCCCCCTGGGCTACTCTGATGCCCTATACAAAAGGTTGCACCATTTCTGCCAGAAGCGATCAGCCAGGAAACTGTCAGGAGGAGAGCTGGCCTGGATCACACAGAGCGGGAATCTCCCGCTGTGACACACCTTGTATATGAATCGCCAGTCCCTGTCAAACAAAGCCCACCTCCTGGATCAGCTCCTGTGATAGACAACACACTAGTCCAATGCCAGTCCAGGAGGCGGGACTTTGACAGTGGCCGGTGTTTCATCTCCAAGCCATGTTACAGCGAGAGATCCCCGCTCTGAGTGATCCAGCCAGCAATCCTCCCGATTCCTCCCTGTGATCCCAGCTGCATTGATGGGCACTGATGAGTCTGCACTTATGGGCACTGATTGGCTGCATTGATGGGCACTGAGAAGGCTGAACTTATGGGCACTGATTGGCTGCACTGATGGGCACTGATAGGCTGCATTGATGGGCACTGATAAGGCTGCACTGATGGCCACTGATAAGCACTGATGAGGCTGCACTGATAAGGCTGCATTGATGGGCACTGACAGGCTGCATTAATGGGCACTGATGGATAGTAATAAGGTTGCACTGATGGCCACTGATGAGGCGGCAATGATGGCTACTCATGAGATGGCACTGATAAGCTGCACTGATATGCTGCACTGATGGCCACTGATGGCCACTGATGAGTCGGCAATGACGGGCACTGATAAGGCAGCACTGATATGCTGCACCGATGAGGCTGCACTGTTGGGTACTGATATGCTTTATGTTAATATTGTTAAAGTTGTTGTTGTTAATATATATATTTTTAACTTAATTCTGCATAAAACATTTAACAGTGTCATTTCATGAGATAGTTTACGAGGGCGTGTTTAGGGGTGGAATTAGGGGCTGGGTAGGGGTTGGGTGGGGCAACTGGTGGTGAGTAACTCTTAAGGCCTGGCTAGTATCTCAGGATTTTAAATTTTGAGCACTGAGGTAAGCACTACTCTTTGTGGTCCTTGAATTGAATATTGGCCAGGACCTTATCTGCATGGAGTTTTCATGTTATCCCTGGGTTCCTGTGGGTTTCCTCTGGTTAGTCTGGTTTCCTCCCACACTCCAAAGACTTGTGAATAGAATAACTGTCTCCTGATAAATCTGGCCCTGGTTTCTATGTACACAATTTTATGCATTATCACATCCTTCATGCCAGTCCCAAGCCCAGCAAAGACCTGGTGACCCACCAGGTAAAACATCTGCCACAAATATTCTGTGGAAAAAATACTTTCAACCATATCAGACATGGTGCCCAGAGAGATGGCCCATAGAATTGGCAAAGTCAGATATCACTAAACTGATAAATACATTTAGATCATCCCAACAAAAACAAGCAATATATTTTTCATCTGCTAGAGAAGACAATTTTGATTTCTAATAAATGCCCAGAGTTAAGCTTTTAAAGCGGAACTCCAGGATAAGAAAATATTATCGAAATACAAGAGTCATGTGTTTTCTTCCTTGAATCTTGGTGTGCTCTGTGCATTTCTTCCAGATCTGTGCAGTAATCCAGTGTGAGACTTTCCCTCTGTAATAAAGACCGCTCACTGCTGCTCTCTGCCCTTGTGCAGGGTGACTGGTCTTGTCTCCGCCCCCTCCTGTAGTGTTCTGCAGGCAGCCTGTAGTGGGTGGAGCCAGATGGCCCCCTCCTACAGCTCTGCTTTCTGCACAGGCTATGTACAGCACAGTGATGATGTCATTGCTACTTTACAAGTTGATATCTGGGTTTGTAAAGGTATTTGATGCACACAAAGTGGGACATATATCCTTTTGTGGCTATTGAGGAATATATTTATTGAAGGTTTTTGTGGCGGTAGTTCAGCTTTAAAGGATTTTCCATGATGACTAATGTGGTGAAAGTGATAATGTTGTATTGGCCAGAACTGCTGAATTACTAATAATGCTGAGACCTTGCAAACCCCAGAGAGGAAGCTGACTGACTGCACAAGACTTCCTCCGGTGCAAGCATATCACTCTGGTTGTGATAGCAAATGCTTGTGTACAGTTACTAAGCTTTGCTTTCTGTCCTGTGTCACCTAGAGACCTCCCCAGTTACCTCTTTTTGAAACTTCTTGAATTTTTCTTAGAATTTTGTCGTTTTAGAGAAGAAGTCACAAGCAAGAGTGTAAGTTACGTCTCTATTTTTCTGAGAAATGAGTTACGTCAGCAGTGTGTACAAAATAGAAATAAGTATTTAGAACAGATATACGTGAAAGAGATCACAGTTTCAATGGCTGAAGATAAGATGGTAACCGCTTCAGCCTCAGAAGGATTTACCCCCTTCCTGACCAGAGCATTTTTTGCGATTCGGCACTGCGTCGCTTTAACTGACAATTGCGCGGTCCTGCGACGTTGCAACAAAACAAAATTGACGTCCTTTTTTCCCACAAACAGAGCTTTCTTTTGGTGGTATTTGATCACCTCTGCGGTGTTTATTTTTTGCGTTATAAACAAAAAAGGGGCGACAATTTTGAAAAAAAAAAAAGCAATATTTTTTACTTTTTGCTATAATAAATATCCCCCCAAAAAATATATAAAAAAACAAATTTCTTCCACAGTTTAGGCCGATATGTATTCTTCTACATATTTTTGGTAAAAAAAAATCACAATAAGCGATTATTGATTGGTTTGCGCAAAAGTTATAGCGTCTACAAAATAGGGGATAGATTTATGGCATTTTTATTACTATTTTTAATTTTACTAGTAATGGCAGCAATCTGTTTTTTTTTTTTTTAAATAATTATTTTATATTTTTTTTTAATTATTTATTTTTATTGGCACTGGGACATTATGGGGGACACATCGGACATTTTTGACACTATTTTGGGACCATTGTCAATTATACAGCGATCAGAGCTACAAATAGCCACTGATTACTGTATAAAGGGCACTGGCAGGGAAGGGGTTAAACACTAGGGGGCGATGAAGGGGTTAAGTGCGTCCTAGGGATTGATTTTAACTGTGGGGGGGAGCAGTAGATCCCTGTCATGTTGCTAGGCAGAACAGGGAAATGCCTTGTTTACATAGGCATCTCCCCGTTCTGCCTCTCCTCGCCGCAATCGCGGGCCGCCGGCGAACATCGGGACCCGTGTGCACGCTTCCAAGGCGCTCGCGCGATAGGCGGCAAATTTAAAGGGACGTACAGGTACGCCCATTTGCCTGCCTTTGCCATTCTGACGACGTATATGTGTGTGCGGCGGTCGGCAAGTGGTTAAAGAATTGCCGGGGTTATAAGGATCAAAACCAGTCTAGGACCATAGCCAAACTGACCTCAAGGATTTAAAGGGGTTAACAGATTTGCCTCCAACCCTAGTTAGACAAAAATTTGAAATAAAGGCAAAACTTTTTTGGATAGAGCAAGGGAGTCAATTTATTTATTTTTTGCCATCTGTATCCCATTGGGGAGATTCCCATTCACTTCCTATGCCATAGCCCAAACAGGATGTGAGAAGACATGCCTCCAAAAAGAAGGAATCCCCAGTTGTCACCAGAACTAGTGCATCTCTGTAATCAATAATACGTCATTAAATGTATTCATTTTAATTTTTTTTAGTACCCGAAGTACCCGAATTTGATTTGGTAGCAGCCTCTTCCTGTAGAACAGAGCCCAGACTGGGAGAGAGAGAAACAGCCCAAAGAGCCAATCAGTTGTGCTGCACAAAACAAATGGTAAATATAGTAACCACAGCTTGCTAGATTGGACGCCAATCATTTTACATGTGTGGCTGACTTTAGTGTCCATTCGTTGGTTACACAGGTTATCTCACAGAGACTATATAGTATTGAAGGAAAAAAGCTTTCATCACCCAGCTGATGTTCTCATCTATTCTCGAGGGACATCTCAGATTAGTATACCTTCTTACATCTTATTAGTCACACTTATATACTGTACAGCTACAGGGAAGGTTGAATGATAGCAAGATAGATGGATGGATGCATGGTTGGAAGGTTGTAAGGATGGGTAGGCAGATGGATGCATGGATGGGTGGGTGGGTAGCTGAGAGTATGGATGGTTGGGCGGATGGGTAGAAGGGTAGACTGGTGGATTAATGGAAGGATGGCTGGGTGGATAAATGGATGAGTGGACGGATGAATGGATGGGTTGAAGAATGAGTGGGTGGATGGGTGGGCAGTTGGATGAATATATGGGCAGATAGATGGACAAGTGGGTGGATAGAGGGGTGGAGGGATGTATAAAATGATGGGTGGATAGATGAATGAGTGGACGGATGGGTGGATCAATGGATGGTTGGGCAGATGTATGGAAGGATTGGTGGGTGGATAGATGAATGAGTGGATGGATGGACGAGTGGATATTGGTTTTCCCAAAGGAGACAAACCCAGAAGGGCTAGATGGCCCCATTGCAGGGTGCTCATTTGAACTGGGGGTTCTATTCCTACATACACAAGGTCTTCTTCTGCACTAAAAGCACAAACACCGGTACCTGAATCTGTTTTCATATCAGCCGCCTACCATCCCCTGTAAAACTGCGCTCAGACAAGTAGAGGGAGGGGCCACAGTACAAGCCAATCAGGCTCTGCTGCATGAACATGTGCTAGAATGAACATGCTGTTAGGTGCAGAGTGAACAAAGTTAAGGATTTATCAGCATACTCTTCCTTCATATCCCAATCAGCATGCTGGGGTGGAACAAAATCTATCCTTGCAGTGCCGCTCCCCCCATTCACAAGGGGTAAAAGCTCATTTAGTCTAAGGGTGCAGGGGTAAGATGTAAAATTTACCTTATTCTTGACTCTGGCAAGCTTCCTCCATACATGCAACTGATCCAATGCAAAGTTGCTTCGGGTCACTGTTGCATGCTTGCCTCCTCTAGGTACAATGCAGAACTAATAACGCTGCACTGTACATGATGAGGCCAAGGGATGGTCCACAGCTTGGAGCTTTGGGCAGAAGAAACCAGTGCTGGAGCCTACTGGCCCGAACCACTGAGGGAAAGGGTGTGTAATACACCTTACCCCTGCACCACTAGACTAAATAAACATTCAACCCTGCACTCAATAGTGGTGGTGGTGGCACTGCAAGGGTAGATTGTGTCTAATTCCCAGAGTTCAGATGTAATGACTTATAAGTGTGTTACTCTTCATTTCGAAGTCAATCAACAGGCTGGGAGCAGGGAGGTGACACCACTGTATTCCTTAAGTGTGACAGAGTAGGTGGTGTCACCCTCCTGGCTGTGCTGTCTGGCAAATATGTATAAATCACAAGAGCAGCCAGACAGAATTACCAATCCTTTGGCTGATATCACTGTGTACATGTGTGTATTTTACAATCTACTGTATTTAGCTGTCTGCATGGAGTTTGGCTTTCATAGTTGGCCACAGTGTATTGTCTGGTTCTATTATGAACAGTTGTAGGTTGAACGTCTTGTGACACGGCATCTCATTTCTCAATACATCCTCTGCAGCAGATCTGTAATTATGTTCAATGTAATATCGTTGGTTGAGATGGGACTTGCAGCAGATATTTGGAGGATGCAGTATGCCAGGAGGGCTGCGATCCTCGCACAGGCTGGTCTCTATAATTACTGGGTACAGGAGCTTCCTACAGGCTGATTACCGGTCTCTTGCTCCACACAACATTCTTGATGCATAGATGACGCAGATACTTTAAATCTGACCTCCAGCCTTCCCTTCAGTCTTGCACAATTGTTCAGGCTCCTCTGTATTGAGATGGCTTACTCTGATTTCACTGCACACTGCGAGCTACTTAGAGTGTTGATTAGAAGCTGCCCAATGAGCCTATCTCGTTTCCAGGCGGGAGGATGCCCAGCATCCTTCAGCCCAGTGATTTTCACGCTTCTTGGCCTTTTGGTTAAGATCAAGTGTAGTATCTGTTCTTATCAGTGTCCAGCAAGGGTGCTCCATCGTCATTCTGGCCAATTGGTAGCAATGGCTGGCTGTATGGTATACCTGCTAGTATGATGGGGGCTCTGAAGGCTAGTACTGGCTGGGACACCCATGGGATTTGGGGCACGGAAGAAATTCCTCTGGGAAGGCTAAAGGGGCCCAGTGCCTCCTGATTTGAATGGGTCTACCTTGTCTGGTCATGGGTTGGGAAGGCAGAGAGTTTGTTTTGCTTTGCCCCCTGGGAGTTGGTCACCCCGGGTGTGCTCTTAGTAGCACTTGGGTTTGATAACCCGCAAAGTGTGAAAAGGCGCGTGACCAGGTCACTTGCTTTTTTTCTGCACAGCGCCCTAATGGGCTAGGGCCTTTTGGCTAAGTCCTTTTGAAAGTTTTGCGCCCCTTCCTCTTCAGAGGTTGGACCATTACTGCATCCTCGTGCATGCTCTTTGTGTGCTGCGAATTCATGGTTCAATTTTTTGTGTTCACAGGGTTTTCGATAAGCACAATCACTCAATTCATGTATGGGAATACAAACCATGTATTTAATTGTTGAAAGGCTCTGGATGAGAGGTCGTGGATTGGGGATTAGGGGACTCTGCAGCACAATTGGTAGCCCTGTAAAATGGAAGGGACTGGGGGCACTGTTGGAGGTCAGGGCAGGACGGTGGGCTGGAGGCTGTGCTGCAGGCTGAATGGCACTGTGGAAGCTGAGTGCTCTCAGGGGCCTAGGGGTCACTGTAGGAGGTTGAAAGATACTGTGGATGCCGAGGGCTGTCAGGGGGCTTGGAAGTATTGTGGGTCACTGTGGGAGGCTGGGGGAAACTGTGGAGGCCGAGGGCTTTCAGGGGACCTGGGGGCACTGTAAGCCACTGTGGGAGGCTGGGGAGCACTGTAAGAGGTTGTGGGACACTGTAGAGTCTGAGGGCTCTCAGAAGGCCTGGGGGCACAGTGAGCCCTTATGGGAGGTTGGGGATCACTGTGGGAGGTTGCGGGACACTGTATAGTCTAAGGGCTTTCAGGGGACCTGGGGACACTGTGAGTCTCTGTGGGAGGTTGGGGAGCACTGTAGGAGGTTGTGGGACACTGTAGAGTCTGAGGGCTCTCAGAAGGCCTGGGAACACTGTAAGCCACTATGGAAGGTTGGGGAGCACTGTAGGAGTTTGTGAGACACTGTAGAGTCTGAGGGCTTTCAGGGGACCTGGGGGCACTGTGAGCCACTATGGGAGGTTGAGGAGCACTGTAGGAGGTTGTCAGATAAAGTAGAGTCTGAGGGCTTTCAGGGGACCTGGGGGCACTATGAGCCACTATGGGAGGTTGAGGAGCACTGTATGAGGTAGTGGGACACTGTCGAGTTTGAGGGCTTTCAGAAGGCCTGGGAACTCTGTAAGCCACTATGGCAGGTTGGGGAGCACTGTAGGAGGTTGTGGGACACTGTAGAGTCTGAGGGTTTTCAGGGGACCTGGGGGCACTGTGAGCCATTATGGGAGGTTGAGGAGCACTGTAGGAGGTTGTCAGATAAAGTAGAGTCTGAGGGCTTTCAGGGGACATGGGGGCACAGTGAGCCACTATGGGAGGTTGGGGAGCACTGAAGGAGGTTGTGTGACACTGTAGAGTCTGAGGGCTTTCAGAAGGTCCAGTGGCACTGTGGGCCACTATGGGAGGTTGGGGAACACTGTAGGAGGTTGTGGGACACTGTAGAGTCTGAGGTCTCTCAAAAAGCCGGGGGGCAGTGTGAGCCACTATGGGAGGTTGGGGAGCACTGTAAGAGATTGTGGGACACTGTGGAGGCTTAGGGCTTTTACAAATTACCTAGGGGCACTGTGAGCCACTATGGGAGGTTGGAGAGCATTGTAGGAGTTTGTGGGACACTGAAGAGTCTGAGGGCTCTCAGAAGGCGTGTGGGCTACTCTGGGTTTGTCTTATTGTTTATGGCAGATCTGTAATTGTAAAGTGACACTAAACTTTGGTTTTAAAAAAATCTAATCAAGTACAGTATCTCATATTTTTGTAAATATTTTATGATATCTTTTCATGTGACAACACTGAAGAAATGACACTTTGCTACAATGTAAAGTAGTGAGTGTACAGCTTGTATAACAGTGTAAATTTGCTGTCCCCTCAAAATAACTCAACACACAGCCATTAATGTCTAAGCCGCTGGCAACAAAACTGAGTACACCCCTAAGTGAAAATGTCCAAATTAGGCCCAACTAGCCATTTTCCCTCCCTGATGTCATGTGACTCATTAGTGTTACAAGGTCTCAGCTGTAAATGGGAAACAGGTGTGTTAAATTTAGTGTTATCGCTCTCACTCTCTTACTGGTCACTGGAAGTTCAACATGGCACCTCATAGCAAAGAACTCTCTGAGGATCTGAAAAAAGAATTGTTGCTCTACATAAAGATGGCCTAGGCTATAAGAAGATTGCCAAGACCCTAAAACTGAGCTGCAGCATGGTGGCCAAGACCATACAGCGGTTTAACAGGACAGGTTCCACTCAGAACAGGCCTCGACATGGTCGACCAAAAAAGCTTAGTGCACGTGCTCAGCGTCATATCCAGAGGTTGTCTTTGGGAAATAGACATATGAGTGCTGCCAGCATTGCTGTAGAGGATGAAGGGGTGGGGGGTCAGCCTGTCAATGCTCAGACCATACGCCGCACACTGCATTAAATTGGTCTGCATGGCTGTCATCCCAGAAGGAAGCCTCTTCTAAAGATGATGCACAAGAAAGCCCGCAAACAGTTTGCTTAAGACAAGCAGACTAAGGACATGGATTACTGGAACCATGTCCTGTGGACTGATGAAGATAAATGTGTTTGGTTCAGATGGTGTCAAGCGTGTGTGGCAGCAACCAGGTGAGGAGTACAAAGACAAGTGTGTCTTGCCTACAGCCAAGCATGGTGGTGGGAGTGTCATGGTCTGGGGCTGCATGAGTGCTGCTGGCACTGGGAAGCTACAGATCATTGAGGGAACCATGAATGCCAACATGTACTGTGACATACTGAAGCAGAGCATGATCCCCTCCCTACAGAGACTGGACCGCAGGGCAGTATTCCAACATGATGATGACCCCAAACACGACCACTGCCTTGCTAAAGAAGCTGAGGGTAAAGGTGATGGACTGGCCAAGCATGTCTCCAGACCTAAACCCTATTGAGCATCTGTGGGGCATCCTCAAACGGAAGGTGGAGGAGCGCAAGGTCTCTAACATCCACCAGCTCTGTGATGTCGTCATGGAGGAGCGGAAGAGGACTCCAGTGGCAACCTGTGAAGCTCTGGTGAACTCCATGCCCAAGAGGGTTAAGGCAGTGCTGGAAAATGGCCACAGAAAATATTGACACTTTGGGCCCAATTTGGACATTTTCACTTAGGGGTGTACTCACTTTTGTTGCCAGCGGTTTAGACATTAATAGCTGTGTGTTGAGTTATTTTGAGGGGGCAGCAAATTTGCACTGTTATACAAGCTGTACACTCACTACTTTACATTGTAGCAAAGTGTCATTTCTTCAGTGTTGTCTCATGAAAAGATTTAATAAATTTTTACAAAATTGTGAGGGGTGTACTCACTTTTGTGCAATACTGTATGTATTCTTAACTCAGAATAGTCCCTTCTATTGCTCTCAGCTTCCTCCAGATCTCCAGATTCCTTTTTTAGTGCTGTGACCTAACTTTCTGTTAGAGGGTGGGTACGTTCGTTCTCCATGGTATGCATGTAGGAACAAAGCATATCCCTCTAAAATGTGTACTTGTCTCAATTAAGAGCACTAAGTGTTATTTCTGTCTGCTGCCTTCTTTCTATGCTATCTGCATGAGTCACTTCTGCCAAATTTTCCTGACACCAAGAGAAAAAACAGGGGACAGGGGAGAGACCTCCAGCACACAGCCTGTGATTGACAGCCTCAGCTCTGTCCCTGTGTGCTGTGTGAAGGGAGGCGTGTCCCTTCCCTCCAATCAGCTCTCAGAGCTCTCCTCACTGAGCTCTGCAGTGTGTAATTTCAGCTCTCCACCCCAACTCATACTCAGCTTTAAAAAAAAATCAGCACTTTTAACAGATGCAGAGAAGATTGTAGACAAACAGGTACAACTTATCTAGGAGGATTTGTTTCATCTCTGTGTATCACCTGAGGCCAGTCACTAGATATATATAAGGGTTTACAACCAATTAAGCTGTGTTCCAGGGTGTTTTAATGTTTTCTGTAAATAACATGAAATGATCAAATAGGATGAAATATCAGCAGACGACATCCTGAAAAGGAAAGTATTCTCTCTTCACCTCTACATGAAGAGTCACAATGAGGTTCTATGGGCCTTTTTTACGTTTTTTGTTTCCTGCCAATTGGATAATCCTGTCTATTGATATCACACCACGAAATGCAATTTACATTTATATCAGGATAAAAAACAGAACAAAGAAAAAAAAAAATAAGGTGTCAAAACCAATAAGAAAATCTTATTTACAACGTGTGAAGAAATGGCGGCAGTCTGCCGCTGTGTTCGGGTAGCTGAGTCTAGACACAAAGTTATTGCTGACGTTTAGGCAGAACTTTTATTGAAGATGAACTCTAGGACGTGAATCGATGCAGCTCTGTAATCTTTAATACATTGATAAAAAAAAAAAAAAATTTCAGGCAAGCAGTGCAAGTACACAAATTTGACTTGGTATCAGCCTCCTGCAATCCCTGTATAGGAGAGCTCAGACTGAGGTAGGGAGAAGCAACACGACACCTGTGCCCATTACATGCAGCCACATGCGCCCATCAAATGCAGCCACTTGCGCCCATCATATGCAGCCACTTGTGCCCATCATATGCTGCCACTTGTGCCCATCAAATGCAGCCACCTGTGCCCATCATATGCCACCACTTGTGCCCATCAAATGCAGCCACTTGTGCTTATCAAATGGAGCCACCTATGCCCATCATATGCCGCCACAAGTTAAGAATAGTTTTCAACAACCTCAACGTGTCTATAGCGGAGCACAAAGCAGAAGGACCGGCACATTCCATTACCTTTTTTAGGTGTCACTCTGGACACACAAGCTAGCCTGCCTCTGGACAAACTAGTTGGTATCAGGGCAACTATCCAGGACTTCAGCCAGTCGCAAGGGTGCACCAGGAGGCAGTTGCTGTCCTTACTAGGGAAGCTGAACTTCGCAATGAGGATTGTTCCTCAAGGGCGGTTCTTCATATCATGGCTTTTAGTCTTCCTCACACCAGTACAAGACTCAGACCGGATTCTCGAACCAGATCAAGCAGCAGTAGCAGACTTTGCCATGTGGGACGAGTTCCTCACCAGCTGGAACGTCATTTCAATGTTCATCCCGGCAATGTCAGCCGAGTCACCACAGGTCGCCACCGATGCCGCAGCCTCCACGGGCTTCGCGGCCATATTTGGCCGCCACTGGCTCGCTGAACCTTGGCCCTCAGAAATTCTCTTAATCCCTGGTTTCACCCAGTCTTCATCTCTCTTGGAGCTATATCCCATTGTGGCAACTGCCCAGGTCTGGGGCCACACTTGGAAAAAACAGACGGTGCTTTTCACCACAGACAATCAGG
Source organism: Lithobates septentrionalis (assembly GCA_037952835.1). Taxonomy (NCBI): domain Eukaryota; kingdom Metazoa; phylum Chordata; class Amphibia; order Anura; family Ranidae; genus Lithobates; species Lithobates septentrionalis. Next base: position 961,188 of record JBBDGP010000881.1, on the reverse strand, counting down.
CCATGGCCGACATCATTACCAAAGGTAGATCCAAGTCACTCCCCATCATGTCCTTCCTGCGCAGGCTCGTGCAGCCGTCACCACTTTAATTTTTTCTGTAGGCACATTCCAGGCAAATGCAATATCGTAGCTAATGCGCTGTCCCATTTCAATCTCACTTTGTTTTTCCAGCAGGAAACGACCCAACGACTACTCCTGTCCCACCCTGGTCGTTGCTGACGATGGATTAAAAACGCACCTCGCCAACGCAACCCAGCTCATCAACCAGTCCTTGGCACACAATCACACTATCACACTGCTTGGAACACTTACTGCAAGTTTTTGGCCTCTTGCCCAGGGGCAGCGATAGGCGGCATTAGACGCGACCTAGCCTTCATATCATATTGCCATATGCAGATAGCCCTTGCTCACAACACCATTAGGCTATACCTAGAATTTTCTATAATTACAGGACCCCCAGTAAACCGTCCATATTATCGGCCCACGCAGTCAAGTCAATCCTACGGGGCATACAGAAGCGCCAACCTGTAGCCAGTGGCAAACGCCTACCTATCATGAGTGCCCTCTTCAGGGACATGTCCGAAATCCTTACTCATTCTCCCTTTGGTGCTTTGCCCAGCCTAGTCATCCTAACAGCCATCTACCTGGCCTTCTTCAGTTTCCTACCACCTAACGAATTTACCGTCAGCGGCTCTGGCAGTCAGACACTGCTCTGACGCCACCTGACTCGCTTTCCGAACCATTACACCCTTCATCTCACAGTCTGCAAAATGCAACCAACTGGCCCAGGGGTTGACATCAACCTGCTTCAGATTAATAACGCCTGGTGCCCAGTGACAGTCCTTGACCGACTACTATCTCGGCTACCCAGCCAATTTGATGGTAGCCCGTTGCTACCCCTTCTAACCAGCCCCCTGAGTGGCAGCCAGTTTATAAGGCATGTCAGGATCCTCCTAAGCAACTTGAGTTTCGACCCCAGTCTGTTCTCTGGACATTCCTTCCGGACTGGAGCAGCCTCAGCTGCCTCCCAACATGGAGTACCAGACCACATAATCACTAAACTAGGCCAATGGAAGTTTTGCCACATACATCCAAAATCCTCAGGAAGAAATGGCACAAGCCTTCACCAAGCTGGCTCAATAACCACAAGAAATCAATAAAGAGTTATTTCCCTATCTGAGTCTTTTGCCCCCTTTTCTTGGTGTACCGACCAAACCACCAAGGCACACTTCAGGTCTATTTATGCTGTAAGTCTTGTCGCGTGTTAATGTGATCCACATCTCTCTCGGTCATAGGGCTACGACCATAAATAAGAAGGCCAGTATGGTGGCCTGAATTTATGGGAGGAGCCCGGAGGGTATTTAAGCAGCCCACTCGCCCATGCTCTTTGTCAGTTCCAGTGCGCGATACCCTCCCGCCCTACCCCTTTTGTCAGGGCACCTCTCTACACATCCTTCTCCACAAACTAATCATTACTTACCTACTGTATGCCCCCTTTTCTTGGCATACCGACCAGACCACCAAGGCACACTTCAGGTTTATTTATGTTGTAAGTCCTGTCGCGTGTTTATGTGATCCACATCTTTCTCGGTCATAGGGCCACAACCATAAACTTCTAATCTGCACAAGCTATCAAGGGCCACAGGGTGTTAGGAAACAGTTGACTGTATATAAAGAACTGTCAATCTCTTATGGACCACATTACTTGTCTATTCTGCTTGATTAGCCAGTATATTTGTCAATATCCGTGATGCAAAAGTGATGCTGATATATATATATATATATACAGTATCTCACAAAAGTGAGTACACCCCTCACATTTTTGTAAATATTTTATTCTATCTTTTCATGTGACAACACTGAAGAAATGACGTTTTGCTACAATGTAAAGTAGTGAGTGTATAGCTTGTATAACAGTGTAAATTTGCTGTCCCCTCAAAATAACTCAACAAACAGCCATTAATGTCTAAACCGCTGGCAACAAAAGTGAGTACACCCCTAAGTGAAAATGTCCAAATTGGGCCCAATTAGCCATTTTCCCTCCTCGGTGTCATGTGACTTGTTAGTGTTACAAGGTCTCGGGTTTGAATGGGGAGCAGGTGTGTGTTAAATTTGGTGTTATCGCTCTCGCTCTCTCCTACTGGTCACTGGCAAAGAACTCTCTGAGGATCTGAAAAAAAGAATTGTTGCTCTACATAAAGATGGCCTAGGCTATAAGAAGATTGCCAAGACCCTGAAATTGAGCTGCAGCACAGTGGCCAAGACCATACAGCGGTTTAACAGGACAGGTTCCACTCAGAACAGGCCTCGCTATGGTCGATCAAAGAAGTTGAGTTCATGCGCTCAGCGTCATATCCAGAGGTTGTCTTTGGGAAATAGATGTATGAGTGCTGCCAGCATTGCTGCAGAGGTTGAAGGGGTGGGGGGTCAGCCTGTCAGTGCTCAGACCATACGCCGCACACTTCATCAAATTGGTCTGCATGGCTGTCGTCCCAGAAGGAAGCCCCTTCTGAAAATGATGCACAAGAAAGCCCGCAAACAGTTTGCTGAAGACAAGCAGACTAAGGACATGGATTACTGGAACCATGTCCTGTGGTCTGATGAGACCAAGATAAACATATTTGGTTCAGATGGTGTCAAGCATGTGTGGCTGCAACCAGGTGAGGAGTACAAAGACAAGTGTGTCTTGTCTACAGTCAAGCATGGTGGTGGGAGTGTCATGGTCTGGGGCTGTATGAGTGATGCTGGCACTGGGGAGCTACAGTTCATTGAGGGAACCATGACTGCCAACATGTACTGTGACATACTGAAGCAGAGCATGATCCCCTCCCTTCGGAGACTGGGCCGCAGGGCAGTATTCCATTATGATAACGACCCCAACACACACCCCCAAGACCACCACTGCCTTGCTAAAGAAGCTCAGGGTAAAGGTGATGAACTGGCCAAGCACGTCTAAAGACTAAAACCTTATTGAGCATTTTTGGGGCATCCTTACACAGAAGGTGGAGGAGCACAAGGTCTCTAACATCCACCAGCTCTGTGATGTCATCATGGAGGAGGGGAAGAGGACTCCAGTGGCAACCTGTGAAGTTCTGGTGAACTCCACACCCAAGAGGGTTAAGGCAGTGCTGGAAAATAATGGTGGCCACACAAAATATTGACACTTTGGGCCCAATTTGGACATTTTCACTTAGGGGTGTACTCACTTTTGTTGACAGCGGTTTAGACATTAATGGCTGTGCGTTGAGTTATTTTGAGGGGACAGCAAATTTACACTGTAAGGCTTCATGTGCACGGGATGTTTTTACAACCTCTCCTGAATGATTTAACTTGACAGATAAAAACCCACATGTAAAACATCTGCTTTGCCGCGTTTATCGGCATTTTGCTGTGTTTGTGTTTACAGTATAAGAGTTTGAAAAAATTTTTTTTTTTTTTCAAAATAGCCAAAAACGTTTATAAACGAAACGCGGCTAAACGCGGGTACCGCGTTTGGCGTCTGAAACGTCGGAAACTTTGGTGTCTGAACTCATTTTTTTGCCTTCAAAGAAAAGCCTCTAAACGCAACTGCCTAAAAACGACATTAAACGAACCTGTGTACATGTACACATAAGATAACATTGGATGAGTTCAGGGGCAGCTGAAAAAAAGCATCCAACTGCCTCTGAATGTCCATTATCAGCAGTGTACAGGAGGCCTTATACAAGCTGTACCCTCACTACTTAACATTGTAGCAAAGTGTCATTTCTTCAGTGTTGTCACATGAAAAGATAGAAGAAAATATTTGAAAAAATGTGAGGGGTGTACTTACTTTTGTGAGATACTGTACATATATATATATATATATATCGGCATCACTTCTGCATTACAGATATTGACAAATATACTGGCTAATCAAGCAGAATAATGACAAGTAATGTGGCCCATAAGAGGTTGACAGTTCTTTATATACAGTCCGCTGTTTCCTAACACCCTGTGGCCCTTGACAGCTTGTGCAGATTAGAAGTTTATTCCAAAAGACATCAGGGAAAATAATAAGATAAAATCACTCCTCGCTATTAGACAGGTCCTCTTTAATTCGGTGGTTCATGTACATCTCCAATCTAATACACTGACCCCCATTTGCAATAATGAGTCTGCTCATCTCCAGCAGAGATGGTATAAAATCTCATTAATAAGTCATGAGTTGTGACCCCCGCATCCCCTAATAAAAGAATGTTTTCATATCTGTCCTGATTAGCTCTCCTCCTGGTAACCACGCACCGGTGATCAATGGCAGCACTCAATGCCGGGAAATGTCAGATGGGTAATTACAGGCAGGACGGCTAATAAGGTGGGATCATTCCTGACACCGGTCTCCGCTCAATATACATTGTATTTGAATAGGATGGAGCAATATTCCTGAGCAGTATAGAGAGACAATGCTCTGCTGCCATTAAACTGCCACTTTGCAGCACTTGGAAGCTGTAGAGACCGGCAGATACTTCAAAACTGAACTCTGGGAGTTTGACAAAAGCTACACTTGCCCTGGATTGCAAGGGTTACATCTCCTGGCAGAGACCACAGCCTTCCCTTCAGTCTTGCAGTTGTACAGGTTCCTCTCCTGTATTTCACTGCACACTGTGGGCTTGTCACAGTGTGCGTTTGAAGCTGCAGCAAGTTCGATTGAGCCTGTTTCACTTCCTGGCTGGAGGACGTCCGGCGTCATCTAGTCCAGTTTTTCACAAGACTGCCTTGTGCACAGCACATGGCACTTTTGTTATTTTCTATTTATCGTGGGCTATAGGGATAAAATTTGCGCGCTGCTACCCTGTTTCCCCAAAAATAAGACCTAGCGTGATTGTCAGTGATGGCTGCAATATAAGCCCTACCCCCAAATAAGCCCTACCCTGTTTCCCCGAAAATAAGCCCTACCCTGAAAATAAGACCTACAAGGACTTTAACCAGGGCTTATTTGGGGGGTAGGGCTTATATTGCAGCCATCACCGACAATCACGCTAGGTCTTATTTTCGGGGAAACAGGGTATGTGTAATTTGAAATAAAAAAATAAACCATCAAACTCCAAACTTCAGTAAATATAGTGAAAATAAGGACTCAAAGTAAACTCAAAAAGAACAAAACTATAATAAATGTATAATAGTTGTGAAATAGCTGCAACCACTTAGTAGTGTACTCAAACACTGCATAAACAAATAAAAAAAGAGAGAAACGGAGGTGGTGCGCTTATTCAATATAACATGCCATAAAGTAAAATAAACAAAAATAAAAATGCAAACAAAAATCCAAGTAAAGCCCAATGGTAGCAATCAGTTCATATAGAGATGAATTTTATTCATTGAAATAACTTAAAAGGAGAAAAAACAAAGCATAAATTCAACATCGACTGTTAAATTTATAGATTGGCCGCTCACCTCCAACAATGACCAAAAGGTCAAACAAGGCTCATCAGATAACAAATGGGAAATCCTGCTGGTGGATCTGTGGAGACATTTAGGTCCCAAGCGAAGACGAAATGCGGCATGGAATCTTAGCATCAGCACATCCTGTGCTCATCAATGGGTAATTCCATATATAGAGAAAAAGATCACTCCAAAGGATAGATATTTCTTGTGTGAATGGCAATCAAGTAAGAACAGAAAACGCACTGTAAAATGGGAGTAGTGACACACTCGCCTCCTCGCCACGCTTCCATAACCGGCACCAGAAGTGACATCACAAGGCTCCACCTGACGTGTTGCGTCACTGGTCACGTGACTTCCTCAGGTATAAGCTTATCTTAATTTCTGAATTACAATAGTACCGAATTTAAACAAATCCGAAATAACGAAAAAAAAATTTGAACGAAATTTGAATTTGAATAGCTTTCAAATTTGAATAGTTTTCCAGTTTCCAAAGAGAATAAAATAGAATAGAAAACAAAGGAATAGAATAGAAAAAATATGATAGAATAGAAAAGAATATAACAGAAAATAAAAGAATATAATATAGTAGAATAAAACAGAACAAAATAGGATAGAAAATAAAAGAACAGAATAGAATGGAATAGAATAGAATAAAAAAAGAAAAGAATTAAATAGAAAAGATTATAAGCATCAATAATGACCTATGTATGAATACATTGACTCATAATACAAAGGTGGATGCGCATTAAAAACAATCTTTAATGAAAACATCTGTCAACAATAGTTACCATATTAAAACATGATTGAAACATTACATAGAATCAGTCTCTACAGCAATGACACAGCAAAAATACATGTGAGAATCAGAGCAAAAACATTAATGTACATGATATAAGTATTAAAAGCCAAACGGGTTGCAGCCCAATATGCTCTACGCATTTCGTGAACGATCACTTCCTCAGGAGCAGGCGCAATCCGTCTTTTCTATGAAAAATATATAAGTATGCGTAAATAACACTATATCTAAAAAGTAAATAAATAGGAATTTTTAGCCCAAATAAGATCAAGGGTCAGGCGCCAAACGCCTGATTTGCTGTTGCCGGTTGGGTGGCTGCGCACTCCTTCTTAAGTGTGACACAGGGGGCCATCCATGCACGACCAATGGGGTATAACCACCCCGCTGCAGAGGACTGCTGGGTTGAAACCTTTTGGACCTATCTTGGCGATATTTGTCCATCTCTAACACCATAAAGAACTACTAAGGTAATTAGCTCTGGAGGAGATGGTATTTACTTTTTACACCTATCCAAACACATAAAAAACTATTTTTATCCCACCTATGTAGGACTATTCCCACATTTTTTCCCACTTTCATCATATCACATCATTTTTATTTACCGTCCACTATGCCAGTGTATATACAGCGGTTTGGGCTGGCATGGGGTCATGTAACCCAGACTACTTTAACACTTTGCATTTTATCCATTCTGGTCACTCCCATTTTTTGCACTTTATTACTTATATTTTTTTTTCACTAGGGTCACCCCACATCTTGCATATTGGCACATTATTCCATTATATACACTCACCCATTATCCCCCCCCCCCCCCCCGGGTCGATCCTCCATTATTAGCTTATTTCCATATAGGTTTAATTATTTATTGATATAATACATTTAAATTTACAATAAATTATAATTTTGCGACATAACTATATACATTGTTTACATATAAATTATTGTATCTTTCCTACAGCATTTCCCCGAATGGTCAACTGACCACCGGTGTTTTCCATATGGATTTTTCCCCCTCCTTCTTGTGGTCCTCCCCATTGCATTGCAACCCGTTGTGCATCGGTATGGCCCCCTCAGTTCCCGTGGTGGACAATTATGGGGCGACCTTTGGCTGTCAGTGCCTGGTACTGACGAAGGTGGACGTTTTTGTGAGTTACTCAAATCAACTCTTGACCCTTGCTCTTATTTGGGCTAAAATTCCTATTCAATTACTTCTTAGATATTGGGGGTTATTTACGAAAGGGAAATCCACTTTGCACTACAAGTGCACTTGGAAGTAAAGTCGCTGTAGATCTGAGGGGGACATGCAAGGAAAATAAAAAACAGCATTTTAGCTTGCATATGATTGGATGATAAAATCAGCAGAGCTTCCCCTCATTTCAGATCTACCCCTCAGATTTACAGCGACTACACCTCCAAGTGCACTAGTAGTGCAAAGTGGATTTGCCTTTCGTAAATAACCCCCATAGTGTCATTTACGCATACTTACATGTTTTTCATAGATAAGACGGATTGCGCCTGCTCCTGAGGAAGTGATAGTTCACGAAACGCGTAGAGCATATAGTGCTGCAACCCGTTTGGCTTTTAATACTTATATCATGTACATTCATGTTTTTGCTCTGATTCTCACATGTATTTTTGCTGTGTCATTGCTGTAGAGACTAGAGATTCTATGTAATGTTTCAATCATGTTTTAATATGGTAACTATTGTTGACAGATGTTTTCCTTAAAGATTGTTTTTAATGCGCATCCACCTTTGTATTATGAGTCAATGTATTCATACATAGGTCATTCTCGCTGCATCGACCTTTGGGCACACACCTCATTCAAAGTCCCAACTCTTTTCCTTTCTGCAATGCAACAGGGATGGAGGCACATGTCTATGTGGGCCTCGTTTAAAGTCCCAAACTTTTTTCATACCAGATTATAACCATCTTCTGAAATTCGAATAGAATAGAAAAGAATAGAATAAAAAAAAATAGAATAGAAATATTATAACCATTTTCCAAAAAATGTCAATAAACTGAAGTTTATTGACATTTGAAATGCCAAATGCTTGTAACAGCATGCAAACGCGTCTAAACGCGGTAAATCGCGTTTAGACGCATTTTGTTTATAGGCGTTTTCAATGGAGATACATTTCTGACCATTTACAATGTAAAAAAACGATTCTAAATGCACACACGGCATGTAAACGCGGCACAACGAACGTTTTTAACCGTCAGTTACTAGCTGTTAAGTTCCAGTGTTCAGGAGAGGTTTTTAAACGTCCCGTGTACATGAAGCCAAATACCATGTTTCCCCGAAAATAAGACCTAGCGTGATTGTCGGTGATGGCTGCAATATAAGCCCTACCCCCCAAATAAGCCCTAGTTAAAGTCCTTGTAGGTCTTATTTTCAGGGTAGGGCTTATTTTCGGGGAAACAGGGAAGGCCTTTTTTGGGGGGTAGGGCTTATATTGCAGCCATCACTGACAATCACGCTAGGTCTTATTTTCGGGGAAACAGGGTACCTGTGCTCCTGCTTTCCATTACATATGCAACCATGGGGGGTGTCTCTCCACAGCTGGTCCTTCCATCCCCCTCCGTCCTGCCATTTGCAGACAGGGCTGAACGCTTCACCGTGCGCCTCCTAGTGGCTGTTCCAGAAGGCTCTCTCCTTCTCCTGCTGCAGCTGTTGAGCCCAGCTGCTGCAGCTAAAGAAGAAGAGCTCACACGCGCATGCACGCTGTGCAAACAGGACGGGTGGCCACTAGGGGGCAGGGTGGAAGGGGTATGTACTATTTCTAGGATCTGGAATTTTATAAGGCAATTTTTTTTTAAAAAAAGGTGAATTTACACCCTTTAACTCTTGCACTGCGGGGGAGCCCCACTTCAAGGGAAGATTTTGTCTAATTCCCGGAGATCGGTTTTCAGTGCTCCATAGTTTTCCTAAACCGATATGTGCTAATGGCAAAGTGTACATAGGCGGCCTCTATAAAAATGTGTGAATGTGGTATATACTGTATATATTTCACAGGGCTGGCAATCCTGTGTCATCGTCTGTATTTTTTTATATAGACGATGAGTTGATGATCGCTCGGTGGTAAATGAACTTTAAGACTGAAATCTTTTCATTCCGCTCATAAAAGGTCGATTCACTGCCGTTCCTTTACATTCATTCCAGCATGAAGAAAAATACGCAGTCCATTCCTGAAGAGCGGTTTGTACAGTGTTACATTGTATCAGCAGCACGCTTCCTTTACACGGCCAGTAAATCACCGCTCTAGATTTCATTCCCATCACTGCCAAATGTCTGGCTGGGAAGGTTGGTGACCCTTCTACGGGGGGGGGGATTCATCTCTAGAAATTTCAGCCGAGAGAATTGTTCCTAATATTATATACCTCAAGCAGTAATAAACCCAAAAACATACATTTACTATATTGCAACTTACAATTCTTAGATGTGAAGGCTGCATTTATTTTCTATAGGCTCTCCAGCAGAATGTATCAGTTTACATGGATGAAACAAACCACCTAACACTAGCAGGGTGTATAAAATGATCAGCTTTTGTTTATTCATGTAAAACCTTTATCCCAAAAGAAAACAAAAAGTTTGCTGTAACTGATCATTTAAATCTTTAAAGGAGATGTATACCCAAAGCTATTTTGGCTGTAATTCTCCTACCCTGTTTCCTGAAAATAAGACCTAGCGTGATTGTCAGTGATGGCTGCAATATAAGCCCTACCCCCCAAATAAGCCCTACCCTTTTCCCCCAAAAATAAGCCCTACCCTGAAAATAAGACCTACAAGGACTTTAACTAGGGCTTATTTGGGGTTAGGGCTTATATTGCAGCCATCACTGACACTCACGCTAGGTCTTATTTTCAGGGAAACAGGGTATGGATCCCAGGAGTGCAGTTCATTCTGCACTCCTGTGACCCATTTTCAGTACAGCAGCAGGCTAAAGTCCACTGTCGTCTGACATCCCTCAGCCAGTCCAGACTCTGCAAAGATCCTGGCTTTACAGTCCGGATCCACCCAGAAGCCTGGACTGGCAGATAGCTCAGCCTCTCAGCGAGCCACTCCCACAGCTCCAGTGAAGCTGGTAATTGACAGTCACAGCTTTTTTGCGCAGAGCGGAGGGGAAGAACTGAGCGATCAGCGGTGTTTGATTGCTCATTTCCTTCGGTAGAGTCGGCAGATTCCCATACTTCTCTTTTAACACAACCCCCCCCCCTTAATGGTTATCGTTTTTACATTGTCTAAGAGGTTATTCTGAGTGATACTTTTTTGCAATATAGGATACTCTCATGCTCATTTTTCATTGCTGGTTTCATAGATGACAATCATTGTGTCCTTTCATAATTTTTTTTTGTATTGGTACTGTAAATGTCTTTCTCTTAACCTCTTAGCTAATAGGAACACACGATCCGTCACTCCTGTCAGAACAGAACAGGGAAGTGTGTGTTTACACACACTAGTCCCTGTTCTGTGTCTCCTGGTCACGATCACTCTTGGCCAGCGGTCATTGCGACCGTCGACCACGAGCATCGGCACCCCCGCTGTGCAGCGGGCGAGCGCCTGCTATCCGAACCCCGCAAGACCACGTACAGTAACGTGGTTTCGCGCAGGGGAGCCAACCTGCCGCAGGTCCGGAATCAGTTAAAGTGATGGGGTTTTTTTTAATAGAAAACATGTTGTGCTTACCTGCTCTGTTCAATGGTTTTGCACAGAGCAGCCCCGATCCTCTTCTTTGTGGGCCCCCTTCTCACGATCCTGGCTCCTCCCCCCGTGTTGAGTGCCCCCAACATTGTCCATTCACACACAGTGCGCAGCTCAGCCCCACCCCCTCATGGGCTCACTGGCTGTGATTGACAGCAGCAGGAGCCAATGGCTCCGGATGCTTTGTGAGCCAATAAGGGAAGAGAGACAAGGGACAGCCAATGCTCTCATGCACATTGCTGGATCGAGATAGGGCTCAGGTAAATAATGGGGGGGGGGGGGTTTGGGGGAGCAGCACCCAGAAGGTTTTGTACCTTAATGCATAGAATGTTAAAAAAAAAAAATCTGCCTTTAGAACCAAATTAAGATTTTGCCTTTCTTCGGTATGCATAGAACAACTGCTGTCATTTTTGATATGTCCTTTGTGGATCTACTCAATAAAAGTTTCTACACAAAAAAACCCCCAAAAACTGCTGCTGTATATTGTGACTTTTATTCATGCAGACTTGTAAACTTAAAGCTAAAATTTCAAAACTACCCAAACAGTGGGACTCCACCCACACTGGAAGGGTTCAATGCTTGATTTTGTCTAGGGTACTATTACAAAAGAACCTTTACTTACCTTTTTCCTCGGTATTCTGGCAGCTCTTCTCTTCTGTCCGAGTCTCTCGGGTTGTGGACGGGCCTCTGGCATCCCCACTTACAACACTAATGCCGCGTACACACGACCGGACTTTCCGTCAGAATAGATTTCGACGGTCTTTCCGACGGAGTTCCGGCAGAGTTCCGCTGAAACGGACTTGCCTACACACGATCACCCCAAAGTCCGATAGTTTAGAACGCGATAATGTACAACGGGACTAGAAAAAAGAAAGTTCAATAGCCAGTAGCCAATAGCTGCCCTTGCGTCGTTTTTGGTCCGTCGGAATAGCATACAGACGAAGGGTTTTCCCGATAGGAATTGATTCCGTCGGAAAGATCTGAAACATGTTCTATTTCTGGGTCCGTCAGAATTTTAGAAAGAAAAAGTCAGACGAAGCCCACACATGATCGGAATGTCCGACGGAATGATTCCGTCTGACCTTTTCTGCTGGAAAATCCGGTCGTGTGTACGCGGCATTACAATAGAGAACTAATCAACTACACCGCCAAGCTACTTATTCACTCTCTTGTTATCTGTCACCTCGACTACTTCAACTCCTTCCTCGTTGGCCTACCTCTACACCAGGGTCTCAAACTGGTGGCCCTCCAGCTGTTGTGAAACTACAAGTCCCATCATGCCTCTGCCTGTGGGAGTCATGCTTGTATATGTGTCAGCTTTGCAATGCCTCATGGGACTTGTAATTTTGCAACAACTGGAGGGCCGCCAGTTTGAGACTGCTGCCACAGTCTGCCCACCCTTCAGTCTATCATGAATGTTGCTGCAAGACTCAACAACCTTACCCACCATTCAGTGCCCACCACCCCTCCTTGCCAACCCCTCCTCTGGCTTCTGATCAACCAACAAACAAAATTAAAAATACCAACAGCCATCCACAACTCTGCATCATCTACATTACCAACCTCATCCCAAAAAAACACCTAAATCGTCCTGTCTACTCCTCTCAGGACCTCCTGCTCTCCAGCTCTTTTGTCACTCCCTCCCGTGGTGGCCTCCAAGACTTCTCCAAAGCTTCTCCCATCCTCTGGAGCTCCTTACCCCCAATCTGTCCAGTTATGTTTTACTCGGTCCACCTTTGGGCAATCTCTGAAAACTCAGAGCCTATCCCGACTCTACTGAACTTTTTGGCTACATTCACACACCTGATTGGGTGCAGACAGATTATATTTTAACGCTCATTGCAAACTGCCAGCGCTATTTAAATCCTGTATAACATAATTAAAGTTTGAAAGGTCTGTTGGTTGAGTCCCCATCACTGTTTCTCCATTGCCCAACCACAGGCTGGGGGGCAGGTTGGTGACCAAGCTGTATTGCATACAGCAGTAGAGAACACAAGGGTCACCAACATGTCTGGAACACAAGAATGCCCAAATGCAAGTCCATTGGCAGTTAAAACAAATATAATTCAAAAGTGTATTTAGCAGTTAGTTTTAGGAAATGTAAGAACATCGTAGAAGAATTTGGAAGTTAGTTAGATCTAGGTCAGGGCTGCAGTCTATCGGTATTGGGCTGACTGCCACACTATAAGGCTGATGGAATGCAGAGATTATTGGGTAATAGACTCGCAGGAGGATGACTGATGCATCGTCCCGCAGAGAGATCTTACTGTATAAATCAGATCTTGGAGATGTATGATGTCAAACCACAAAATACAAAGCAGTGTTTCACAAATGGCAACTGTATCCAGGGAAGTGGAACTCCGATGACTCGATGTGAGCTGGGCTGAGGCTCTCTGGGGCTTCCTCAGCTGACCACAGCTGTCGTCTTCCCCTCCATGGTTTAATATAGAACGCTGGATGTTGGGTGTATTTTTACATATTGCTTGAATCATTAAAAGAATTCTAAAGACATAAAACCCTTCTCACAGTATTGCTAGGATTTAAAGGCCTTGTAAACCTTCCCACCTGCACCTGGTGGTTTTCATCTGCATAGGATGTGCATTGATCATCTAGTCTCACAGCTTCTTTTATTGCCCTGTATGTACAGCCTATAGTAGAGAGTAAATATTCACATTTCGGTGTCAGAATATTCTGTTTGTGTTCAAACATGAGGTGTGGCACTGCACAGGTTAATGCGTGACCTTTATAATAATTATTTGATCCCTTGCAGATTTTGTAAGTTTGCCCACTTACAAAGAAATGAATCATTTTTATCATAGGTGTACTTTAACCACTTCCTGCCTGGCCTATAACAGATTGACGGCCGGGAAGTGGTCCTGTTATCCTGACTGGGCGTCATATGACGTCCAGCAGGATAACATGCTGGCGCGTGCCCGCGGGGGGCGCGCAGTGCGGCGATCGCGAGTGCAGCGTGTCAGTCTGACACACACCGCATCTCCGATCGTGGTAAGAAGCCTCTGACAGAGGCTTCTTACCATGTGATCAGCTGTGATCAATCACAGCTGATCATCGCGAGAACCAGGAAGTGTCGGTAAACGGCATTTCTCGGTTCGCGCTGACAGGGAGAGTCGATCGGCGGCTTTCCCTGTCAGAGGGGGGGGGTCTGTGCTTGTTAATCAGCACACTGATTATCACCACAGCCCCCATCAAATGTACCTATCAGCTGCCAATCGGTCCCCATTTAGTGCCTCATCATAACCCCCTGCCAGTGCCCAATAAAGTGCCAATCAGTGCCCACCATAGTGCAAATCAGTGCACGCCATAGTGCCAATCAGTGTCCATCACAGTGCCAATCGGTGCCCAGCATTAACACCTGTCAGTATCTGCCCAATCAGTGCTGCCCATCAGTGCCATCTTTTAGTGTCCATCAAAGCCACCTGTCAGTGCCAGTCAGTGCCACCGGTCAGTGCCCATCAATGCTGTCGGTCAGTGCCCATCAATGCCGCCTGTCATTGCCCATCAGTGCCGCTTGTCAGTGCCCATCAATGCTGCCTGTCAGTGCCCATCAGTGCCGTCTGTCAGGGCCCATCAGTGCTGCATATCAGTACTACCTATCGGTGCCCATCAGTGCTGCATATCAGTGCCGCCTATCAGTGCCCATCAATTCTACATATCAGTGCCTCCTCATCAGTGCCCATCAGTGAAGGAGAAAACTTTTATAACAGAAATTTTATAACAGAAACAAAGAAAAACTTTTTTTTTTTCCAAAAATTTCGATCTTTTTTAGTTTGTTTAGCAAAAAATAAAAACCGCAGAGGTGATCAAATATCACCAAAAGAAAGATCCATTTGTGGGAAGAAAATTATAAAAATTTAGTTTGGGGACAGTGTTGTATGACTGCGCACTAAAAGCTCAAAATTGTCCTGGGCAGGAAAGGGCGAAAGTGCCTGGTATTGAAATGGTTAAATGATAGAGACAGAATATCAACCAGTTGCAGTTCAGTGAGTAAAATAAGTATTTGATTCCCAAAATACAAAACATAACTTAGTACTTGGTGAAGAAACCCTCGTTGCCAGGCACAGAGGTAAGATGTTTCTTGTAGTTGGTGACCAGGTTTGCACACATGTTAGCAGGAATTTTGGTCCACTCTTCTTTACAGATCTTCTCTAAATTCTTAACTTTCCTTGGCTGTCACCTGGCAACGCAAAGTTTCAGCTGCCTCCACAAATTTTCTATAGGATTAGGGTCTGGAGACTGGCTAGGCCACTCCATGACCTTAGTGTGCTTCTTCTGGAGCCATTTGTTTGTTGCCTTGGCGTAATGTTTTGGGTCATTGTCATGCTGGAAGACCCATCCTTGACCCATCTTCAGTGTTCTGGCTGAGAGAAGAAGGTTCTCATCCAAGATTTTACAATACATGGTCCCGTCCATTGGCCCCCCAATGTGACAAAGTCAGCCTGTACCTTTAGCAGAGAAACAGCCCCAAAGCATAATGTTTCCACCTCCGTGCATGACTGTAGGGATGGTGTTCTTAGGGTCATAGTCAGCATTTTTCCTCCTCCAAACACGATGAGTCATTAATACCAAAGAGCTCAATTTAGGTCTCATCTGACCACAGCACGTTCTCCCAATCCTTCTCTGAATTATTTAGGTGTTCATTGGCAAGCTTCAGATGGGCCTGTACATGTGCCTTCTTGAGGAGGGGGACCTTATGGGCACTGCAGGATTTGAATCCATGGCAGCGTATTAACTTAACTACGTAGAGGGTTCTTTACTGTAAGAACGGTAAGGATGTGGAATTCCCTTCCACAGGCGGTGGTCTCAGCGGGGAGCATTGATAGCTTCAAGAAACTATTAGATAATCACCTGAATGACCGCAATATACAGGGATATGTAATGTAATACTGACACATTATCACACACATAGGTTGGACTTGATGGACTTGTGTCTTTTTTCAACCTCACCTACTATGTAACTATGTATATATATTGTATTACTAATGGTTAGTTTGTGGTCCTAACTGCTTTGAGATAATTCAGCTCCTCTCATGTAGTTCTGGGCTGATCCCTCACTTTTCTCATGGTCATCCTTACCCCATGAGGTAAAATCTTGCATTTAGCTCCAGACCGAGGGCGATTAATGGTTATTTTCTATTTCTTCCACCTGCGAATAATCGCTCCAACAGTTGTCTCCTTCTCACCAATCTTCTTGCTGATGGTCTTGGAGCCCATTCCAGCCTTGTGCAGGTCTACCTTCCTTTGACAGCTCTTTGGTCTTGCCCATGATGGTGAAGTTTGAATAGAAGAAAGATTCTGTGGACAGGCATCTTTTATACACATAACGAGATAGCTAAAAAGATCAATGGTGTCAGTGGGAACTTATCTGAGAGGCAGAAATTGACCATTGCCCAAGGAACCTCTAGCAACTTCTGAAGGAACCCTACCGTTCCACGGAACCCTGGTTGGGAAACCCTGGTCTAGATAAAGCTTCAACTCTACTCAATGGAGAAATTTATCCTCATATTTTGTCACAGTAACACCAATAGAGGTAAGATTACATTTCCCCACTACGCACAGAGATAGAAATAAAATGTGGCAGCAGCTCTCACCCTTTTCACTTCCTGTTTCAGTGACCACACTAGAAGTAAAGACTCATCATCCCAAAGGGGA
The DNA here is from genome assembly GCA_037952835.1 of Lithobates septentrionalis. Classification (NCBI taxonomy): domain Eukaryota; kingdom Metazoa; phylum Chordata; class Amphibia; order Anura; family Ranidae; genus Lithobates; species Lithobates septentrionalis. The sequence continues at coordinate 944,617 of JBBDGP010000881.1, read as the reverse complement.
TTTAGACAGCAATAAACAACCTTCAAAAAGATTCTGTCACTTTGCCCTTTTAGGTCTCTTTAATCCCTTCCTGCCCAGCCTACCTTTCAGTGGTGCTATACACCTGAAGGGCATGATGGAGTTCCAAATCAGATTTACACGGTGATTGGCTTTAATGGTGGTCACATGATCTGGAGCCTGTCCTGCTGGTTCCTGATCATATCGATCTGTCTATGACAGTTTGGTCACTGTGCTGGGAGCGTGCAGTGAATGTGATTTGCTGCCAGTGGCGCGTGGGCAATAAAACCCACCCGCGTTGCTGCCGCACATATGCATTAAGTGAACAACAAGAGGTTAAAGCCCACTCCCCAACCCTCTTATACTGATTTACTTGTGCTCTCCCCCTGCTCTGTTCCTTCGCAGTCCTAACCCTGTGTAAGCTCTGAGTTGGATAGTGTTAAAGCTCACACAGGGTTGATGTCAACCCCTTTTCCCTCATGTTATAGTGTTTGGTAGATTATGTCTGAGCAGTACATGATGATAGGAAGTCACATGCCCCAAATCCTAGAAGTACAGGATATTGGCAACAAGTCAGAATAGGCAAAGTGACAGCGTCTCTTTAAACAGCATAAATAAAGTGTTTGTAACCCTAAAAAACAAATGCTGCTGTTCCTTTAAAGCATGATCAGTAGCAAAGTGCTGTTGCAGTGTAATTTGTCCCCTTTTTTGATCTAACATACCTGGTTAATCCTGCCTGTTCCTGTGTCCCCCTGTGTGTACTGACCACGGTAATCATGGCTGCTGATTGAAGATTACCGTGGTCAGGTTACGTGCCTCCGTCATCCCGTTGTTTTGTGTCAATCCCTTCCTCCTTGCCTATCAGTTTCAGTCTGTGTCTGCAGAGCCGATCTCCTTACCGCCCCTCCCCTCTTCTCCTGCCTCTATTCCAATGTATTACATAACACAATTACTTGTATCCTCTCTGTTTTAGCAAGATATTCAGTGCAGTATGTCAGTTTAAAAAAAAAATAAAAAAATCCTAAATATCTTTTTGCACAGCTCCTCTGTATGGTCACATGATCTCCTTCTGCTGGCTGGCTGACATCACTGTCATTGTCACTGGAAATCTCAGCCCCTCCCCCTCCTGTTCTTAGATCAAAGAAGCAGAGCAGAGGAAGATCATGTGACTGCACAGAGGAGCTGTGCAAAAACGTATTTAGGATTATATTGTAAAAGAAACACAAACACACTGCACTTTATATCTTGCAAAAACATAGAGGATACAAGTAATTGTGTTATGTGACTTCACAACCTCTTTAAAGCGGAACTTCAGTCATTTTTTCATCTTTCCATCCATTAAATCTTCTGCCCTTGTTGTTGTTTTAACTTTGGATAGTAAAACATTTTTTTTCTGCCAGGAAATACTTTATACAGCCCTCCTGTTTCTTGTCTGGTAAAAAGCCTAGGCTTATGACATCACGCAGAGATCTCTCTCTCTCACTCTTGTGAGAATTTGCCAGGAAGGGAGGGGGGGTGAGTCATAAGAGGGCCAATGAGAGCTGCAGGGCTGCAGAGCTGGAGGTGTGCCTCAGTGTAAATCCAGGAAGTGAACAGGCAGCAGCTTCAGCTGCCCACAGTTAAAATGGATGCAGCCAGACTCAGTGGAGGGAGATTTCTGCAGCATATTTGGCAAATACAGAATCACAGTATATATAAAATAATATGGAAAGTGGTTGGAGGGAAGCTTCAGAATGGCAAAGATGTTTTTATTACAAATTATGTGAACAGACTGCAGGTCCTCTTTAAAGGGGTTGTAAAGGCAGAAGGTTTTGTTTATCTTAATACATTCTATGCATTAAAATAAAAAGCCTGTGTGCAGCAGCCCCCCTAATACTTACCTGAGGCCCATCTCTGTCCAGTGATGGTCACGAGTGTCTCGGCCACCTCAGATTCTCCCTCTTGATTGGCTGAGACACAGCAGCAGGGCCATTGGCTCCCGCTGCTGTCAATCAAAGTCAGCTAGCCAATCAGGAGAGAGAGGGGGCAGGGCTGTGCAGCAGCTCTGTGTCTGAATGGACACACGGAGCTGTGACTTGGCTCGGGTGCCTCCAGAGCAAGCTGCTTGCTTTGGGGGCACTTGATGGGAGGGAGGGGCCAGGAGCACCGAAGGGGGACCCGAGAAGAGGAGGATACAGGCTGCTCTGTGCAAATCCACTGCAACAGAGCAGGTAAGTATAACATGTTTATTATTTTTATTTAAAAAAAAAAAGAGAGACTTTAGTATCACTTTAAGCACTAACTTAGAGCATCACTATGTGCCTTGTTTACTCAGGCATCTCCCTGTTCTACCTCTCCACACCGCTATCGCGGCGAACATCAAGTTCCTGGGACCCACGGGCGCACTCCGAATAGGCGGCAAATTAAAAGAAGTACAGGTATGCCCATTTGCCTGCCTGTGCCATTCTGCCGACGTACATCTGCGTGCGGCGGTCGGCAAGCGGTTAAATATCCTTGTAACATTTTTATGGAATTGTAAAGTGTAGTTGATGGTTTTATCTGTTGTTTCTCCATCGGTTTTATGTGAATTTGTTCTTTGTATATCTCAACATATCTATAAGGTCAAGCAGTGAGGACACTGCAATAAAAACCCAAGTGATGTTAAAGCAGTAGTAAACCCAGCTTGGTCATTTTTACATATAGGTAAGCCTATCATAAGGCCTATAAGGCGGCTTACCTGTAGGTAAAATGAATATCTCCTAAATGTGCACCATTTAGGACAAGTTATACAAAAGGGTAATAGCCGTGGGAGATGAGCTAATGGAGAAAAAAGTGCAGTTGTTAGATGGAGGCGGGATAGGCTTCTCTGAAGAGGAAAGTTTTCAGGGATCCCCTTAAAAGTGGATAAATTTGGAGACAGCCTGACAGATTGGGGTAGGGAATTCCAGAGGATGGGCGAGGCTCAGGAGAAGTCCTAGAGGTGGATATGGGAGGAGGGAGCTAGAGAGCAGGAGGTCTTGGATAAGTGATCACATTTCCTCTGTTCTCAGCTGCATAAGAGCTGGGGGGAAGAGAAACAGCAGCACACTGATCTTCCCAGTGAAAGGCTGTGCAGAGGGATGTGCCAGGACAAGTCTGATCCTTGGAGGAGAGTACACAGCATAGCTAGAGAACTGACCTGGGTCTGTTCTCCTGTTTAGTGTGGTTAGGTTTGAATAGGAAAGCAGAGGGAACAGGATACTTTTTCATACAAGTATATGGTACAGCAGGCACATATCAGGAATGTGACATTGTGGGGTAACATATTCTTTAATGGTTAGAGCATCAGATACAGCCTACGCATTTCAGATGGAGGAGGCTTTTTTCTCCAACAATGTTGGCTGTATCAATGTTCTTAAAGTGGATGTAAACCCAATGTCATCCTTTCTAAACTACTGCCATAGTGGTTATCTATAAGGATATACATTCCTCCTGCATGTATCTTTACCTGTCAAATGTCTCCCCCCTGTCTGTTATGAGACCCGAAAAACTGCAGATTCTGTGGGCGGGTCTGTTGTCTGGAGCTCAGTGGGTGGAGTCGTGATGTCAGTAAACTCCCCGCCCACCTCTACACTCCCCTTGTCAACATGCATTTTCTCCTGTGTATTTCTTACACTGAACTTCTGCTATGATCTCTAACATCCAGTCAAAACTCAAAAAGTCACCACATGACTTCAGCATGCCAAATCATGCTGAGGTGTGGAGCAGCCAATCCTGGGAGAGCTGGAGAAGAAAGGAGGGAGGATGGGAAGTACACAGAATGCCTTTCTCAGGCTCCTGCATGAGATAAGGAAATCACCTGTCTGTCACAGCAAGGGGGAAGAACTGACTCCTATTTCTCTGTGTGTCAGTTTTTATCTTACTGAAAAAAGATAAGGGGATTGCTCAGAGCTGGATTGACTCTCCGTGGCAAGACTGGGCACAGATGACATGAAATCCTATACTGTACAAGGTGTAAGCCTTAATTAAAGAAAAAAATTCGGGTTTACATCCACTTTAACCATTACATTTTTTAAAAAAGTTCTTATGAACTTTTATATTACATACACATCCAAGAATTAAAGTGACTTTGTCACTTGAAAAAAAAATGTAAAGAAAAAAACTGGAAAAGAAGTCCTCATTGTTGTGAGATTGTGCATCCCCTGCTATGGTTTCTCCCACCAGCGCCTACATCCCTACTGAGTCCTATCGTGTGGTGGAGTCCGGAAGGTGAAACCACAGAAGGTGGCAGGAGATGCAAGAAAGGATCCAATATACACCTTCAAAGTCTAAAGTGTTATACAAAGCGGGCTCATCAAGAAGATATTTGCCTAGGGCACACTTGTGGATTAAACCTTGCAATAGCTAAGCTGCTGCCCCTCCCTAACCCATACAAAAAACCCAAGATATTTAGTGAGATAACTGTGGGTAAGATTCGACATCTCATGGAAAATACAGCTACAATGACACCCATTGGCAGAGCGTATCAGGAAGCATGACCATACACGTGGGACAAGATGCCAGGGAGGATGCCATGGAGGTTGATAGACCGGTTCTTTCACCTTATGTAAAAAGTGCCAAAATCTATAGGAATCAGTTACCATGTTGGAGGTATTCTCTTGTTATATTCTAAAGCAGGGGACTACAAACTTTCAAAACAAAGGGCCAGTTTACTGTCATTTAACCTTTAGGGGGGGCCGGACTGTGGCCATTGGGAGTTGACATTGTCTTGGAGTCAGTGGGAGTAAACAGTGCATCTTTGGCATTACGGGGAGGAATAATGGCCCATCACTGGTGTTAGTGGGAGGAATAGCGCTCCATCCTTGGTGTCAGTGGAGGAATAGTGCTCCATCGTTGGTGTCAGTGGAGGTATAGTGCTCCATCGTTGTTGTCTGTGGAGGAATAGTGCTCCATCGTTGGTGTCAGTGGAGGAATAGTGCTCCATCCTTGGTGTCAGTGGAGGAATAGTGCTTCATCGTTGGTGTCAGTGGAGGAATAGTGCTCCATCCTTGGTGTCAGTGGAGGAATAGTGCTTCATCGTTGGTGTCAGTGGAGGAATAGTGCTCCATCCTTGGTGTCAGTGGAGGAATAGTGCTCCATCGTTGGTGTCAGTGGAGGTATAGTGCTCCATCGTTGTTGTCTGTGGAGGAATAGTGCTCCATCGTTGGTGTTAGTGGAGGAATAGTGCTCCATCCTTGGTGTCAGTGGAGGAATAGTGCTTCATCGTTGGTGTCAGTGGAGGGATAGTGCTCCATCGTTGTTGTCTGTGGAGGAATAGTGCTCCATCCTTGGTGTCAGTGGAGAAATAGTGCTCCATCCTTGGTGTCAGTGGAGGAATAGTGCTTCATCGTTGGTGTCAGTGGAGGGATAGTGCTCCATTGCTGGTGTCAGTGGAGGAATAGTGCTTCATCGTTGGTGTCAGTGGAGGGATAGTGCTCCCTTGTTGGTGTCAGTGGAGGAATAGTGCTCCATCCTTGGTGTCAGTGGAGAAATAGTGCTCCATCCTTGGTGTCAGTGGAGGAATAGTGCTTCATCGTTGGTGTCAGTGAAGGGATAGTGCTCCATTGCTGGTGTCAGTGGAGGAATAGTGCTTCATCGTTGGTGTCAGTGGAGGGATAGTGCTCCCTTGTTGGTGTCAGTGGAGGAATAGTGCTCCATCCTTGGTGTCAGTGGAGGAATAGTGCTTCATCGTTGGTGTCAGTGGAGGAATAGTGCTTCATCGTTGGTGTCAGTGGAGGAATAGTGCTCCATCGTTGGTGTCAGTGGAGGAATAGTGCTCCATTGTTGGTGTCCGTGGAGGAATAGTGCCCCCTTGTTAATGTCCGTGGAGGAATAGTGCCCCCTTGTTAATGTCAGTGGGAGGAAAAGTGCCTCAAGGACCAGATAAAGACAAGCAAAGGGCCACCTCTAGCCCCTGGCCCTCAGTTTGGAGATCACTGATCTAAAGCCTTTTACAGAAAGCACAATCCACCTGCCAGGGGCTTGTCCCAATGGAGACTCAGTCAACCCAAAAATGATACTTGATGTAGACGTGAATTCAAAGTGAATGATAATTTAGTTTGGTAAAGCATCATAAGGAATTTTCTTCTTTTTTTTTTTTTTTAAGGAAAATATTTGTTTTCACCTTTTTTCATATTGAGAGATGCAAAGAAACACAAGAGGGACTTCACAAACATACTCCTGACTAGGGATGAGCCGAACACCCCCCGGTTCGGTTCGCACCAGAACCCGCGAACGGACCGAAAGTTCGCACGAACGTTAGAACCCCATTGACGTCTATGGGACTCGAACGTTCGAAATCAAAAGTGCTCATTTTAAAGGCTAATTTGCATGGTATTGTCCGAAAAAGGGTTTGGGGACCCGGGTCCTACCCCAGGGGACATGTATCAATGCAAAAAAAACTTTTAAAAACGGCCGTTTTTTCGGGAGCAGTGATTTTAATGATGCTTAAAGTAAAAAAAAAAAAGTGAAATATTCCTTTAAATATCGTACCTGGGGGGTGTCTATAGTATGCCTGTAAAGTGACGCGTGTTTCCCGTGTTTAGAACAGTCCCTGCACCAAATGTCATTTTTAAAGGAAAAAATCTCATATAAAACTGCTTGCGGGTTTAATGTCATGTCGGGTCATGGCAATATGGATGAAAATCAGTGAGACAAACGGCATGGGTACCCCCCAGTCCATTACCAGGCCCTTTGGGTCTTGTATGGATATTAAGGGGAACCCCGCACCCAAATTAAAATAAGGAAAGGTGTGGGGCCACCAGGCCCTATATACTCTGAACAGCAGTATACAGGCGGTGCAAACAAGACAGGGACTGTAGGTTTGTTGTTAAGTAGAATCTCTTTGTAATTTTGAACATTTTTAACGTGTTTAGCTCCAGCCAAAAAATCTTTTTTAAGCTTTTTGGAAAACATAGGGAAGGGTTATCACCCCTGTGACATTTGTTTTGCTGTCTTTCCTCCTCTTCAGAAGATTTCACCTCACTTTTTTGTCCCAATGAAAAATGTTTTTTGAAAATTTGGGTTTTTTTGTGGAACAAGGATTGGAAAGCATCAGTGGAAAGGAGAAATTGTTTTCCCATATTAACTCTTACAGGAGAGAATTTCCCTTCCATGGGGTAGATTTCATCTCACTTCCTGTTGTCTCCTTCCGTTTGCAAGTAGGAGTCGTTTGTAAGTTAGATGTTTGAAAGTAGGGTCCTGCCCTATATACTCAGCAGAAATTTGGGCCTTAGGTGTTGCTGTGGCCACAACACTGTAAGCCCTCACAGGGCCCTGCTGTGAAATATTAGATCAAGAATTGTAATTACATGCCCCTGTTGAACAGGAGCTGAAAAATTAGGCCTTAGGCACTGGTGCTGGTGCCACAACACTGCAACCCCTCACAGACACTCTAGTTGGAACGCAGGAACGAGCCCTGCTGCAAAGTATTGCATCAAAAATTGTAATTACACGCCCCTGTTAGACAGGGGCAGAAAAATTGGGCCTTAGGCACTGGTGCTGGTGCCACAACACTGCAACCCCTCACAGACACTCTAGTTGGAATGCAGGAACGAGCCCTGCTGTAAAGTATTGCATCAAAAATTGTAATTACACGCCCCTGTTAGACAGGGGCAGAAAAATTGGGCCTTAGGCACTGGTGCTGGTGCCACAACACTGCAACCCCTCACAGACACTCTAGTTGGAATGCAGGAACGAGCCCTGCTGCAAAGTATTACATCAAAAATTGTAATTACACGCCCCTGTTAAACAGGGGCTGAAAAATTGTGCCTTAGGCACTGGTGGTGGCGCCCAGAACCAAAAATGTTCTTACAAGCTATCAGCGTGATGATTGAGGAGGAAGAGGATAATTACTCAGGGATAGTCACTCAGCATCAGCATAGGCAGTCTTTGAAGGGATCTGAAAAAAATTATTCAGTTACATCAGCATCAGGTGCTTGGTAGCTGGTGGTGATCCAAGACTGATTCATTTTTATGAAGGTCAGCCGATCGACCGAGTCGGTGGACAGACGCACCCTGTGATCGGTTACCACGCCTCCAGCAGCACTGAATGTGCGTTCCGAAAGAACGCTGGATGCAGGACAGGCCAGTAGCTCAATTGCATACTGTGCAAGCTCTGGCCAGTGATCCATCCTCAAGACCCAGTAACCCAGAGGATTTTCGGTGGGAAAGGTGTCCAAGTCTGATCTTGCCCCTAGGTATTCCTGCACCATGTAAAACAGACGCTGGCGATGGTTGCTGGAACCGATCATACCTTGGGGCTGCGGACCAAAAAATTGTCTGAACGCATCGGTCAGACAGCCACCTTCTCCACTGCTCCTTCTTTGACTGACCGAAGCCTCAGCAACACGTTGTCCAGAAACAGGAGTTTGTAACCTCCCAGTCTCTGGGAACGCGTTGCACAGACCTTTCTGCAAGGCCTCCCGAAGATGTTTCATCCTCTGCTCCCTCTGCGATGGCAAGATAAGGTCCGCAACCTTACCCTTGTAACGTGGATCAAGGAGGGTTGCCAGCCAGTATTGGTCCTTCTCCTTGATACCACGAATACGAGGATCCTTACGCAGGCTTTGCAGGATCAGGGAGGCCATGCAGCGTAGGTTTGCTGAGGCATTCGGTCCGGAGTCCTCTGGGTCACTAAGGACAACAACGTCCGCAGCCACCTCCTCCCAGCCACGTACAAGTCCATGTGTTCCTTGGGACTGATCCCTTAAAGACTGCTGATGCTGAGTGCCAGGCTCCACCTCCATACTGGCACAATCTTCCTCCTCCTCCTCCTCCTCCTCGTCCTCTTCCTGTGTGATCAGCGGGCACGCAGGAACACTGTCTGGATAAAGGGGGCCTTGAGAGCTAAGGAAGTCCTCCTCTTCCTGCCTCTGTTCTGCCTCAAGTGCCCTGTCCATTATTCCACGCAGCGTGTGCTCCAACAGGTGGACAAGGGGGACAGTGTCACTGATGCATGCACTTTCAGTGCTCACCATCCTCGTGGCCTCCTCGAATGGTGACAGGACAGTGCATGCATCCCTGATCATGGCCCACTGGCGTGGGGAAAAAAAACCAAGCTCCCCTGACCCTGTCCTGGTGCCATAGTCGCACAGGTACTCATTGATGGCCCTCTGCTGCGTGTGCAGCCGCTGCAGCATGGCCAACGTTGAGTTCCACCTGGTGGGCATGTCACAGATTAGGCGGTTCTTGGGCAGGTTAAACTCCTTTTGGAGGTCCGTCAGCCGAGCACTGGCATTATATGACCGGCGGAAATGCACACAGACTTTCCTGGCCTGCCTCAGGACATCCTGTAAGCCCGGGTACCTGCCCAAGAACCGCTGCACCACCAAGTTAAGGACGTGAGCCAAACAGGGCACATGGGTCAGTTGTCCCTGTCGGAGGGCAGAGAGGAGGTTGGTGCCATTGTCGCAAACCACCATTCCTGCCTTAAGTTGGCGTGGCGTCAACCACCTCTGAACCTGCCCCTGCAGAGCTGACAGAACCTCTGCCCCAGTGTGGCTCCTGTCCCCCAAGCACACCAGCTCAAGCACCGCATGGCATCTTTTGGCCTGCGTACTTGCGTAGCCCCTTGAACGCCTACGGAGCACCGCTGGTTCCGAGGAAGAGGCCATGGAGGAAGAAGAAGAGGAGGGGGTGGAGGAGAGAGGTGTGTCACAATCAGCATTTTGGAGGCGTGGTGGCGGAACAACCTCCAACACTACTGCACCTTGTCCTGCATCCTTCCCAGCTGCCAGCAGAGTCACCCAATGCGCCGTGAAACTAAGGTAACGTCCCTGTCCATGCCTGCTGGACCATGAGTCAGCGGTAATATGCACCTTACCACTGACCGCCCTGTCCAGCGAGGCATGCACATTGCCTTCCACATGCCGGTAGAGAGCCGGAATCGCCTTCCGTGAGAAAAAGTGGCGTTTGGGTACCTGCCACTGAGGAACCGCACATTCCACAAACTCACGGAAGGGGGCAGAGTCTACCAACTGAAAAGGCAGCAGTTGAAGTGCTAGCAATTTTGCCAAGCTAGCATTCAACCGCTGGGCATGTGGATGGCTGGGAGCAAACTTCTTTCGGCGGTGCAGCAGCTGGGGCAGGGAAATTTGCCTGGTACAATCTGACGTCGGTGTACCAAAAGCAGATTGCCCACAAGTACTTGGCTGTGACACACCTAATTCTACACCTTCATTCCTCTCACTGCAGGTCTCAGAGAGGACTGAAGGTCTAGTGGGGTTGGAAATCTCAGCTGATGAGGAGCAAGGAGAGATCCTCTTTGTTCTTTGGTGTGGGTCTTTTAGATATGCTTGCCAACGAACTGCATGGCAGGTCAACATATGTCTGGTCAAGCATGTGGTACCCAAGCGGGAGATGTTTTGGCCACGCGAGATACGCTTGAGACATATGTTGCAAATAGCAGCGGTGCGATCTGATGCACTCGTCTCAAAAAAGGCCCACACCAAAGAACTTTTTGAATAACGCGCAGAGACTGCAGCGCCCTGCACATGTGGAGCTTTGGGGTGTGATGCAGTCAATGTGCTGCCCTTAGGCTGGCCCCTGGAGGGCATCCTGCCTCGTTGGTGATGTGCCGCCTCCTCCTCCTCCTCTCTCCTATCAGGCACCCACGTTGAGTCAGTGACCTCATCATCCCCTCCCTCCTCATCACTGGAGCAAACCTGGCAGTATGCTGCAGCACGGGGAGCATGACTGCCAGATTGCTGTCCTTCTTGGGCACCCCCTCTGTCCGTGCTCATGTTACTGCCTTCATCGAGCTCAGTATCATCATCAGAGCCTTCCAAACGCTGGGCATCCTCCTGGAGCATGTACCCAACACTGTGGTCAAACAGTTCGAGGGAATCCTCAGGAGGACATGGTGGAGCTAGGGAAGGCGTCACTGATGACATTGAGCTGAGGGAAGAGGCCGCTGCTTTGCCAGACAAAGCACCCTGGGCATGGGTGAGAGAGGATGAGGAGGATGAGGACGGCTTGGTCATCCACTCGACCAAGTCTTCCGCATGTTGCGGCTCAACACGGCCAGCTGCCGAAAAAAAGGCCAAGCGTGTCCCATGGCCACGTGCTGATGAGGATGCACCGTCTCCACGACCAGCACTAGACACAGAGCCTGCTTGCCCTCTCTTATTGGCTTGTGAGTGTCTGCCTCTCCTTCTTGGCCTTCCAGACATACTAATGGCCTGTAGCTGCACTAAGCTGGGATAGAACACCTGTAATTTTCTTCAGGTAGCTTTATATACTGTAACCAGACAAGCCTGCCTGTCAGTAGGAAGATAACAGGAACGGATCTAGCTGAACACTGTGAGCAGGACGCACTGCACTAAATGTAAATAGCAGGAACGGATCTAGCTGAACACTGTGAGCAGGACGCACTGCACTAAATGTAAATAGCAGGAACAGATCTAGCTGAACACTGTGAGCAGGACGCACTGCACTAAATGTAAATAGCAGGAACGGATCTAGCTGAACACTGTGAGCAGGACGCACTGACTGCACTAAATGTAAATAGCAGGAACGGATCTAGCTGAACACTGTGAGCAGGACGCACTGCACTAAATGTAAATAGCAGGAACAGATCTAGCTGAACACTGTGAGCAGGACGCACTGCACTAAATGTAAATAGCAGGAACGGATCTAGCTGAACACTGTGAGCAGGACGCACTGACTGCACTAAATGTAAATAGCAGGAACAGATCTAGCTGAACACTGTGAGCAGGACGCACTGCACTAAATGTAAATAGCAGGAACGGATCTAGCTGAACACTGGGAGCAGGACGCACTGCACTAAATGTAAATAGCAGGAACGGATCTAGCTGAACACTGTGAGCAGGACGCACTGACTGCACTAAATGTAAATAGCAGGAACGGATCTAGCTGAACACTGTGAGCAGGACGCACTGCACTAAATGTAAATAGCAGGAACAGATCTAGCTGAACACTGTGAGCAGGACGCACTGCACTAAATGTAAATAGCAGGAACGGATCTAGCTGAACACTGTGAGCAGGACGCACTGACTGCACTAAATGTAAATAGCAGGAACGGATCTAGCTGAACACTGTGAGCAGGACGCAGTGCACTAAATGTAAATAGCAGGAACGGATCTAGCTGAACACTGTGAGCAGGACGCACTGCACTAAATGTAAATAGCAGGAACGGATCTAGCTGAACACTGTGAGCAGGACGCACTGACTGCACTAAATGTAAATAGCAGGAACAGATCTAGCTGAACACTGTGAGCAGGACGCACTGCACTAAATGTAAATAGCAGGAACGGATCTAGCTGAACACTGTGAGCAGGACGCACTGCACTAAATGTAAATAGCAGGAACGGATCTAGCTGAACACTGTGAGCAGGACGCACTGCACTAAATGTAAATAGCAGGAACGGATCTAGCTGAACACTGTGAGCAGGACGCACTGACTGCACTAAATGTAAATAGCAGGAACGGATCTAGCTGAACACTGTGAGCAGGACGCACTGCACTAAATGTAAATAGCAGGAACGGATCTAGCTGAACACTGTGAGCAGGACGCACTGACTGCACTAAATGTAAATAGCAGGAACAGATCTAGCTGAACACTGTGAGCAGGACGCACTGCACTAAATGTAAATAGCAGGAACGGATCTAGCTGAACACTGTGAGCAGGACGCACTGACTGCACTAAATGTAAATAGCAGGAACGGATCTAGCTGAACACTGTGAGCAGGACGCACTGCACTAAATGTAAATAGCAGGAACGGATCTAGCTGAACACTGTGAGCAGGACGCACTGACTGCACTAAATGTAAATAGCAGGAACGGATCTAGCTGAACACTGTGAGCAGGACGCACTGACTGCACTAAATGTAAATAGCAGGAACAGATCTAGCTGAACACTGTGAGCAGGACGCACTGCACTAAATGTAAATAGCAGGAACAGATCTAGCTGAACACTGTGAGCAGGACGCACTGCACTAAATGTAAATAGCAGGAACGGATCTAGCTGAACACTGTGAGCAGGACGCACTGCACTAAATGTAAATAGCAGGAACGGATCTAGCTGAACACTGTGAGCAGGACGCACTGCACTTAATGTAAATAGCAGGAACGGATCTAGCTGAACACTGTGAGCAGGACGCACTGCACCAAATGTAAATAGCAGGAACGGATCTAGCTGAACACTGTGAGCAGGACGCACTGCACTAAATGTAAATAGTCTAGATAGAAGATAACAGGAACGGATCTAGCTAAACTGAATACAGTGTATATATATATATGCAACACCTGGGATGCATATATATACACAATACACTGTAAGTGCAGCTAACTGACTGGCTGTTCTGCCTAATCTATCTAACTCAAATCAAATGACACTGTCTCTCTCTCTCTCTATCTCTCAGCACACCGGAACACACTACACAGGGCCGCTGTGCAGGCGGCCTTATATAATGTGGGGCGTGTACTAAATCCCCTGAGCCATAATTGGCCAAAGCCACCCTGGCTTTGGCCAATTACAGCTCTCTCTACTGACAGCGCTGTGATTGGCCAAGCATGCGGGTCATAGTGCATGCTTGGCCAATCATCAGCCAGCAATGCACTGCGATGCCGCAGTGAATTATGGGCCGTGACGCGCCACACGAATTTGGCGCGAACGGCCCATAACGTTCGCAATTCGACGGACGGTCGAACAGCCGATGTTCGAGTCGAACATGGGTTCGACTCGAACACGAAGCTCATCCCTACTCCTGACTGTTCATTCTAAAAATGCTAATTGGTAGCCGTGTTTATGCTTTGGAGTTGGTGGATTCTTAGTCACTCCAACCCTGAAACACTATCCCATGGTGACTTTGAGGGGCAGTAAGGTACCAAAGGGACTCTAAAGAGAGGGATGGGGATGGTTGCGGGCAAAAAAAAAAAGGGTCCTGGGGGGCAAAGTTTGGGCCCCTCCAAGCAGACTGATGAGGTCATCCCTCTGCTCTCCTCTTTTGCAAGGATGTTCAGAAAAGGAGACCGACAACACAGTGCAAGGCCCGATAGGTGCAAAGCCCTGCCCCTGCCTTGTCCAGTCTGATACCCATTCCGCAGGCAAAGGAGGATATTAGGACAAATTCATCACAGGATAAAACTATCTAACTGAAACAATTATTTTGCCTTTGGATAGAGGTCAGGGGTTATAACCTCTATTAGGGAGATTAAATCTCCCCATTTGTCCTGGGGACCATTGTCATTGGGATTGAACGTGAGGGAAAATCCAAAATGTAAGTTATCACTAGAACAGAAATAGTCGGGGAGAAATTTTCAACTGGGACGCTTATTCCAGTAACAACTGGAAGGCATTTCTACATTACATACTTTGGAGAGAGTGCCTATTGTGTCTGCAGGTCAGGAAGTGATGGGAAATCTCTCGAATGTGACACATATATATTAAAAAAAATAAAAAAAAATCCAGTAGTGTTAATCATCCCTTTACAAAATATAAATCAATGTTTCCACTGGCTGTCACTTCCAAAAAAAATTGGCAAAAAAAATTAGATCACCTTGGGGTATCTACTTTCCAAAAAGCGGTGATTTTTTTAGGTTTTCGTACTATTCTAGCATTTTTATTCGATATGTTTTTAACAGAATGCAAGGGAAACTGATTTTTTAAATAAAATATTTGATCTTTTTTTCTCTTTAAACAGTAAAAAATGAAAAGCTCAGTGGGTATCAAATACCCTACAAAGAAGACACAGAGTCCTGTAAATCAACCACCTTTATTTGGGTTCAGTGATGCAAGGCAAAGTAATTGTCAGTCAAACAATCACAACGCTTGAAACGGAAAAATGGCCGGGGGGGGGGGGGGGATATACAGGCCGATACTGAAGGGGTTAAACATTGTAATATTAAAAAACTGTTTTATGCAAAGTTGATTCTGATTTTTAGTTTAGTAGCTTGAAAATTCCAATTTGTTGTTTCTTATGTATGCACACATTCATGTAAGTTGGCTTTTAAAATGGGTTTAGGTATAGTGGGGGTTGTGAGGCAAGGGAGGAGGAAGGCTTAAAAGAGAAGTATGGGTATTTGTTTTTTTTTGTTTAAAGAATCATACTTACCCAGGTGGATGCAGTATTGGTCCGATGCTGTATCTGTGCCCCGCCGGCTCTAAGGCTGAGAACTGCTTGATCAAACGCCGCGGATCGCTTGGTTCTCAGGACTCCCTGAGCAGAGAGCTGGTGACTGTCAGTTACCGGCTCTCTGCTCTGCCCCAACGCGCTGACTGGAGCGCTGTGCTGTGGAGGGGCGGGGGCGTCCAGGCATGTGGGTGGATCCCGACCATATGGCCGCGATCTTTCCTCAGCCTGGATTTGCTCTGTGACGTCAGCCGACAGCGGGCTTCAGCCTGCTCTCTGCTGAAAACTGGTCACAGGAGTAAAGAACGAACTGCACTCCTGTGATACACAGGAGAAGTACAGCCAAACTATCTTTGGCTGTACTTCCTTAATCCCTGAAGGGCATCTTTAACTTATACTTTTTTTTTTTTAACACTCGCCCGGAGTTCAGTCTTAAAATATCCCAGCACGTGTTTAATGTTATAGGGTCATTTCATGGTTGTACAATTGTGGATATGAGGGTATAGATGCGCCTGGCTGGCCATAAAGACTTCTATGTCTTAAGGAATGCATGTCAAAACCGAAGCTTCATTAAAATAGCAATGAAGTCAATAACCGAAGGGACAGGATTTTACCCACATTAGCCAGGGGTTCCTAGAGGTTTCTGAGTAGCAGTAAATATTGGTCCACCACATACTCTTCTCCATTGTGTCTAACATCCAGCAGCAAACCTACCAACCTGCCTACAAACCTAC
The DNA here is from genome assembly GCA_037952835.1 of Lithobates septentrionalis. Classification (NCBI taxonomy): domain Eukaryota; kingdom Metazoa; phylum Chordata; class Amphibia; order Anura; family Ranidae; genus Lithobates; species Lithobates septentrionalis. The sequence goes on along the minus strand of JBBDGP010000881.1, from coordinate 928,797 downwards.
CATTATACTGATGGCATTATTTTTTGGTCAGTCTGGAGGCTCCATATTTCGGTTCCCCATTGCATAATACTGATGTCATTATCTTTAAATCATTCTGGGGGTTCCATAGTTTGGTGTCCCCCCCCCCCCCCCGCATAATACTGATGACATTATCTTTTGCATTCTGGGAGCTGTACAGCTAGTATGATGGTTTGGTCCCCCCTTGCATGAGGAGCTGCATACAGTATTTCGGTTCCCCCTTGCATAATACTAACGTCATTATCGTTTTGGTCATTCTGGGAGCTGTACAGCTAGTATGATGGTTTGGTCCCCCCTTGCATGAGGAGCTGCATATAGTATTTCGGTTCCCCCTTGCATAATAATGACATCATTATCAAAAAAAAAAAAAACACTGAACCCCCTAACGGGGCTTTAATGCAGCCAATAATGTCAAGTTCAGAAGTGAATAAATGATCAAAAATAGCTTTATTGGTACAAAAAATATATAAAAGGAGTAAGTTCTGACATTAAAAGTCAAGACATGAACTGGAGTACAGTATTGGATAAAAAACAGACAATGCCCACGATCGGGAATAGAGTACAGTACAGTATATCCAGGACAACAAGATCAAAGATAATAAAACACTGACGCGTTTCGACCCTGACTGGGTCTTCTTCAGAGGATAGATGGTTAGCAGCTGTAGGGATGTAGGCATGTATCAAAACATCTTTTAAAACAGCATAAAACAACAACAACAATAAGTTTGTGTGTATGCATAAACAGCTTCATAAATTACATAGTTACCAGTCGAATGACATCATTATCTTTTGGTCATTCCGGGGGGCTCCATATTTTGGTACCCCCCCTTTGCATAAACCTGATATCATTACCTTTTGGTCATTCTGGGAGCTGCAAAGCTAATACGATGGCCCAGAGAGACTTAACCCTAATTCCTCATAGACCAGGAGTGGGTGATACAGAAGTAAAGACAGACCCTTGACTCATCCACCTCCATTCTTGCAACATTTTCCATCGTAGGCAGTTCAGCTAAGTCATAACATTTAGTGCGTAGTAAGTGGAATTGTCAGAGGACATAAATGCATTTCGGTAGAAAAGAAACTTTTACTAGTTTCAACGGCTGTTCTGCAGAAGATAAACAATGGGATTATGCAGGGCTGAAGTTTCCATTAGGCAGTGGGTGAAGAGTGTCTCAAGTATACCCTGGACCTCCTTGTTTAATTTCGATGTGTTTATCTCCCGCTAACAATGCAGCACTCAGTCTAATTCAGTGACCTTGTAGTAAAAGTGCCCCGGGAACAATTTATTTTTGTGTAAAAGGTGCGTGACCGGCAATGAGTTCTGTCTTAGCTAAGATGGACAGCTACTTGGCAGATCCAGAGATGGAGGAATTCTTGCCATAAAAGTTGCGAACCAATGTAATCTAATTCAATATAGATGATTAGTTGTAATGATAGCATAGAAAGCATTCCTTATAAGAGATTAACTATCGCTTAATCTGCAGGTTTTTTTTTAACTACACGATTTGACGAGTTCACACTGCTGTGACTTCAAAGTCGCGCAACTTTTAATCCGACTTTGCCCTGCGACTTCAGGTCCGACTTCAATGAACGGGATTCGATTTTGATCTGACTTTGAGATGATTGCAACTTGTCCTTTGACTAATCAAAACAATTTCTTTTGGTTCTGATACGGATGAAACCTCATGCCAAATGTATATTTTAAAAAAATGGCATGCCCCCCCCCCCCCAAATCCATACCAGGCCCTTTGAGTGTGGTATGGATCTTGAGGGGGAATCCCATGACAATAAATAATAAAAATAAAAAATACCCCCCATGTTGAGGGCATGTGGCCTGGTATGGTTCAGGAGGGGGAGCGCTTTCCTGACCTGCTGGGCTACTTGCTCAGATAAGGGTCTGGTATGGATTTGGAGGGGGGGGGCCATGCTGTTTTTTTTTTTTTAATTTTGACGTGGGGTTCCCCCTCAAGATCCATACCAGACCCAAAGGGCAGCATTGAAGGTCCCAATGAGCATAGTGGCCTCCATCATCCGTAAATGGAAAGAGTTTGGAACCAACAAGACTCTTCCTTGGGCAGGCCTCCCGGCCAAACTGAGGGTGATAAGGGCCTTAGTCAGGGAGGTGGCCAAGAACCCGATGGTCACTCTGACAGAGCTCCAGTGTTTCTCTGTGGAGAGAGGAGAACCTTCCAGAAGAACAACCATCTCTGCAGCACCCCACCAATCAGGCCTGTATGGTAGAGTGGCCAGACTGAACCCACTCCTTATTAAAAGGCACATGACAGCCTGCCTGGAGTTTGCCAAAAGGCACCTGAAGAACTCTCAGACCATGAGAAACAAAATTCTCTGGTCTGAGGAAACAAAGATTGAGCTCTTTGGCCTGAATGGTAAGCGCCATGTCCGGAGGAACCCAGGCACCGCCCATCACCTGGCAAATACCATTTCTACAGTGAAGCATGGTGGTGGCAGCATCATGCTATGGGGATGTTTTTCAAAGGCAGGAGACTAGTCAGGACTGAGGGAAAGATGAATGCAGCAATGTACAAAGACATTCTTGGTAAAAACCTGCTCCAGAGTGCTCTGGACCTCAGACTGGGGCAAAGATTCATCTTCCAACAGGACAACTACCCTAAGCACACAGCCAAGATAACAAACGAGTGGCTACAGGACAACTCTGTGAATGTCTTTGAGTGACCCAGCCAGTGCCCAGATGAACCCGATTGAACATCTCTGGAGGGATCTGAAAATGGCTGTGCACCGACGCTCCCCATCCAACCTGATGGAGCTTGGGAGGTCCTGCAAAGAAGAATGGGAGAAACTGCCCAAAAATAGGTGTGCCAAGCTTGTAGCATCATACTCACAAAGACTTGAGGGTGTAATTGGTGCCAAAGGAGCTTCAGCAAAGTATTGAGCAAAGATTGTGAGTACTTATGTACACAGGATTTTTTTTTTTTTTTTTTTAATATAAATTTGCAAAAATTTCAAACAAACTTCTTTCACGTTGTCATTATGGGGTATTGTTTGTAGAATTTTGAGGAAAATAATAAATGTATTCTATTTTGGAATAAGACTGTAACATATAAAATGTGGAAAAAGCGAAGCGCCGTGAATACTTTCCAGATGCACTGTACACTATATACACTTTTTGGGATTTTTAATTTTTTTTTTTACAAAAAAAGGTCACTGCCCCCACCTATAACTGGTCTTCACAGCAAGGAGCACTGGAAGGGCAAACGCATGTAAAATAAAATCAAAGAATTTCCAAGCTCAACTTACCAACCAGCCTGCGACCAACCGAATTAACCTCCCTAACAGTATGCGTTAAAAACTGGGGTTTAGTTGCACACATTTGCAAATACATGCATAAGCTGCAGGCCACGGCAAGGCACCGTGTATCCTTTTTTTTTTACCAAAGACATATAGCAGAATACATTTTGGCCTAAATTTATGAAGAAATACCATTTTTTTTTTATTGAATATGTTTAATAACAGAAAGTAGAAAATATTGTTTTTTTTTCCCCCCAAAATGTTGTGTCTTTTTTGACAGTGGTGATCAAATACCACAAAAAAAAAGCTCTATTTGTGTGAAAAATGATATAAATTTAATTTAGATACAGTGTTGCATGACCGCACAATTGCCAGTTAAAGTAGCACAGTACCGAATAGCAAAAAATGCCCCTGTCATGAAGGGGGTAAAACCTTCTGGACATCAAGTGCTTAAAGAACATTATTGTTATTAAACTGTTAGGAGTAAAGTTCCACTTTAAGAGGTGGGATGTTTTTCATCAATTTTGGAAGCTTTTCACTTCATGTTGTATCTCTGAAGATATAAAATGCAGGGAAATCTCTCCAATGGGGGCGCAGACAGCAACAGATCCCCAAGGGGCTTTAATGCCGCGTACACACGGTCGGACTTTTCGGCTACAAAAGTCCGACAGCCCGTCCGACAGACTTTCGACGGACATTTGGCGGACTTGCGGCGGACTTTCTAACGAACGGACTTGCCTACATACGATCACACAAAAGTCCGATGGATTCGTACGTGATGACGTACATCGGACTAAAATAAGAAAGTTGATAGCCAGTAGCCAATAGCTGCCCTAGTGTGGGTTTTTGTCCGCCGGACTAGCATACAGACGAGCGGATTTCTGGGTCCGGCGGAGTTACGACGTAAAGATTTGAAGCATGTTCCAAATCTAAAGTCCGTCAGATTTGCGACTGGAAAAGGCCGCTGAAGGTCCGGGGAAGCCCACACACGATCGGATTGTCAGCCGGCTTTAGTCCGTCGGCGTCCGTCTGACTTTTGTAGACGAAAAGTCCGACCGTGTGTACGCGGCATTACCCTTTCCCATTCTATCCAAAACTCAAATAAAAAAAGTTTTGGCTGTAGTAACACTTTAAGATGGGCCAGCCATTTGTTAGCCAATGAAAAGCTAGCATAAAACGCAAGACTGACATGGAATTTTGTCTTAATCGAATCTGTCCTTGTTATAATTACATGCAAAAACTGAAATTAGACTTTTTTTCTGTGACTTATTCATATAAAATAGAGCACAGGATATCTGGTTACAGACATTTCTTGGTGAACGCCTAAAAGTCATGAGATGAAAATTTATAAAAGAATGGCATTATTGCTACTGGCTGGCATAGGAAGGAGAGCGTCTGAGATGGTTCTAAGGTTTTAAATAAATACAGATTCAGCTCATGGCAGGTTGAACAAACAATTATTAGAATTTCCCCTAAAATTCAGTGTTGACCCAAACCAGAATTCTCTCCAGTATATTCAATGACGGTGCAATATCACAAATCTGCCAACCTGCACTTTTTCTCTAGTCTCGTATATAGTAGAGAATAATTAAAATAATTTTTTTCTGTCCCAGGCTTCCTTTCATGGAGATGCACAGAGAGCAATGGCAGCTGGTGGTATATTTTTTGGGGGGGCGGCAAACAATGCACCAACAGCAACCCCTCCACAGCCAGTCGGTCATAAGCCCTGCACTTACCCCATCATCTCCTCCCTCCTCCCAGGTGGCCAATTGGATCGCCTCTCCTTCCGGCCAATTGGGTGATGGGTCTCAGGACCAGCTTCCTGATTGGTTGGGTGGAGAATCAGGAAGGCGACAGCGAATATTCATTCGCTATTATCACACAAGTGGGTGTGCTTGGGGCGCAGTGCTCTGCGCCCCGAGCCCACCCTTTTTTGAAGCCAATTAGAGCCTCTGGCTTTAATCATGTGCTTCTAAAAAAAACAAAAAAACATTGGAATCCATGCATCCGGTGCCCTGCATGTAGATTAGGGGGCCGGACGAATGGATTAGGGGGGCGGTGCTCCCTGCATTACGGGGCTGCCACTGACAGAGAGATGAAATCTCACCAAAGTAATGGGAATTCCCATGTTGGGGAGTCATCACCGGAATTTTTGTCTAATGGATGATAAATTTGCGGTTGCTATCTGTTACTGTTTACTGGGGACAGTCCCCATTCAGTTACCTTATTTAATTGTGAAAATCTGGTAACCACAGATTAAAATTATACTAAAGGATCATTTTTTATTTTTTATACATAAAAAATGTCATACTTACCTCCACTGTGCAGCTCATTTTGCACAGTGTGGCCCCGAACATTCATTTCTGGGGTCCCTCGTCGGCTCTCGCGGCTCCTCCCCGCATCAGATATCCCCCTTGGAGAAGCGCTCTCCCGAAGGGGTTACCTTGCGGGCGCGCTCCCGAGTCCAGCATTCGGCGTCCATAGAGTTATGCACAGAGTGGGCCCGAACATCCTCTTCTGGGGTCCCTCGGCGGCTCTTCCCCGCATCAGATAACCCCCTAGGGGAAACGCTCTCCCGAGGGGGGTTACCTTGCGGGGCGCTCCTGAGTCATTCATTCGGTGTCCATAGAACCTGAATGTATGACTCAGCCCCGCCCCACCGCGTCATTGGATTTGATTGACAGCAGCGGGAGCCAATGGCTGCGCTGCTATCAATCTATCCAATCAAGAGCCGGGAACCCGTGGAGAGAGGGACGGCAGGGTGCGCCGACGGAAATTTGGGGCTCAGGTAAGTAAAATGGGGGCGGCTAGGGGGCCGGTGACTGCAAGGTGTTTTTTCACCTTAATGCAAAGGATGCATTAAGGTGCAAAGACACGAGCCTTTACAACCCCATTAAACCCTCATACTCTCATGACAAAAACAGTAAAAAAAAAAATTTTAACCAGCTTTCTGGATTGACAGCACTGACTGCACTGCTGAAACCCTCCCACTGTGAGCTGCAGTGTCTGGGTGGGGGAGCGTGTGAGACACAAATGGAGGTAAATGAAGATTTCTTTTTACTTCATGAGGTATGTGCATCACACAACCGGACTTGGGACTTGTGCAGTACTTTAAAAGAGCATCATAAGTTGCGTGCTTACAAACTTCAACAGTATCCCTGAACAAATTATGCAAAATCTCTCGTTATCTACCACACAGCAAAAGAAGCATAAGACTCTTGTTACCCATGAAGTGCTCAGGAATTAATCCGATCAATAAAGTTCATAATTAACTCTGAATGCATGGCCAGATATTACATACAGCAATGACATGAGCTAAAACAAAGGCACCCATCCAAGGAGCTCATTTATTTTGCACAGGATGTCATCCCGAGAATAAAAATAGCAGATGAGGAAAGTGAAGCATCTGCATTAAGTCAAACAGTAAAAATGCATTCCACATGGATGGAGCCATTCACCGAAGATTCAGGGTGTGTACTCTGCATAAAGCTCATACGAGCATGAAGCAAGAAGCAAAATAGACTCATAGACAGCTTCCATCGGGCCCTAGTAACCTGCGGCTTGTAGAGGTTATCCGGGACAGCCTGCTACTTTAAAGGGTAACTCCACCCATATAAACTTTTTCAATTCTAATCTACAGTGCCTTGAAAAAGTATTCATACCCCATTGAGATTTTCCACACTTTGTCATGTTACAACCAAAAACGTAAATGTATTTTATTGGGATTTTATGTGATAGACCAACACAAAGTGGCACATAATTGTGAAGTGGGTGGAAAATGATAAATGGTTTTCACATTTTTTTTTCAAATAAATATGTGAAAAGTGTGGTGTACATTTGTATTCAGCCCCCCTGAGTCAATACTTTGTAGAACCCCCTTTCACTGCAATTACAGCTGCAAGTTTTTTGGGGGATGTCTCTACCAGCTTTGCACATCTAGAGAGGGACATTTTTGCCCATTCTTCTTCTTTGCAAAATAGCTCAAGCTCTGTCAGATTGGATGGAGAGTGTCTGTGAACAGCAATTTTCAAGTCTTGCCACAGATTCTCAATTGGATTTAGGTCTGGACTTTGACTGGGCCATTCTAACACATAATTATGCTTTGATCTAAACCATTCCATTGTGAGCTTCCACAGCTCTGGCTGTATGTTTAGGGTCGTTGTCCTGCTGGAAGGTGAACCTCCGTCCCAGTCTCAAGTCTTTTGCAGACTCTAATGCCGCGTACACACGGTCGGACTTTTCGGCTACAAAAGTCCGACGAACGGCGACGGACCAAGTCCGGCGGACAATCCGATCGTGTGTGGGCTTCCCCGGACTTTCAGCGGACTTTTCCAGCCGCAAATCTGACGGACTTTAGATTTGGAACATGCTTCAAATCTTACGTCGTAACTACGCCGGACCCAGAAATCCGCTCGTCTGTATGCTAGTCCGACGAACGAAAACCGACGCTAGGGCAGCTGTTGGCTACTGGCTATGAACTTCCTTATTTTAGTCCGGTGTACGTCATCACGTACGAATCCGTCGAACTTTTGTGTGATCGTGTGTAGGCAAGACCGATCGTTAGAAAGTCTGTTGAATGTCCGCCAAAAGTCTGTCGGACGGGCTGTCGGACTTTTGTAGCTGAAAAGTCCGACCGTGTGTACGCGGCATTACAGGTTTTCTTCTAAGATTGTCCTGTATTTGGCTCCATCCATCTTCCCATCAACTCTGACCAGCTTCCCTGTCCCTGCTGAAGAAAAGCACCCCCACAACATAATGCTGCCACCACCATGTTTCACGGTGGGGATGGTGTGTTCAGGGTTATGTGCAGTGTTAGTTTTCCGCCACACATAGCGTTTTGCCTTTAGGTAAACAAATTAAATTTTGGTCTCATCTGACCAGAGAACCTTCTTCCACATGTTTGCTGTGTCCCCCACATGGCTTCTCGCAAACTTCAAACAGGACTTCTTATGGTTTCCTTCTTGCCACTCTTCCATAAAACCAGATTTGTGGAGAACACGACTAAAAGTTGTCCTGTGGACAGATTCTCCCACCTGAGCTGTGGATCTCTGCAGCTCCTCCAGAGTTCCCATGGACCTCTTGGCTCTTCTCTGATGAATGCTCTCCTTGCCCGGCCTGTCAGTTTAGGTGGACGGCCATGTCTTGGTAGGTTTGCAATTGTGCCATACTCTTTCCACTTTCGGATGATGGCTTAAACAGTGCTCCGTGAGGGGCAGGTCGGTGTGGACCCCTTCCCCCACATATGAAAAAAGAATCCAGCGGCTGTATAGCAATCATGATCCCAGTATAACCACCTCAATACCAGGATATATATGTGCGTACAGTGCTATTGAGGTTGGTTAAAGCTCCAGGCAGATATAAAATACATTAATCAATGCAGCTCTGTATTAATACAGTATTTATGAAAGTACTAGTTGACTTTTAGTGAACTTGTACTGTATGCACTCCCCCCCCCCCCTCTCCTTAGTACAGTATGCTGTAAAAAATACCCATATTGCTTCCCATTCCACCGATCTTTACTGTGTGGCTCTCTGGCCCATTTTTCTGGAGCATCATTCATTCCTCTAACTGAGCAGTTTCCCAGCTGTCCAGTGTAATACAGCTCACCCATATTAATTGTTTTTTTTAATGCAAGCAGTGTAAGTACCTGATTTGGATTAGCCTCCTGGAGTCCCCCATTTACTGCAGAGCTTAGACAGAGAGGAAGAAGCAGGACAAGGAGCCAATCAATTGTGCTGCAGTACTCATATGCTAACAAGGAACATACTTATAGGAGAAGAGCAGAAGGACAGAGAGATGAGCTCATCAGTTTGCTGCTTCTCCTTTTACTGTCCAGTCACAGACTGCGGGAGGGACAAGACCAGTAAGTGTTGCTTCCCAGCAGCAGAGAAAACTCAAATCTCCTGCTCTGCCCGATAGATAGACATTTATGTGTGGTAGAGCTGTGCAAATCTCAGGACTGGATGGATAGAAATACAAATCCTTTAGAAGCTAAAACTACCTGTTGCCTGGAGTTCAGCTTTAAGTATGAGAAGCAGCACCGGATAAGTGTGATTTACGCACCCAGGAACAGATACAAAGGACAGCAATTAATACACAACAGCAGTTCAGAGATACAACAGGACAATGCTGGCCGACCGCCACAAACAGACCATGCCTCAGTGCAATACAAGAGATCCATTGAGCCAGGCAGACACAGGGGCTGGCACTCCGCCTGGCATACACATTTTAGTGCCGCACACTATTTAGTTGCTGACGGAAGAGACACCGCTCGGGTACCAAACAGGAGGATAGCTTCTATATTAACTCAATGCAGCATTTCATCGCACAAGAGGCTTATTATACACAGGCAGGCGACACACTTCAGCAATGAGTTGGTTAAATCAGGTCAGAGAGAGTTGAAACGCAAAAGGGCAGGAGCAAAAAGTAAAGGTCTCCATCCATGAGTTCAACAGAGAGCCTTTCCTCCAGAACAAAGACTGAAGATGTGGCCAAAAAACTGGCCATTTAGAATTAAGAAGTATAGTCAAAGCTTTTTTGGTTATACTTCTCCTATGGATCACAGGAGTGCAGTTCGTTCTGCACTGCTGTGACCCAATTTCAGTCGACACAGACCCAATCCAGGCTCTGAAGAAATCCCATATGGTTGGGATCCATCCATAAGCCTGGACTGGCAGCTGGCTCAGCCTCTTGGTAAGCCCCTGAGAGCCTGAGCCAGCTTCTCCCCCAAAGTGAGGGCCCGGGGGGCAGAGCAGAGAGCCGGTGACTGACAAGGCTGAGGACCGGGAGCTGAGCGATCAGTGGTGTTTGATCGCTTAGTTCTTGGTCTTAGAGGCGGCAGGGAACAGCTGCAGCTAGGATCGGTGCTGCAGCCATCTAGACGGGTATGACTTTTTAATTTATATTTTATACAAAGCCATAAGTCTCTTTTAAAGTATATCCAAAAAAGTTTTTACATTTTGGCTAGAGTGGTGAGCAGTTAGAACCCGTCAGGTTTTCATTGACCCTATGGAACCTTATATAGAAATACAAATATACATATAAAAGCCATAGGAATCCTATAGGTTTGAAAAGGCGGACTTTGTTGCCATAACACGAGGTGACTTGAGTAGATAAAAAGAATATACTTTATTTCTCCAACATGTTCATTAAAAGCCATTTACAGTACCCTCTATACATAACCTGTATAAGATAACCAGTAACAAAGCAATACCCAACCCAGAAATGGAAATGTATATCTAGCATAAAGTATTATACAGTAGTTTGTAGCATCATATTTCTGATAATTTAGCTACAACACTTTGAATTTTGGAGAAATAAAGTATATTATTTTTAGCTACTGAAGTTTAATCATGTTGTGCCAACAAAGTCTGCCTTTTCAAACCTATAGGATTCCTACGGTTTTTATATGTAGTTAAGTGGATGTGGCACGGTGAAGGTCTACCCAATTTCCAGAAATACAAATATATAAATAACCATATTCTTGTTAAAACCATTCAAAAAAGCCACACATTTTCGGAGCCCTTTTGTGGCTATACATATATTTCATATTGCCCTGTATATTTGTTTCCAATGTTTCCACCATTTACTGATGGTGTCCTAACCTCCGAAGTTCAAAGTTGTCTTTCTGTTTGGTTAATAGTCATGAGAGTATGATATTGCAATTCACTCCCCAAAAAACAAAAAACGACCATGTAAGTGATATCAGTTTCATATAATGAATAAAAGGAAAAGATCCTTGTGTATTGTAGAGTATATCCAATATATCTTGTATCATATATCATAGAGACTGACTCATGATACAAGACATAGGCTTCATATATCAAGTTTATTTATTTACTATTTCTACTATGCAATGCACAGGAGTTTTTTTTTCCATTCACCCTTCTAGTGAAGAGGAAGCAAGGAGGTTTATTCTTTACTATCTTTACACAATCTACTGTACTTTTAACCAGCACTGCAGGCACTACCTTATAAAAGTTTTGGTTTGAGAGCGTTTTGCAAGACAAGCAAAATATTTAAATACATTTTGACCTGATATACGGGCGATGTGTTGATATACAAGTAGCGTCATGTCACAACTGAGTATAAAAGAGAAGAGAGGCGCCTCTAAGTGTAGCAATACGGTTACATTTAATGAAGGTACAACATTTAGCAACTCACATGGATGATGATTAAAACCGGCACATCTAAGTATGCAGCATCCGGGGTAAAGATGTCCTCATAGACTGTCCTCCGCACCGCCATTGACGTAATCCCTTCCACACTGCACTCCACGAGCGCTTCAAGCCTCGCTTTCAGATCGCTCTACTGCAGGGTAGTCTTCCCGGTCATGATTACAGACTGACAGCGGTGAGTGCCGGTGGTGAGGAGGACGCTCTATGTGGACAGCTTAACCCCGGATGCCTGCATACTTAGATGTGCCTGCTTTGATCATCAACCATGTGAGTTGCTAACTGTTGTACCTTCATTAAAGTGACGCTAAAGCTTAGTTTTTTAAGTAACAAACATGTCATACTTACCTTCACTGTGCAGCTCGTTTTGCACAGAGTGGCGCCCGAACATCCTCTTCTTGGGTCCCTCGGCAGCTCCTTCCCGCATCAGATAACCCCCTAGGAGAAACGCTCTCCCGACAGGGTTACCTTGCGGGTGCGCTCCTGAGTCATTCATTCGGTGTCCATAGAACCTGAATGTATGACTCGGCCCCACCCCCCTGGGTCACTGGATTTGATTGACAGCAGCGGGAGCCAATGGCTACGCTGCTATCAATCCATCCAATCAGGACCCAAGACACCGGCTTTTGCTGGTGTGCTCGTCCCCGGGACGAGATAGAGCGGGTACAGGTAAGTAAAACAGGGGCTCGGGGGGCTGCAGCATTACAGAAGGTTTTTCACCTTAATGCATATGCAGTGAGGTGAAAAACCTCGAAGGTTTACAACCGCTTTAACCACTTGCCTAGTGGGCACTTAAAGTGGTGTTCCGGCCGAAATTATACTTTTTAAATAAAAATACCCCTATAATACACAAGCTTAATGTATTCTAGTAAAGTTAGTCTGTAAACTAAAGTCTGCTTTGTTAGTTTATAGCAGTAGTTTGTTATTTTATAAACTTCCAGCAGGCCTTGGCCATATTACGTGTGGGCATCTGAAGCCAGACTATATTTCTTCCTGGATCTCATCCTTGCAGATCTCGCACATGCTCAGTGCAGCACAAGCAGTATAATAGGTTTCAGGTCAGGTTTCCATAGCAACGGCAGTTTCAGAGGAAGTTGCCGCCCCTTCCCAGAAGGCTTTGCAAACAGGAAATGATGCGATGAGCTGCGGCCAGGGAGGAGGAAGTGAAAAATCAATACAGCAGATATACAGTAGGTGCTGAGAAAAAAAATAAAAAAATATCCAATATGTTTACAGTGCACAGTTTAGTGAGGGATGCTGAAGAGTTGTAAAAGTGGGTGGAACGCCCCCTTCCTGCCCAGACTAATTTTCAGCTTTCAGCGCTGTCACACTTTGAATAATTGCGCGGTCATGCAACACTGTACCCAATTGACATTTTTATAATTTTTTTCACACAAATAGAGCTTTCTTTTGGTTGTATTTAATCACTGCTGTTTTTTTTTTTAGTTTTTGCTAAAAAAAAAAATGAAAATTTTGAAAAAAAAAGTTTCATAGTTTGTTATAACATTTTGAAAATGGGTAATTTTTCTCCTTCATTGATGTGTGCTGATGAGGCTGCACTGATAGGCACTGATAAGGAGGCACTAATGGGCACCAATACGTGGCACTGGTAGGTGAAACTGATAGGCAGCACTGATGATGAGGCACTGATGGGCATTAAATGGCAGCACTGGTAGGCATTGATAGGTGGCACTGGTGGGCAAAAGTAGGTGGCACTGTGGGCACAGATGAGGCAGCCGCAGCTCTCTGTGTGAGGGACCGATGTCCCGCTGACAGAAGCCGGTGATCGGCTCCCCCCCCCCCCCCGACGCTGACAGCGTCAGGGACAAAAAAAATACAGGTCTTCTGTTTACATCACGTGATCTCATTGGCTGACAGCTGATCACGCGGTAAGGGGCCAGGATTTGCCCCTTACTCCGATCTATGATCAGCCGAGTCTCATAGACTCAGTGATCACAGAGCGCGCTGCACGCAACCTGCAGGGACGCGCATGCTCGATAGGACGTTTATAGACTCCCTCCCAGCAATTAAGGCCCTTGCCATAGTCGCTTTCGGCTATAGTGCAGGCGACAAGAAGTTAAATGTAGCCATATTGCTACACTTAGAGCCACCTCTCTTCTCTTTTAAACTCTGTAGCTCCTGCTGATATGGTGGTGGCTAGATGGTACAATTGGATACAGCACCTCATCCCAAAAAATTTAGATAGCTAATGGATGTAGGGACAGGGGATTATAACGGTGCTAGGGTCAAATAATGCAAAGAGGGAAAAGAAGATTTAAAATAGCAAAATTACAAAATTTATTTATTGGTAATAATACAAACATGAAAAAACACTCAAATCGTTACACTTAAAATAGACTTATATATTGCGTGCGACCCAAGGTATAGTAGAGTAGGCCAGATGGAGATGGCCGTCGAAATAGGGGCTCGGTTTCCTACATGTTTCGCCAAGACATTGGCTTCCTCAGGGAATAAGAGCTCAAAATGGGTATAGACAAGTCTGTACATAGGGATACAGAAAACATCATATAAGCAGAAATATTTAACAATACAATATTTAGTACACAATTGAGTAATGAAGTATTGTGGCTGGACAATCATGCAGAGAGGTGGCTCCACTGATTCCGGTAACGCAAACGTACCTGAAAGACCGACACCTAGGGGGGGCACGAAAAGTGTCACCACAGGGGGGAAGGGGGCAGGCCGCGCCGTGTAATGTGCCTGCAGGGGGCACGCAGTAAACCTGGCAAAGGAATCGATTGGAGATAGGTGAGTAGATATTAAATGTAAATTAAACGTTACGTTTAAGGGAGTACTAGAAATGATGCAATTGTGCATCGGTTGCATAAAGCAGAGAAGATACATATATTTAAAAAAAAAAAAAAAAAAAAATAGAAAACTCACACTATTAGTTAAAAACAGTAAGTTGCAAGAGGCACGAGGTGCCTGTAGATGAGTGCGCACACACAGCAGGGCAGTTGACGGGGTTGGCAATCGATTGGTAAATGGCCTATATGGAAAAATAAGTTTGCTTAACAGGTGGGCCTAATGGTCGTCATAGAAATGGAGAGGAAAATGGCTCCGAAGAGAAACTTACTTATTGGAGTACACTGCAAAGCAAATGGCTGATTAAGGTGTTTACAGAGTCAAATGCATAAAGCAGAGTCTTTTTGGAAAAGCAGCAGGTGCAGTGGGTCCTGAAGAGAGATAGATGAAAGGGGGCTGTATTAGGACAGCAAACACTATATTATAGGGAACTATAGGACTGCTAAAAAGGCAGGGAATGATTTACCTGGTAAACCGTGTAGTAGAGAATGTAACTCATAGGAGGTCAGTATTGAGGATTGCCAAGGAGGTAGACGGTGACTCCAAGATGATAGCTCCTGAAGGGAATGATTGAGGGCTCAATAAGAGGTAAAATTGAGAAAGTGTTGTAGATGTAATGAGGATCCCAGATTACCTGATTGCTGTGTGTGGGAGCATATACAGGCACGTCCCTCTTCCAGCATGTGAACTGAGGGACTGGCTGGATTTTGCTTCTAATCCCCTTGTGGAGGCTTCCATTTGTGGATGGACATTTTATGGTTACACAACCGATCACATTGCTATAATCTTTTTATATTAACTATAAACTGAAGGACTTATGAATAAATGGTTGTGGAACAAATCATCTGAGTTTCCATTATTTCTTATGAGGAGATTCGCTTTGATATGCAAGTGCTTTGGACTACAAGCATGGTTCTGGAACCAATTATGCTCGAAATCCAAGGTTATACTGTAGTGCTGCCGTGACGCTTTAACTGCATGGCTCTGTATCCAAACGGTTACATTTAGAATCTCTTCTGTCTTATTCAACAGCATTACCATCCATAGAAGATACCTTGGTAGCAAACCGGTGAAGATGTGACTTTTCCCAATCTCAGCTTTGGAAGTTACTTTATAAGCCTAATTACTGTGGTTACACGTGTTATCTGGGCCATGTGAGGAGGACCACACTATTAAAGCAGAACTTGCACATTTCTGCAGCCTCCACCTATCACTCTTGGATATATCATTTTTGGGGGAGTGGGTACTTTATTTTGCAGCCTTCTGGTACACATCACAAGTCCCAGAAGGGACCATTCACAAAACGCAGTGCAGCTCGCGCATGTGCAGTGGGAAGTCAGAAAGTCACAACTGGCTTCCCTTCGTAAACATGCCAGTGCTGATAACCCGAAGGCCAGGGACCAGAAGACTGGTGAGGAACCGACCCAGGTAAAGATGGCGCTTGATCCTTGGACAGGTAAGTGTCCTTCTAATAAAAGTCAACAGCTACAGTATTTGGAGCTCCTGACTTTTATTTTTCATACAGTCTGAACATCCTCTGTAACCATGAATATTTCAAAACTTGATATATTTCTAGTAGCTCCCGCCTTTTTAGTGCTTCTAGGAAATAGATAGGCTGTACGGTCAGTGATGTCACTGATCCTTAGTGATTGCATAGGCTGCACTGTCAGCGATGTCACTAGTCTCTCTAGTGAATAAATAGGCTGCACTGTCGGTAAAGTCACTGGTCTCTAGTGAATGGGTAGGATGTACTGTCGGTAAAGTCATTGGTCTCTAGTGAATGGGTAGACAGCAGGGTCAATGATGTCTCTGGTCTCTAGTGAATGCGTAGGATGTATTGTGAGTGAGGTCACTGGTCCCATTTGATTCAGTAGCAGGCACAATCAGTGATGTCACTGGTTCCTAGTAAATGGGTAGGATGTACTCAGTGATTTTGCTGGTCTCTATTGAATGCCATGGGCAGGATGTACCATTAGTGATGTCACTGGTCTCTAGTGAATGGGTACGATGTACTGTCAGTGATGTCACTGGTCTCTAGTGAATGGGTTGGATGTACGGTCAGTGATGTCACTGGTCTCTAGTGAATGGGTAGGATGTATGGTCAGTGATGTCACTGGTCTCTAGTGAATGGGTAGGATGTACGGTCAGAGATGTCACTGGTCTCTAGTGAATGGGTAGGATGTACGGTCAGTGATGTCACTGGTCTCTACTGAATGGGTAGGATGTACGGTCAGTGATGTCACTGGTCTCTACTGAATGGGTAGGATGTACGGTCAGTGATGTCAGTGGTCTCTAGTGAATGGGTAGGATGTACAGTCAGTGATGTCACTGGTCTCTAGTGAATGGGTAGGATGTACGGTCAGTGATGTCACTGGTCTCTAGTGAATGGGCAGGATGTATGGTCAGTGATGTCACTGGTCTCTAGTGAATGGGCAGGATGTACTGTCAGTGATGTCACTGGTCTCTAGTGAATGGGCAGGATGTACTGTCAGTGATGTCACTGGTCTCTAGTGAATGGGTGGGATGTACGGTCAGTGATGTCACTGGTCTCTAGTGAATGGGTAGGATGTACTGTCAGTGATGGGACTGGTCTATAGTGAATGGGTAGGATGTACAGTCAGTGATGTCACTGGTCTCTAGTGAATGGGTAGGATGTACTGTCAGTGATGGGACTGGTCTCTAGTGAATGGGTAGGATGTACAGTCAGTGATGTCACTGGTCTCTAGTGAATGGGTAGGATGTACGGTCAGTGATGTCACTGGTCTCTAGTGAATGGGTAGGATGTACGGTCAGTGATGTCACTGGTCTCTAGTGAATGGGTAGGATGTACGGTCAGTGATGTCACTGGTCTCTAGTGAATGGGTAGGATGTACTGTCAGTGATGGGACTGGTCTCTAGTGAATGGGTAGGATGTACAGTCAGTGATGTCACTGGTCTCTAGTGAATGGGTAGGATGTACTGTCAGTGATGGGACTGGTCTCTAGTGAATGGGTAGGATGTACAGTCAGTGATGGGACTGGTCTCTAGTGAATGGGTAGGATGTACGGTCAGTGATGTCACTGGTCTCTAGTGAATGGGTAGGATGTACAGTCAGTGATGTCACTGGTCTCTAGTGAATGGGTAGGATGTACAGTCAGTGATGTCACTGGTCTCTAGTGAATGGGTAGGATGTACAGTCTGTGATGGGACTGGTCTCTAGTGAATGGGTAGGATGTAGAGTCAGTGATGTCACTGGTCTCTAGTGAATGGGTAGGATGTACAGTCAGTGATGTCACTGGTCTCTAGTGAATGGGTAGGATGTACGGTCAGTGATGTCACTGGTCTCTAGTGAATGGGTAGGATGTACTGTCAATGATTTTGCTGGTCTCTAGTGAATGGGTAGGATGTACTGTCCGTGATGTCACTGGTCCCTATTAAGTAGGAGGCACTGTCAGTGATGTCACTAGTCTCAAGTGAACGGATAGGATGCATTGTCATTAATGTCACAAGTGTCTAGTAAATGGATAGTAGACTGCACAGTCAGTGATGTCACTGGTCTCTAGTGATTGGGTAGTATGTGCTGTCAGGGACGTTACTGGTCACTAGCAAATTGATAGGCTACACTGTCAGTGATTTCACTGGTCTCTAATAAATGGATAAGCTGCAGTGTCAAGGATGACACTGCTCTCTAATGCAGTGGTTTCCAAACTGCGGCCCTTTGCTTGCCTTTATCAGGCCCTTGGGACACCATTTCTCCCACTGATACGAGGCACTATTCCTCCACTGACACCATCGATGGGGCATTATTCTTTTCTTTTCTATACCATTTTCTACTCCCATGAGCCACAGTCTGACCCACCTAAGTTCTAAAGGGCAGTAAACTGGCCCCTTGTTTAGAAGGTTTGGTGACCCCTGCTGTAATAAATGGATAGGCTGCACTATCAGTGATGTCACTGGTTTCCAATGAACAGGTAGGATGCACTGTCACTGATGTGACGGGCTTCTAGTGAATGAGAAAGATGCACTGTCAGTGATGTCACTATATCTACAAAATGGATAGGTTAATATAACTGACCTCTAACTAATATATTTGCTGTATTTTCATGAGGCCAATTAAACAGACATTTTCTATATTATAGAACAAAAAAAAAGCCACACTGAGCCGTTTCCAATAAGTTAGTCTGCTTTATTAATCCACCTGTCACAATCTTTGTTCTCTTGTAGTTATCGCTACACGTTGTAGTTCTGTAACATATTCCATGAGGCGAGATATACATTCATTCACACTAGGGCACATCTGATTGGGTTCTCCAAGTTGGCTCGAAACTGATCCAGGAACATAGATGCCAGTTCATCGTCCACCAGACGACCGTCACTGGACAGCGTAACTCTCATCAACTCTTTCCGACAGATTTGGGGCTCCCCTTCCTCATCTTCTGCCATGGCCAGCTCAGTCCGGGAGCGTCCAACCGCCAGGATGCAGGACTGTGGAGGGTTTATTACCGCACTGAATCCAGTAATCCCAAACATGCCAAGATTGGAAATACTGCAGGAGGCACAAGAATAAAAAGAAAAATACACATTTAAATTCTGCATTCAACACAAACAATTGAGCAGCATGCATCAGGATTTTAAAATAATTAAAAAATACTTGAAATACCAATTTTTGGGTGGACCAACATTAAAAAGGGGGATTTCTGGTTTATACTTTGTAATGAAATGACATAAGAGCAGCAAATACTACGTTAATGTGAGTTAAGGGAATGTATGTAAAGTAAATGCAGCAGTGACAAGATACATTGCATGCCTGGAAATCATTACTTTCATCAACAGCCACAAATGCCAGCTGGCTCTGCTCAGCAGCCACTTAACAGCAGAGTTTAAAGCATCTAAAGCTATAAAATCACATCCTCTTTGACCTATTACAGACCTGTAAGGGATCACAGGCCTCTAACTTGCAATAAAATGGAAAAATAGCCACTGCTCTCTATTCAGCTCGAGTTGCCAGTCTACCTCTGTGCTAGAAAAATGTAAACAAAAGGGAATATGTTTTTGGGTTCAGTTACAGCAGGCAAGACGTCTAAGACCAGACGTACCGTAGTTAAAGCAGAACTTCACCCAATAGTGGAAGTTATGCTGTTCCACCTCCGCCCTTCCTCTTCTACTACTTTTGAAATTCAACCCCCCCCCCCCCCCTTTCCCTCTGTGCCTGCAGCCTTCTGAAACATGTCACAGAACCCAGCGGGCTGTGGGACCATGCACAAGGTGCAGTGTGAAGCCACAAGAAGTCACAGCCGGCTTCTCTTAGTAAACATGTCAGCGCCAGGGTTCCAAGACCAGCGAAGAACAGGCCTAGGTGATTACGGCACTGGATCCCTCGAGAGTTGAGTGGGTGTCGAAGGTAGCACTGGACAGATTTAGGATATTTTAGATTGATTTGTGGAGACCCAAATTTGTGGATCTCCTATGGCAGTAATTAGTGGGACTTTGTTAGGGTTCTGGACTGGTGTTTTCCAGATGAATAAGGCTTTTGTGTGGGTGCGATGAGGAGCACAACAAGTAAAAGACATGCAAGCGCATGGTTTGATTGTAAACTTTATTGGCAAGTAGTAATATATTACATCCAATGTGTTTTGATGGATTCCCCCCCCCCCCCTCCTTCAGGGTCAGGGGTCATGCGTAGGTTTCAGTCGCACAAAATATCAGCGATTCTTACATGGGGATTATACGCAGCGACAAGGGAACATTTCACGTTTTGCTGCTGTCATAGTGCATGGTTTGTGGGAAGCTAGAGCTGTGCGTGACCCCCTGTAGGGGAAGCCAAATCCCCTAAAACCCGTAGGATGAATTATTTTGCCAATACATACTAGAACCAAACCCAGCTTCTGTATGACATTTACTTGAGGTGCTCCGCTCCGAACTCACACAGAAGCAGTTAAAATATATGCTAAAGCAAGAAAAAAAACTTGAAGAGCCCAAAATAAATTGGTTTACTATTATCTAACTTTACGTTGTATAAGTAAGTATAACTTTAAAATAATTTTGGAGTATTAATTTTTAGAACTATGACATTTACTAAAAACAGGAGATGTTACTGACACACAAAATAGCGGAACTGAAGACAAACAAAACGGCTTCTTTGGGGATGTCTCATTTTCCTAGTCTAATGATGGGCTGTGCTCCTCCTGGACCCACTTCATGTGTGTCTGAGATGTGATGTTCATACCTGAATGAGCCTCCTTGATACTCTTCTGGTAACAGCTTTCCACTTCTTGCTTTCAGTGCCAAAACCTGTGAAACAAGAACAAAGAATTCAGTTTGTTTTGGACTCATATTTATGGCCCAAAAGTTCATCAAATTCATCATGTGCAAAAATATTTATCAGAGTCTAAATGTATAGAGAAGTACAACTGACACGACTGCCAAAAAGGTGGCCAAGGAGAATCATTGCATAAGCATTAAAAGGTGAGCAGCAAGAGGTTCTTATTTCTGTAAGCCATAATGGGGTGAGTACGATATTCTGCTAAATCACAATTTTCCCCCAGGGAGATCTTCCACAGAGGTGTGTCACAGTGTACAGTCTTACAGGCAGCTTAGAAATTATTTCAGCCTAACCTACAACCTCAAACCATTCATGAACCCTAGATAACCTCCTGGGAAAAAGGATTTACATATATATATATAAAATACATATATACACACACACACATACATACATACACATACATATATATATATATATATATATATATATATATATATATATATATATATATATATATACACACACACACACATCTACACGCACGCACGCTGCCCTGAAAAAGTATTCATGCCTTTTGAAATTTTTCACATTTTGTACAACCAAAAATTGTAAATGTATTTCATTGGGATTTTATGTGATAGACCAACACAAACTGGCACATAATTGTAAAGTGGAAGGAAAATGATAAATGGCTTTCAAAATTGTTTACAAATATTTATGTTAAATATGTGGCATGCATTTGTATTCCGCCCCCTTTACTCTGATACCTCTAACTAAAATCCAGTGGAACCAATTGCCTTCAGAAGTCACCTAATTAGTAAATAGAGTCCAGCTGTGTGTAATTTAATCTCAGTATAAATACATTGGTTCTTTGAAACCCTCAGAGGTTTGTTAGAGAACCTTAGAAAACAAACAGCATCATGAAGGCCAAGGAACCCACCAGACAGATCAGGGATAAAGTTGTGGAGAGGTTTAAAGCAGGGTTAGGTTATAAAAAAATATCCCAAGCTTTGAACATCTCACGGAGCTCTGTTCAATCCATCATCCGAAAATGGAAAGAGTATGGCATGCAAACCTACCAAGACATGGCCGTCCATCTAAACTGACAGGCCGGGCAAGGAGAGCATTCATCAGAGAAGCAGCCAAGAGGCCCATGGTAACTCTGGAGGAGCTGCAGAGATCCACAGCTCAGGTGTGAGAATCTGTCCACAGGACAACTATTAGTCGTGCTCTCCACAAATCTGGGCTTTATGGAAGAGTGACAAGAAGAAAGACATTGTTGAAAGAAAGTCATAAGATGTCCCATTTAACAGTTTGCGAGAAGCCATGTGGGGGACACAGCAAACATGAGGAAGAAGGTGCTCTGGTCAGATGAGACCAAAATTTTACTTTTTTGCCTAAAAGCAAAATGCTATGTGTGGCGGAAAACTAACACTACACATCACCCTGAACACACCATCCCCACTGTGAAACATGGTGGTGGCAGCATCATGTTGTGGGGATGCTTTTTTTCAGGATGGACAGGGAAGCTGGTCAGAGTTGATGGTAAGATGGATGGAGCCAAATACAGGGCAATCTTAGAAGAAAATCGATTCTGCAAAGACTGGGGCGGAGGTTCACCTTCCAGCAGGACAACAACCCTAAACATACAGCCAGAGCTACAATGGAATGGTTTAGATCAAACCATATTCATGCGTTAGAATGGCCCAGTCAAAGTCCAGACCTAAATCCATTTGAGTATCTTTGGCAAGACTTGAAAATCGCTGTTCACAGACGCTCTCCATCTAATCTGACAGAGCTTGAGCTATTTTGCAAAGAAGAATGGGCAAAAATGTCACTCTCTGGATGTGCAAAGCTGGTAGAGACATCCCCAAAAAGACTTGCAGCTGTAATTGCAGAGAAAGGAGGTTCTACAAAGTATTGACTCAGGGGGGCGCAATACAAATGTACACAACACTTTTCAGATATTTATTTGTAAAAAATTTGGAAAACCATCATTTTCCTTCTACTTCACAATATGTGCCACTTTGTGTTGGTCTATCACATAAAATCAAATTTTTTAAAATCTATTTACCGTATATACTCGAGTATAAGTCGAGGCCCTAATTTACCACAGAAAAAATGGGAAAAACTTATTGACCCAAGTATAAGACGAGGGTAAGAAATGCACAGCTACTGTAAGTGGAAAAGAGGGTCAACAATGCCCATTTGCAGCATCACTTTGCCCATTTGCATGCCTCACTGTGCCCATTTGCAGCCATAGGTCCCCCGAACTTCAAACTCGGTAGTTAAGGGTTCCTAGATGCCCCCTAGCTGCAGCCAAAATTTGGGGTCTCTGAACCCAAAGGGTCCCGAAATGACATTGCTGCAGATGGACACAGTTGACCAAATTTGGGGCCCCGTATCTTGGGGCCACTTGGTGCTAAGAACCCCAGATTTGGTGTGCAAACCCAGAGGAACTAGCACCATAAAATTTCCAAATCTGGGGTTTCTAACACCAAGTGGCCCCGAGATACAGGGCCCCAAAAATCAGTTCAGAAAATGTCAAGCACTTCTGCAGCAGAGAATGACATTTTCCGAACCGATTTTGGGGCCCCGTATCTCGGGGCCACTTAGTGCTAGGAACCCCAGCTTTGGATATGTTATGGTACCAGTTCCACTAGGTTTGCACACCAAATTTGGGGTTCCTAGCACCAAGTGGCCCTGAGATACGGGGCCCCAAAATCGGTTCGGAAAATGAAACTTTTTGCTGCAGAAAAGTGCTTGACTCGAGTATAAGTCGAGGGGGGCACTTTCAGCACAAAAAAATGTGCTGAAAAATTCGACTTATACTCGAGTATATACGGTACGTTTTTGGTTTTAACTTGACTGTGGAAAATCTCAAGGGGTGTTAATATTTTTTTCAAAGCATTGTATGTGTATATTATATACATACACACACATTATATATATATATATATATTTATTTATACACACACACACACACACATACATATATACATACATATATACATACACACATACATATATACATACACACACACATACATATATACATACACACACACACACATACATACACACACACATTTATATATATATATATATATATATATATATATATATATATATATATATATATATATATATATATATATATATATATATATATTATTACACACACACGGGTTGTAATAGTGTCACACACTGGTCAAAGTTCATTAAATAATAAATATAAGACAATAAGCACTAAAGTAATAGACTAAACTCAGGCTTATAATGCAATATACGGTCATAATAGGGCAGCTATGTGACATCTGTGTCTCTGCTTATAGACTGGACTTTGACATCGCTGTATTTTCCTCGCCATCCTGACAGTGTAGGCAGCTGCTGACGCTCGTCACAGACTGGGCTCTGTGTACTGGGACCAAGTCAAGCTGCTACATCTGTTAAACATGGTGCGGCAACTGCTGTTCACAACGGAGCGTGAAGTTCATGCCATTGACAGTTCTCCAGCCGCCTGAGGTCCACACCCTTCAGTAGCATCAGAAAGTGCTGCTTCTACACAAGGGGATCAGATACAGAACGGAGCTTTTAAAAAGGGAACTGCAGAACATTGTGTCATTTTGAATAAACTTGCAATGATATATTAGATTAGAATTAGATATGATTTAAAATTAGGATCTGCTGAAATCACTGAAAATGACTTTCCTTCTACTAATCAGCCCAGGACACTTGGTCTTCAAAGTATGCAGTGACCATTGTCTTCAATGTATCACAGGCAGCACAGCTTCATTCTGTACAGAAAAAGTCCCGGCATTTTTATACACTGAGTCAGACTTGCTTGGGTATGCCAAGCTTGGGACGCCTGACCACACATGGGCAAGTTTTGAAAGCAAAACCTAGCAATGTCAGTACATGTATGCTAAAGAATGTGCGAGTATAAGGCTGGCCATACATTATACAATTTTCCTTTAGATTTACCAAAACCATATAATATGAGGTCAAACCTAAACACTTTTAGTTTTGTATGCCATCAGACAAGCCCTGGCACTACATAGTTGAAGGTAAATCTAAAGGAAATTGAACACGGAAATTGTATAATGTATGGCCCAGCTCCAAACATTCAGGTATTTATTACCGCTCACATGGATAACCGTACTCCCCCAGGGCAAAGCCTTCATGTGCGTTTATCCTAGAGAGGACAGTGATGACATTGTTTGTTTAGGTATCAATCATGGTCACCACCTACATCCTGGACTGGTATTCTGGATCATAGAGGAGTGTCAGATATATTATGGTGCCTGTGCAGTTCTTAGGTTGTGACTTGCTACAAAGTTACAATGTACTGTAACAGTGATCACTGGATTAGAGGAGGCTGACGAAATGCTTCCTCCTGCCGGCAGCAGACGGATGACATCTCAGCCCAGATGTCATCAGGGGGAGGGCTCTTTCACACGGGGCGGATCAGTGATGATCCGCCCCGTGAACATCCGCTTGCTCAGCGGGGATCGCTCCGCCGATCCCCGCTGAGCAGGAAGATGACAGGTCTCTGCACACTGTGCAGCGACGGACCTGTCGGAGCGCCGCTCTCCCCTATGGGGGATCGGATGATGACGGACCGTAGTGTCCGTCGTCACCCGATCCGAAAACGGATGGAAAAGTAGGGTTTTCCTCCGTTACACTTTTTGGATCGGAGCGGGTCGGATGTCAGCGGACATGTCACCGCTGACATCCGACGCTCCATAGGGATACATGTATGTCCGTTTTTCATCCGAAAACGGAAGGATGAAAAACGGACATAGGGATTGTCAGTGTGAAAGAGCCCTAACTCTACTTTTGTGTGGAAAACAAAATAGCAAATTTAACAGCTTCAGCCCCGGAAGATTTGGCTGCTGAATGACCGGGTCATTTTTTGCTTTAACTGACAATTGCGCGGTCGTGCGAGGTTCCACCCAAACAAAATTGATGCCCTTTTTTTCTCACAAATAGAGCTTTCTATTGGTGGTATTTGATCATCTCTGCAGTTTTTATTTTTTGCGCTATAAACAAAAAAGAGCGACAACTTTGAAGAAAAAAAAAACCCCACAATATTTTGTACTTTTTGCTATAATAAATATCCCCATTTTTTTTAAAAAAAGCTAATTTTTTCTCAGTTTAGGCCAATATGCATTCTTCTACATATTTTTGGTAAAAAAAAAAAAATCCCAATAAGTGTATATTGATTGGCTCACGCAAAAGTTATAGCATCTACAAAATAGGGGATAGATTTATAGCATTTTTATTTTATTTTTTTTTACTAGTAATGGCGGCGATCTTTATCAGGACTGCGACATTATGGCGGACACATCGGACACTTTTGACACAATTTTGGGACCATTGCCATTTATACAGCGATCAGTGCTATAAAAATGCACCGATTACTGTAAAAATGTCACTGGCAGGGAAGGGGTTAACACTAGGGGGCGATCGAGGGGTTAACTGTGTTCCCTGGGAGGTGATTCTAACTGAAGGGAGAGGGACTGACTAGAAGAAGTGACGGATCATGGTTCCTAGCTAATAGTAACACACAATCTGTCACTCCTCTCAGAACAGGGATTTGTGTGTTTACACACACACTTCATGTTCTGTCCCTCATGCTCGCGATCGCTCGTGGCCGGCGGTCATTGCGACCGTCGTCCACGAGCATCGGCACCCCCACAGTGCAGCGGACACGTGCGCGCACCTCCGGCCGTGCGCACCTGCTATCCCGATCCCGCGAACCGACGTATAGCTATGACGGTTCGTGGGATCGTGCGGACCTGCCGCAGTAAAATGGCGCCTGGTCGGCAAGCGGTTAAAAATAAATAGCATGTTATGTGAAACTTACCTTAAAACGAAGCTGTTCCAGCATTGCGATATCAGCGCTGCAACCGCTTCCATCTTCACCCGTCTAGCTTCCGGGTTGCTGGGCTCCGGTTCTGTGACTGCGATGACTGTGCCACGATGACGTCACTCACGGCACAGGGCTCGGAAGGAACGGCATTGGTGGCTGTTCCTTCAGAGCGCATGCGCCAGTGATATCACTGGCTTCATGTAATGTAAATATCTCCTTAACGGCACACTTTTAGGAGATATTTACACTTATTATAGGCTGACCAATAGGTAAAAGGCATTAAAAGGTAGTTCACTTCCTCTTTAAAGGACAGTCCATCGCCGGAACATAGGGTAGCACTATCTGCCAGGGAAGCGAAGGATTAGGCTAGTTAAAGTTAAAGTGCTCCTCCTCTCTCTTAAAGCAGTTAATCCTTGCAGTAAAGCACAGGTATCAAACTGGCAGCCCTCCATCTGTTGAGGAACTACAAGTCCCATGAGGCATTGCAAGGCTTCACAGTTACAAGCACGATGGGAATTGTAGTTCTGCAACAGCTGGAGGGCCGCCAGTTTGAAACCCCTGCTTAGTAAAGGAATAAGCCCCACTGCAAGTGATAATTTCCAAGTTTTTGGAAGCTGGGCTTTAAATGTGGTGCTAGTTTTTTTTTTTTCAGGCTCTTTCCTCCCTTTATTTTCATCTGATGTCTCTGCTGGTAACACACTTCCATAACATAGGCAGGAGGGGGTTTGCAGTCCGCAGACATTAACTAAGTGGAGCCGATAATGCTGCAAAATACACAGGACAGCATTAAAGTGACTGTAAAGCTATAATTTTCAAACATGTTATACTTACCTGTTTTGTGTAATGGTTTTGCACAGAGCAGTCCCAATCCTCCTCTTCTGCGGTCCCCCACCAGCACTCCTGGCTTCTCCACCCTGCTGAGTGACCACCATAGCAAGCCGCTTGCTATAGGGGCACTCATGCAGGCTCGCTCCCTAGCCCCGCCAGCTCTTCATTGGCGGTGATTGACAGCAGCAGAGAGGGCCGCTGCTCTTGTGCACAGCACTGTATGGAAATCTAGCTCAGGTTCCATCCTCTGGGGGAATCTAGGATGGAAAAGGACCTGAGGGTCCTAGTAGATGATAGGCTCAGCAATGGCATGCAAGGCCAAGCTGCTGCTAACAAAGCAAACAGAATATTGGCATTAAAAAGGGGATCAACTCCAGAGATAGAACAATAATTCTCCCACTCTACAAGACTCTGGTCCGGCCGCACCTGGAGTATGCTGTCCAGTTCTGGGCACCAGTCCTCAGGAAGGATGTACTGGAAATGGAGCGAGTACAAAGAAGGGCAACGAAGCTAATAAAAAAGGAAATACATTTTATTTGGGTACAGCATCACAAAACTGCACAATTGTCAGTTAAAGTAACGCAGTGACGTATCGCAAAAATGGCCTGGTCAGGAAGGGGGGGGGGGGTAAATCTCCTGGAGGTCAAGTGGTTAAAAAGGTAAAAAAAAAGCCTTCAGCCTTTAGAACCACTTTAAATTTCTGGCAGGATCAACAGGCATCTCTTTACACTAACTGAACAGATATAACAAAACGTTGACAACTGTATATTTTTACAGATCAAAAAGTAAGCAAAGATGTTCACGGTTTGGATAAGCACACACTTTAATTAAAGGGATATAAATAAAAAGCAGCGGAAAGGTAAGAGCAGCAGCTTGGCCTGTGTGAACC
Organism: Lithobates septentrionalis; assembly: GCA_037952835.1. NCBI lineage: Eukaryota > Metazoa > Chordata > Amphibia > Anura > Ranidae > Lithobates > Lithobates septentrionalis. Next base: position 900,676 of record JBBDGP010000881.1, on the reverse strand, counting down.
TGTGGGGTGTGGACGGATCTCATGGAGAAATACAAAAAGCACCGAGTGCTGTCTGAACATGTCAGCGCACGGTGAGGGTGAAGCATCACGGAGAACGCCCATTAACACAGAGAGGGAGAAAGGGAGAGGAATTGCACTCTTTGAAAATGGCCGAGAACCCAGTCATGAGACAGACACTTATCCTCCTGTAGGCCGGGTGTGGCCGTCAGTTAAAAAGAGTCTATTTGGAGTTACGCAAGCCTCTTATTGCCTTCTCAGCATGCAGACAATTGCACCGGGTTCATGGAATAATAATCATTTATTATGTTCTGTATAAAGCAGACAAGCTGCACTTCCCTTGATCCACAGCAAAGCTTCCTCAAATGGTACTCAAGATCCATCAGTGTCTCGTTCACAGACGTCTGAAAGAAGAACTATGTTGAAATAACCACTTATAATACAGACATTCTTTATTTATTTTTTAATACAGGTAACAGTGGAACCTTGGTTTACGAGTAACGCGGTTAACGAGCGTTTTGAAAGATGAGCAACTTTTTTTTTTTTTAAATCCTGACTCGGTTTGCGAGTGTTGTCTCACAACACGAGCAGGATTCAAACCAATGGGGTGTGCAGTACCGCATTTGGCCAGAGGTGCGGGGGGGCGCCAGTGACACAGAACGGTTCAGAGCCGTTCGGAGGGTTTCTGAGTTCAGCCGAGCTGTCCCCGAGTATTTCCGAGGCTCTCCGGCACCCCCCAGCTCTGGCCACATGCGGTATTGCATGCAATAGAAGTCAATGCGTAACGAATTATCTTCGTTTCCATTGACTTCTATGGGGAAAATCGCTTTGATATGCGAGTGCTTTGGATTACAAGCATTCTCCTGGAACGGTTTAGGCTCGTAATCCTAGGTTCCAATGTACTTCTTTAGCGCCAAGAAGTTACGCAGCGCTTTACGTATATATTGTACATTCACATTAGTCCCTGCCCCCAAAGAGCTTACAGTCTAAGATCCCTAAACCCCGGTACACATGGTACGATTGTTGGCCAACTGAGCGTCTGATTTTTGTCAAAAAGGGAGTGTGCCAGGATCTTGTCTTGCATACTAACGGTACATAATTGTCGTGTCACAAACACGAACGTAGTGACGTACTACGAGGAATTTCATGCTCTTGAGCGCCACCCTTTGGGTCCCTTCTGCTAATGTCGTGTTTGGTGAGCATCGTTTCTGAGCATGCGTGTTTGTACTTTGGACTTTTGTGTGACGGACTTGTGTACTTCCAATGCGATACTCCCAACGCACGAGTTCCTGCACAAACGGCTGTATCTTAGATTGGGTGCTGAAATGACCAAAGGCGGGAACCGACTGCAATCATGAGGAGGAAGTGTCACCAGCACACCAGGATCTCCAAAACTTTATTCACATAGTATCAAAAAAATAAATAGAAGCTTTGTGTACTGACCATACGAAAATCTGGTGTCAAACCGTTGTCTGCCGAAAATTTACTATCCTGTCTTTCAACATTTGTTGGCGGAAGAATTGGACAATTGTCAAAAGGAGCGTACTAACAGTAAGATTTTAGGACAGCAGTCAGTCGACCGACTATCCCCTGCCAACAATCGAACCATGTATACGAGGCTTTACTCACATGGGCTCCGTCCTATGCTTGTCTCCACCTAGGACTTTGGGAGGAGGAGGATGTTTACCCCTCGTCCCTGTACCGCAGCCACGTACACACCTGGCTGCGGTACATTGACGATGTCTTTATGATTTGGACGGGCAATATGGAAGAACTCCACCTCTTCATGGCCCAACTAAACATCAACCAACGCAACATAAGACTGACGTACAACTCTGACTATAACCGCCTCCCCTTCCTTGACCTACTGATCATGCTCCAAAATGGCCAATTATCCACCTGTACATTCCGTAAGGAAACGTCTGCTAACACTCTCTTAAGTGCTAGTAGCCATCATCCCCACTGGCTAAAAAATGGTATACCAGTGGGGCAGTTTCTACGGATTAAAAGGAACTGCACTAACAAGTGACTACAGACGAGAATCCTTGGAACTCTATGCGAGGTTCCGTGAACGCGGATACTCGCATAGACAAATCAGAAAAGCAAGACAACGAGCAGCAATGAGAGATCGGGACAGCCTACTTGTCTCACACCTAGCTGATACTACAGCCCCCAACCAGGAGCTAAGTGATCAAACTAGGATAATTACCACCTTTGGCCCTCAGTGGATGGAGGTCCGCTCCATTCTGGAGAAACACTGGGGGGTTCTGACTAACTCCCCAGGACTGCTCAACATTGTGGGTACCTCGCCTAAGTTGGTGGCCCGACGGGCCAAGAATTTGGGTGACTTACTTGTCAAATCTGAATTTACTAAAAATCCCGACCCCACATGGCTAGCTAACTACCCACGAAGTACAGGCATGTTCCCTTGCAATAAATGTCAAATTTGCCCATTCGTACACAGAACCGCTACCTTCTCTGACGCATTAGGAAAGGAACACTTTGAAATTAGAGACTTAATTAACTGTTCCACATCCAAAGTAATCTACATGATTACCTGTCCCTGCCCAAAAATCTATGTAGGCAAAACAAAGAGACCTCTTAAGGTACGCTTAGGTGAGCACTTGAGAGAAATTAAAGACACAGATAAAATTCCCGAGAAACCGTTAGCCAAACACTTTGCACTACAACATGGCAGAAATACCAAAGGAATGCTGGTAAAAGGCATATATGCGTTAAAGCTACCCAGCAGACGAGGTGACTTCGACCGGGTCCTTTTACAAAAGGAGAAGTGGTGGGTGTATCGCCTAAAGGCTCTTGTCCCGCTAGGCCTCAATACAGAACTAAACTTACAGGCCTTCCTAGGGACCTAGACCAAATTACTTTACACCCACAAAACTTCAATACTTTAATGAGTGAGAAATCCACTCACTCAATCCATGCAAATATTTTTTTCAATGTCTAAGCTTGAATTGCCTAAATTTGTTCGATCCCACAAAATGGCATCCTACGTTTAAAGCTGTTCCCCACTGTCTGAGTCTGTATATATTTAACCTCCCCCTGTCCGTTTCCCCTTACCGTTACCCCATCCCTCTCTCTCCCCCCCCCCTCCCCCCTATGTCCCTCTCCCCTGCATAGTCAACACCATGAAGCCCTTTACCTCACTACATCCATATATACCATGCAAAATGATTGACGTTCCCCACAAACTAGGAACTGAGCAGTAAATAAGTGATTAATCTTCTGTCAGTTTTTTCAGTGAAGCATGTACTACAATGAATATACGTTCGTAATTATTTCAAAGACAGCGATAACATTTCTGCTAAACAACACTCTGATTGGATAAGCTACGGCAACACACCACAATATAAGGTGTGTACCAGCTCTACCAATCACACGTCCATGAAGAAGCTACGCCAATAAGCTCAAGCGAAACGCGTTGACGTCATCAACGGCACCGCCGCGGCCCACGGAGCTGGTTGAGCTGAGAGGGACGAATGGCTGCACGGCATAACTAAACTGCCGGGACCCACACTAACACGGCTACGAGTCCATCTATGAGCCCGTGACACGGAAGGCATCCCTAACACAGGAGTGTCCACACTACTTTAGGCCTGGAAGGCATCTGGGAATGTATTTCTACACCCGTTGACGACGGCTCTCTGCATGTCTGTTACCCCCAGCGGGAGGAATTCCACCGATACTTAAGTCATTCCGACTTCAACTTCACCACCTGGCTACTGATCCTTGATCAGCGCTCCTGTCTACCTACGGATGGTAACGTATGAACATCCTAAGCAGTCTTGAAATGATGCCTTTACAATTAGCCTTTGAGGTATAGTAATTCCATTGTTGCAATTTTAACGGACTGAATCACGGCACATGACACTTCATTGCACTAAATAATTACTATTAGTGAATGACACTACCTACCAGGGACTGTTATCTCATCCACTTGCAACAATGAAGCAAATTTGACCGACCTGTGATATCTGCCCTATATGATCCACCAGGAAGCACTTCCACCTCAGTGCTGCGGACCTCTGCCATCCAACATATTATCCTATGGTCAGCATATACCCACGACCTGCCTAGTGTACACTCCCGGCCATTCCCCTTTCCTCTCTACCCAAGTCCCTCCGCCCCCCATGTTCCCTAACCATATGATGCTCAGCAGCATTCCCATTTAAACCACACGCATGGATTATTATCCACACGTCTGCAACACCACTGTGTCATTGCAGAGATTTGATTGATTCACATTGCTGCTGACCGTCATATCTAGTCCGGACTGTGTCGGTGCTGGTTTGTGTGTCTTTTGTCTCTACGTTGTCCTGTCCTTAGTCTAGTTCAATATTTGTATTCATGAACACTGTACCAACCAGATGTTTGTTCTTATTGATCACCTCAATATGTCTCCTTGATTTTATATTTAATAAATTGATAAAACTTTTGATACCACCAGTCTTGACCGACTATTGCTATAATAACTACTTTTTTCCCTCGATATTCTATATAACGAGTATCCCCGCCCCCCTCCCTCCCCCCCCCCCCCCCGCCTCTTGGAATATATTTACTCACATTCATACATACCAAGGCCAATTTATACAGGAGCCAATTAACCTACCAGCATGTCTTTGGAGTGTGGGAGGAAACCGGAGTACCCGGAGGAAACCCACGCAGGCACAGGGAGAACATTCAAACTCCAGGCAGGTAGTGCCGTGGTTGACATTCAAACGACGACCTACATTCTTAAAGTGGTTGTAAAGGCATAACGTTTTTTTTAATCTTTATGCATTCTATGCATAAAGGTAAAAAACCTTTTGTGTGCAGCAGCCCCCCTAATACTTACCTGAGCCCCCCTCTAGATCCAGCGATGTCAATGAGAGCCTTGGCTCTCTGGGTACTCGCACTCCTGACTGGCTTCTGGCAGCAGCGGAAGCAATTGGCTCCCACTGAGCCAAATCGGGAGACAGAGGGGGCGGGGCTGAGCTGCGGCTCCATGTGTGAATGGACACACAGAGCCACGGCTCGGGAGCACACCTGCTGGGTGCCCCCCATAGCAAGCTGCTTGCTGTGGGGGCACCTGGCAGTAGGGAGGGGCCAGGAGCGCCGGCGTGGGAGCCGAGAAGAGGAAGATCTGGGCTGCTCTGTGCAAAACCATTGCAGGTAAGAATAACATTTTTTTTTTTAATAACGAACAACGTTTTAAAGCTTAACGCTACAATCTGCAAATGAATGCATCTCTGTAATCAATAACACATCAGTCATTTTAAATGCAAGCAGTTTAGGTACCTGAATGTGACCCGGTATCAGCAATTTGCAGCTTCTGTACAGCAGAGCTGGAGTGTGAGAGAAAGAAGCAGCACATAGAGCCAATCAGCTCATGTGCTGGCAAGGGGCGTCCTAATTAGAGGAGAGAGCTGAGTGACGGAGAGATGAGCTCATCACTGTGCGGCTTCCATTGTCCAGTCACAGGCTGGAGGCGGGTCCAGGACAACCTGGGCTCATAGGAAGTAGGTTGAAGGATGCTAAGCCATCAGATTGAGGACATCTAGCAGCAGATAGAAAGTACTGAGGGGAAAATCTTTGGTTTGAAGCTGAATATTACAGAAGCTGTTCATCTTTCTAGTTATTTTTAACTTGTTATTTTTGACTGTAACAGGAACACATAGACTCTTATCTGATGATCATGTGATGTGGAGTGTTGCAAAGACACCGCTTTATCATACAGATTAGTATGGGGCAGAGGAAGGTGAAGACCAACACTATCCAAACTAGAAAAACATTTATGAGCTTAAAGTGGGGTTCCACCCAAAAAAAAAAAAAAAAAAAAAAAAAACGACATGAAAAATCCTAAAAAAAAAATACAAAAAAACATTGATATTTTTTTTTTCTACTTCTCTCTAAATGCCTGTTGCTAGGGGGTCCCTCGTAGTCTGCCTGTTCCTTTGCCTGGGCTGGTGACATCACTTCCCCCTCGGCACAGGAAGGGCTCAGCTCTGCTCCCTCCCTCCTGTCAATCATCTGGGACCCATTACAGGTCCCAGGTGACTAAGCGGCCAATCACGGCGCGCTGCGCCGCTCACGCATGCGCAGTGGGTGCCAGGCTGTGAAGCCACAGCCCGGCGCCCACAGTTGCAATGCCGGCGCCGCTGAACGGAGGGGGAGACGAGCGGGGCTTCGATCCCCCGCATCCCTAGACCCTGGGACAGGTAAGTGTCCAATTAAAAGTCAGCAGCTGCAGTATTTGTAGCTGCTGACTTTTAATTTTTTATTTTTTTTGACTGGATCTCCTCTTTAATGAGAGAAGGTACTATGGATGGCACTAAGCAAACAGGTTCACCTACCTCCCCCCACCAGTACATACTTACCGGTCCCGATCATTACTAGAGATCTGGAGCTACCTTTGTCTAAAAGGTCAAAGAAAGCACCAAGTAAAAAATCCTTAGGTGTTCAAACTCTATACCGTTTGACTGGTTAAAACAAGCAGGGAACAGGTTATCCAATGCGTTTCGAGGGTCACACAATCCCTATTCATTAGTGAAACGGCAGAATGTTAAAATACATTTGTAATATTCTCTGCCTGCAGATCTGTTTGCTTAGAAGTACTGAGGATGAGAAAAGATTCCGGAAAGCCGCACTCCAAAAATTCGCCTTTATTCGTAAAAAATATGATCAAAAATAAATGACACAGTAGAACAGACAGAAGAACTGACGCGTTTCACACTATCAAGCAGTGCTTAATCAAAGCCAGGATTAAGCACTGTTTGATGGTGTGAAACACGTCAGCTTTTCTGTTGTATGTATTTTTTGATCATATTTTTTACAATTAAAGGCAAATTTTTGGACTGCGGCTTTCCAGAATTTTTTCTCATCCTCATTGCTCTATGCATTGCCAGCACCTGTGGCTTCTAATTTAAAGGCGAGGTTCATTCCAATCTGATCTACCTGGAGCGGTGATATCCCTTTCTCTATTGTTCCTGGACTTTGCTTAGAAGTACTGTTGAGTACTGTCATTTCACTCAGCCCTGATAAAGGCGGGATTGTGCAGCCCTCGAAACGCATTGGCTGTTTTTTGACCCATTACACTTGAGTTTCTCAACTCGGGGGGATGTCCTCTCCTGGTTGATCCCTGTCTTTTTGATGAGCTGCTGTGATGCATACTGGACAATGGGGCTTTGATATAACCTGTAAAACTCCACAGCCAGCGCCTCTCTCTCTACTACTACCTTCAGGAGCGGTCTGACAGCTCCGTCATGGCACAGAAATCTCCACCACCCACAGACATGTGGGCATGAGAGCCCACCCTCCTTGCCAAGTTTTGGAGTGCGGCTTATATTTACTTTCCACCCTCCCTGCAGCTGCACATATGCGTTACATTGGTATCAAGAGGATAGATTCTAAACCTGGCCATACACCGCTTGAATCTTCAGCAGTATACAGCCGTGCTGGCACAGCTCCCTTCAACAAAAAAATGTTTGTTCAACTGACAACCAAGCAGCTGGTGAGGAAAAAAAGTCTATTAGCGTTTGGCCAGCTTAAGGCCCCTTTCACATGGGCATCACCGTGTAGCGCATTCTGCTTCCTCAGCGGGGATCGCTCCATTGATCCTCACTAAGCAGGTGGATGACAGGCGCGTGGCCGCCCCGCTGTGCTAAGCGCACACGTCCGCTCTCCTCCCCTTTTGGTTTACCCGGGAGTAACATGTGACATCATTTCCGGGTCCCCCTTGACAGTTTTCCCAGCTATCAAGGCTGGGAAAGAATGTAATGCGTTACATTACATTCAGTGCAGCACAGGGGAGACATGCAGGGTCTTTTACACCCTGCATGTCCGATTAAAGAGAACCTGTCACCAAAAAAAAATGATTACATAAAAGGGGTTTTTTGTTCTCTGTGATCGAAGAAAAGAAAAAAAGTTGCTAAAAAAAACAAACAAAAAAAAAGTTGTAATAAACCCTGCTATAATAAGGCTTATCTGTAGGTACTGTGAATATCTCTTAACCAATTGCAGACCGCCGCATATACATTTACGTCGGCAGAATGGCACGGCTGGGCAAATGGGCGTACCCGTACGTCCCTTTGAATTTGCCGCCGTGTGGTTGCGTGCTCGCCGGCGCACGCGCGACCCTGCCGGAAGCCCTGTGAGTCGGGTCGCGCGGACACGATCGCCGTGGGGATACCCACGATCGTTTCACTGAGCTGAAGAACGAGGAGATGCTAATGTAAACAAGCATCTCCTCGTCCTGTGATCGGGAGCTATGATCAGTGACGTGCCGTCCGTATCCCATCCCCCTAACAGTTAGAAACACTCCCCAGGACACACTTAACCCCTCCCTAGCCCCTTAGTGGTTAACCCCTTTACTGCCAGTGTCATTTTTACAGTAATCAGTGCAATTGTATATCACTGATCGCTGTAAAAATGACAATGGTCCCAAAAATGTGTCAAAATTGTCAGATGTGTCCGCCATAATGTCGCAGTCATGATAAAAATCGCAGATCACCGCCATTACTAAAATTATTAATAAAAATGCCATAAAACCAACCCCTATTTTGTGGACGTTATAACTTTTGCGCAAACCAATCAATAAACGCCTATTGCGATTTTTTTTAACCAAAAATATGTAGAAGAATACGTATCGGCCTAAACTGAGGAAAAAAAATTTTTTTATGCGTTTTTTGGGGATATTTATTATAGCAAAAATTTAAAAATATTGCGTTTTTTTCAAAATTGTCGCTCTATTTTTGTTTATAGTGCAAAAAATAAAAAACGCAGAGGTGATCAAATACCACCAAAAGAAAGCTCTATTTGTGGGAAAAAAAGGACGTCAATTTTGTTTGGGAGCCACGTCGCACGACCACGCAATTGGCAGTTAAAGCGACCCAGTGCCGAATCGCAAAAAGTGCTCTGGTCTTTGGCCAGCGAAATGGTTCGGGGCTTAAGTGGTTAAACTTACACAGATATTCATAGTGCATGCAGCCAATGATATCACCGGCACATGTGCTTACAGTGCCGGACCATCAGAGCCCGTGTCGGAAAAGGCGAGAGCGACGTCATCGTGCCCCCAGGCACTCATGTAGCCGGAGGCCGCAAACCTGGAAGGGAGACCGGGGGGGAAGATGTCAGCCCTCTCAGTGGTGACATTACGGTGGTGGAGGGCTTTGTTCCCAGGTAAGTCTCTCATAATGTGATGCATACTAGCACATTATGACATTGCCTTGCAGGGATTTTTTTTTTGTAACCACATGCATTTTACTACTTTTTTGATTGTATACACTCAAGCATATAACCCCCCCATTGCTTATGGAAAATATAGGGTTGTGACATGTTTCACCACTTGCCACCGCCCAACGTCATATGACGTCTCGGACTCTGAGCAGTGATATCTGAATGATGCCTGCAGCAGCAGACATCATTCAGATATCTTCTTTTAGAGCCTGCGATTCCCTACATCATAAGAACAATCATAGCTGCTGTTCAGCCGCTTGAGCGTTCTTACAGGCGGCAGGAGGGGACGTCCCCCCGCTCCCGCTGCCCTCTGGTGCTTCTACCGACTCACCCGTGCGATCGGTGAGCCAGAGAAGGGAGCTGTTGGTGCCGGATGCTGATCATAGAGACTACCGGTGGGCCAGATGGTCCCCGGAGTCTCTGATCGTTCGGAGGCCGGGTGCGATGTTAGGCCTCACACCCGGCCTCTGCATTTGAAAAAATGCCGCCGCCTCGGCTGGAATTTCAGGCTTCCCAGCCTAGAAGTAAGATCTAGGGGACTTATTGACCCCAGATCTCACTGTAAAGAGGACCTGCCATGCACTATTCCTTGTAATAGGAATAAAAGTGATCAAAATAATTTAAAAAGAAGGCATCAAACTAGAAAAATTAAAGTAAAAATAACAATAAAAAAAAAAACACGAACGTAAGTACGTAAGTCACGCCCGCATATGTAAACGGCATTAAAATCACACGTGAGGTATCACAGTAAACTTTAGAGTGAGAGCAATAATTCTAGCACTAGACCTCCTCTAACTCAAAATATGTAACCTGTAACAAAATTTTGAAAGCGTCGCCTATGGGGATTTTCAAGTTTGGCGCCATTCCACGAGCAAGTGCAATTTTGAAATGTGACATGTTAGGTATCTATTTACTCTGCGTAACATCAGCTTTCACGTTATACATAAAAACTGGGCTAACTTTACTGTTTGTTTTTTTGAATGCACAAAAAAAAAAATAAATAAATAAAAAAAAAGGTGTTTGAAAAATTGCTGCGCAAATACCATGCAAGATAAAAAGTTACAACGACCGCCATTTTATTCTCTAGGCCTGGTCTCTGCTAAAAAAACCCCATATATAATGTTTGGGGGTTCTGTGTAATTTTCTAGCAAAAATATGATTTTTACATCTAGGAGAGAAATGTCAGAATTGGCCTGGGTAGCAAGTGATTAAAGTGTAACTCCACTTTTGTTGAGAAAAAAAACATTCCCCTCTGGGTGATTTATGTACATTGCAAGGATTATAACCACATTTGTTGCAGATTCGTACCTTTTGTTATTCTGAAGAAATCCCTGTGTGTTTGTCTGTGCCTCTGTACTGAGTGGGTCTAATGGGAGTGGTTTCCTAATTATCAGTCAGCTGTGGCAGCTGCAGAGCACTAATGAGGAAAGCTGCTGGGCCTGCATCCCTTTAGAAGCGTTCCTATTGGAAGCATGAGAAGGAAGTGTCACAAGCACACCAGGATCTCCAAAATTGGGTCCAAAATTTTAGTCACATAGTATAAAAAAAATAAATAGACGCAATGTTTCGGAGCCACGCAGGACCCCTTCATCAGGCACCGGTTCAAGCCGTTGGTCATTTCAGCACCCAATTTAGGATACAGACATTTGTGCAGGTACGTGTGCGTTGGGAGTATTGCACTGGAGGTTCCGATTGGGAGTATCTGACCAAAAATGACACTTTTGTTGCAGGGGATGCCTGAAATCTGACTTGTATCTTAGGCAGACTTCTGGGAAAATTGGTGAGCCAATCACACAAGCAGGAAATGATGTTTCTGGGGAGTGGTCAGTACACATTCTGTGTACAGAACAGCTCCATGTAGCCATATTGCATTGCAAAGGAAAAGGGAAGGTCATTTTTAATAACATTCAATTATAATATGACTTGTATCGCAATTGTACACGCTATATTATTTTTTTCTTTATTTGCCATTTTTTTCCCCCCACGAAAGTGGAGTTACCCTTTAAGGTTTGACATGTTGGGTATCTATTTACTCGGTGCGCGGTACTTTGTTTCAATTTCATGTGTACTCTAATGTCACTATGTGTTTTAGCTCCTTCTTTGATATGATGTTAATTAATAAAATTTGTAATTTTTACTAAACATTTCTTCTTGAGTGTTCATGGTCCTTTAAAGTCCCATTTTTTGGAAAAACTTTTCTTTTACATATTTACTCGGTGCAATATCTGCTTTGATATTTTGCAAGAAAATTGGGCAATTTATTTTGTTTTTATGCCCCCTAAAATGAACTTTTGATGTGTTTCTTTACTGACATTTTTTTGCTTCCTAGATCTTTACGGTAACATTTGTGTGACATTAAAAAATTGGAACTACCACCATTTTATTCTCTAGGGTGTCTGCTTTCAAAAAAAGATATGTTTGGGGGGTTTTATGTAATGTTCAGGGCAAAAATATTTTTTTAAAACTTGTGCAAAAAACGCAAAAACGGCTTTGGCTGTGAAAGGGTTAATGGATATATTCACCTTCGGGAACATGTTACATTTTCCACCTGTAAGGTTTGTTAGTTAAAAAAACAAAAAAAACCACAACTGTCTCCTAAGGCCCCTTTCACACTGGGGCGGTTTGCAGGCGTTATTGCGCTAAAAATACCGCCTGCAAACCGCCCCTAAACAGCCTCCTCAGGCTTTCACACTGAAGCGGTGCGCTGGCAGGAGAAGAAAGAATCTCCTGCTAGCCGCATCTTTGGAGCGGTGAAGGAGCGGTGTATTCACCGCTCCTAAACCTCTCCTGCCCATTGAAATCAATGGGACAGCGAGGCTATACCGCGGCAATACCGCGGCTATAGCCGCGCTGTACGAGTGGTTTTAACCCTTTTTCGGCCGCTAGCGGGGGGTTAAAACCGGACCGCTAGCGGCCGAATACCGCGGTAAAACAGCGCTAAAAATAGCACTGTTTTACCGCCGACGCCCCCTACCGCCCCAGTGTGAAAGGGGCCTTAGGCTCGGTTCACACTACCGCAACTTGGGATCCGACTTGTCAGACCTCAAGTCGCCCCAAGTCGCTTGACATCAGAAATTGCATTCAAGTTAATGAGAGCCGTCTTATTGTACGCTACTGAAGTCGCTCCGACTTCAGAAAAGGTTCCTGTACTACTTCAATCCGACTTCTAGACGACGTGTACCCATTGATTTCAATGGAAGTCGCCTCCGAAGTCGGATCGTGTCTGAACTGAAGCAACAATACAGGAAGAGAAGTTTGTTTTCTCAGGCAAACCCCTCCCTCCCATAGAGCTGATTGTTGTTTGATTGGCCACTTGAAAGCCGCCTGTCCTGGAGGCGACTTGAAGTCACCCTGTGGTGTCGCGCTGTGGTGTCGCGCTCAGGTCGTGTCCAGGTCGCCTCGCAAAGTTGCGGCCAGAGTCGTGTTGCCCCTGTGTGAACCGAGCCTAAATTTTTTAGCCGGCTCCTAGATTCAAAGCAAATTTGTCCAGCCCTGTGTGGCAAGGCAGGTAAGGCAGGTAAGACACAGGTTCACATCAAGGTAAACACTGCAATAATAACTCATTAACAACGATAAAGAGAGTTCAGTTAATGTGTACAGTACAGTAACCCTTCCCTTTCCTATAATCTCTCCTGGCTGCTGAAGAAAAGGAGATTGCTGTAAAAAGAAATCCCCGGCAGAGAAGGAAGAGATGGTTCACATCTAGGAGGTGGCTGGAATGACATTATGTGACAATATGACACACTTGTGGGTGGGGAGGTGATGATAGGGGAGGGATGATGACATTATGGAAAATCTATATGTGGTGTGAAAAGGCATTAAGAAGGGGGAAAAAAAAAAAAAAAAGATGACAGAATGAGGACATGTAATCCTTACATGATGGTGAGAGATCTCATAGAAGGGATTATACCCCAAAACACAATTTTATTTACATTATTATATTAAAGGGGATTTCCAGAACTGAAAGCTTCGGACCAATCCCTTTTGTCAATGGGATTTCCTGGGGACAATGATCTTTTGTACTCAATAGCATCGCCACCTGTTGGTGAAATTTGACACTGCCGCAACTACCATTATGTTCTATGGGAGTATGTGTGCCCTGGTATTACTATATTATTATTATCATTGCTATAATAATATAGAAATTGATTGGGCCATCAGTTTGCGCAGCGCTTTACAACATGAGGGCAGACAGTACAGTTACAATACAATTCAATACAGGAGGGATCACAGGGCCCTGCTCGTTAGAGCTTACAATCTAGGAGGTACCACCACATATTTCCTACTATGCAGAAGGGTCTCATTTTATGCTTCCTCGTTAAGATGCACTTTAAGCCCACTTTCACATCGGGCCGACTTGACATGTCAAATCGCATGCCAAATCGGAGCATATTGCCGGAAATGGCACCGTCCGATTTGGCGCACCGATTCCCAAAAGTAGTTTCTGCACTACTTTTGGCGACTTCAGGGGCGAGTTCAATAGACATCTGTGCATGAACCCGATCAGATGTCTTCCAAATCACCACCGAAGTCAGACTAAAATGCGGCTTTGAAATTGTGTGAGTTCACTCCCGCGAATACACGCGGGAGCCGCCGGGCACAGCACAAGTCCTTGTGAGCCATTTCTTCAGTGCGCATGTGCTGATGACATCAGCGCAAACGTATATTGTAAATATCTCCTAAACTGTGGCGGTTTAGGAGATACCGGTATTTACAGTACCTACAGGTAAGCCTTATTATAGGCTTACCTGTAGGTACAAGTGGTGTAACAGGGTTTACAACCACTTTAACTTCTCCCATGACAACATAAAATCTAACAAAGGGATAATTGTATTCACCAATTTTAGCTGCTCCACAGTAATCTCAGACCAGGGGGTGTCAAACCCAATTTTATTGCAGGCCACATCAGCAGTATGGCTGCCCTCAAAGGGCCAGTTGTATCTGGGGTGCGCTACGTACGGAGTGCAGAAGTCAGAGGTGCGCTACATACAGAGTGCAGGGTACAGAGTACAGGGGTGCACTATGTACACAATGCAGGGTACAGGGGTGCACTATGTACAGAGCGCAGAGTACATAGTACAGGAGTGCACTATGTACACAATGCAGGGTACAGGGGTGCACTATGTACACAATGCAGGGTACAGGGGTGCACTATGTACAGAGTGCAGGGTAGAGGAGTGCACTATGTACACAATGCAGGGTACAGGGGTGCACTATGTACAGAGTGCAGGGTACAGGGGTGCACTATGTACAGAGTGCAGGGTACAGGGGTGCACTATGTACAGAGTGCAGGGTACAGGGGTGCACTATGTACAGAGTGCAGGGTACAGGAGTGCACTATGTACAGAGTGCAGGGTACAGGAGTGCACTATGTACAGAGTGCAGGGTACAGGGGTGCACTATGTACAGAGTGCAGGGTAAAGGGGTGCACTATGTACAGAGTGCAGGGTAAAGGGGTGCACTATGTACAGAGTGCAGGGTACAGGGGTGCACTATGTACAGAGTGCAGGGTACAGGGGTGCACTATGTACAGAGTGCAGGGTACAGGGGTGCACTATGTACAGAGTGCAGGGTACAGGGGTGCACTATGTACAGAGTGCAGGGTACAGGGGTGCACTATGTACAGAGTGCAGGGTACAGGGGTGCACTATGTACAGAGTGCAGGGTAAAGGGGTGCACTATGTACAGAGTGCAGGGTACAGGGTTGCACTATGTTCAGAGTGCAGGGTACAGGGGTGCACTATGTACAAAGTGCTGGGTTCAGGAGTTCTTCCTCACATCTTTCTCCTACCTGGCCCGGCTCTAGTACCTCCCTGTGTAGGCGGCTCAGCCTCTGTCTTCAAAACTGGGTGCGAGGGCCACATTAGAAGGGCCTGGTGGGCCAGATTCAGCCTGCGGGCCTTGTGTTCAGCATACACTATATTGCCCAAAGTATTGGAACGCCTGCCTTTATACACACATGGGAAGGTTTGACCATTCTTCCAGAAGCGCATTTGTGAGGTCAAGCACCGATGTTGGCCTGGCTCGCAGTCTCCGCTCTAATTCATCCCAAAGGTGTTCTATCAGGTAGAGGTCAGGACTCTGTGCAGGACTCTCGCTCATTCACACTATATTGCCAAAAGTATTGGGCCACCCCTCCAAATTATTTGGTGGAGGGGGGATTATGGTGCGGGGTTGTTATTTTTAGGGGTTGGGCTTGGCCCCTTAGTTCCAGTGAAGGGAACTCTTAAGACGTCAGCATACCAAGACATTTTGGCTGATTTGATGCTCCCAACTTTGTGGGAACAATTTGGGGATGGCCCCTTCCTGTTCCAGCACGACTGCGCATCAGTGCACAAAGCAAAGTCCATAAAGACATGTATGACCGAGTTTGGGGGTGGATGACTGGCCTGCACAGAGTTCTGACCTCAACCTGATAGAACACCTTTGGGATAAATTGGAGCGGAGAATGCTAGCCAGGCCTTCTCATCCTACATCAGTGCCTGACCTCACAAATGCGCTTCTGGAAGAATGGTCAAACATTCCCATAGACACACTCCTAAACCTTGTGGACAGCATTCCCAGAAGAGTTGAAGCTGTTATAGCTGCAAAGGATGGGCCAATTCAATATTGAACCCTACGGACTAAGACTGGGATGCCATTAAAGTTCATTTGCGTGCAAATACTTTTGGCAATATAGTGCATGTGCTTTAGACTAAAGGCCCGTCACACATACCTGAATCCATGTCAAATGGGGACTTTCCGATCAAACATTTGTGAATGGCACTGCTAGCTTGTGTTTACTTGTCCTTGGACTAGAACTGGTCATTGACTGGATAGCCGCCACGTGTTGTGACCACAGACCCGTGACTGTCACTCTCTATACAAAGGACGTGAGTGTTTCGTAGGCACAAGGATACAAACTCTGAATATTTCTGAATCTATATGAACATATTTATGGGCTGCATGGTCCAATCAATTGCACAGAAACCATAACGTGACCATTGTTTGTTCTGGATGTCCAGAGCTCGCTGAACCCGAAAGAATCACATGATCACCGTGACGAACATGGAACATTACATGTCAAGTTTACCAAATCGGGCAGTAAAAATCTAAAAAACGCAGCAAAGAACATTGATGTGAATGGAATTTCTGCACAATTATGTTTGTTTATTGCTCCGCTACGAATCTGTAGGAGTTCTCTTTTAAAGGAACACTCCACCTTCAATGCTACAATGGCCTCTGACAAGTTCTAAAATCACTGAATAGGAATATTTTGTCCATCTGTAATGTTACTGCAATCTTTGGCTTATGCTGCATTTGAGTTGTTGATGGGACGAGTCGTGCATCGCTGCCCTATGATTGACTGCTGTGCTAGCCAATGAGAGGAGGAGTAAGAGCACAATATTAACCACTTCAATACCAGGCACTTAGACACCTTCCCGCCCAGGCCAATTTTCAGCTTTCAGCGCTGTAGCAATTTGAATGACAATTGCGCGGTCATGCTACACTGTACCCAAACTATTTTTTTATCATTTTGTTCCCACAAATAGAGCTTTCTTTTGGTGGTATTTGATCACCTCTGCGGGTTTTATTTTTTGTGCAACAAATAAAAAAAGACCGAAAATGTTGAAAAAAAACAAACAAGTTTTTCTTTGTTTCTGTTAAAAATTTTTGTAAATAAGTTTTCTTCTTCAATGACGGGCACTGATACGGCGGCACTGATGGCCACCGATGAGGTGGCACTGATAGGTGGCACTGGTATGCGGCACTGATGGGCATTCCTAGGTGGCATTGATGGGTGTTTATGGGTGGCACTGATAGGTGGCACGGATGGGCACTGATGGACACTGACAGGTGGCACTGATGGACACTGATGACACTGATAGATGGTGCCAATCAGTGCCCATTTGTGGGCACTGATTGGCACAGATTGGGCATTGACTGGGCACATGTGGATGGCCATGGGGTACATACCTGGCCATCCACATGTTGCCCCCTTCCCTGGTGGTCCTAGTGGCGATCCCTGGTGGTCCAGTGTGGTGATCTGAGGGTGGGGGGGGGGGGCTGCGCAGATAAACAATCAGCGCAGACCCCCCCCCCCCCGTCAGGAGAACCGCCGATTGGCTCTCCTCTACTCGCGTCTGTCAGACGCGAGTGAGGAAAAGCCGATCAACGGCTCTTCCTATTGACATTGCGATCAGCCGTGATTGGACACGGCTGATCACGTGGTAAAGAGCCTCTGCTGGGCCGGGCGGGAAGTGGTAATTAATCACTAGAAGGGGAAATGTACATATTCTTCTTGTCCTGGTGGACAATTCAGCCAACTTCTTGTCCGTACCGCAGTTAGATTACAGAAAGAAGGGTAGTATTAGTCAATTAGGTGGAGATATGGGCCGATTCCACCCCTGTAAAAAAACATAAAAAACAAAAGACAACAACAACAGCAGCAGGTATCAGTAGCACCTATTGAATGCCTGCCAGCTGCTGTTATACTGCCCTCTGAAAAGCGATCCACTGCAGATCGATTTTCTGAGGGCGGTAAACTTACACCTGTCTGAAAGAGCCCTTCCCATCCAATAGGAAGTAGCAAGGAACCTATAATGTGGTAATTTTTATCCTTCACTGATGAGGCTGCACCAATGGGCTCTGATAGACGGCACTGTTGGGCACAGTGCCCCGATTATCAGTGCCGATGCCCCTTTAACACAAGCCGTTTATCAGCGTTCTTCTTCTCTTCCTCATGCTGTCAGCATGAGAAAAGAAAAGTCTATAACCGGCTTTTGTTTACTTTCATGATCAGCTGTCATTGGACACAGCTGATCATGTGGTAAAGGGCTGCTGGCGCGATTACGGGAGGACATCCATGTACGCCCTCCCGGGGTAATTAAGCTTGCGCAGTAGGTGTATTTTTCGGCTATAGCATGGGTGGGAAGGGGTTAATAAAAGCCTTTCCATTTTCAATGCATAACTTATTTTATAGCCAGTGATGCTATCACTGGGTCTCTGCGTTTCTATATGCAATTCAGACAGGTTATGACAAATGGGAGGGACCGCACACAGGGTGCTGTACATAGCTTCCTGAAATCATCACCACACCCTGCCATCAGTACTCTTCCCAATAGCCCTCAGCCATGATGGAAGTGGTACACGGAGTTATTCAGATACCAAAATGCCTTGATGGCGTTTTACTGCGACAGAATGGCACGGCTGGCCGAAACGAAGTTTTGTTACGTCGCTTCGCCCTGTGGCCAATAGGGGCGCGCGCCTGCTACTCGCCCCCGGAGCCCATGCGAGTGCCCGGCGGGCGCGATGACCGCTGGGCTCCCGCGATCGCTTGTGACACACCGAGAAGCGGGATCTGTGTGTGTAAACACAGTTTCCGGTTCTCTGAGGGGAATAGAGACAGATTGTTGTTCATACAAAGTATGAACAGCGATCTGTCATCTCCCCTAGACAGTCCCCTCCCCACTTCAGTTAGAACACACAATAGGGAATACAGTTAACCCCTTCACTGCCAGTGACATTTATACAGTAATCAGTGCATTTTTATAGCATTGATCGCTGTATAAAGGACAATGGTCCCAAAAATGTGTCAAAAATGTCCGATGTGTCCGCCATAATGTCGCAATCCCGATAAAAATCGCAGATCACTGCCATTACTAGTAACAAAAAAAAAAAATAATAATAAAAATGACATAAATATATCCCCTATTTTGTAGACACTATAACTTTTGTGCAAACCAATCAATATACACTTATTGCGATTTTTATTACCAAAAATATGTAGAAGAATACATATCGGCCTAAACTGAGAAAAAAATTTGCTTTAAAAAAAAAAAAAAAAAAAAAAAAGGGGATATTTATTATAGCAAAAACTACAAAATATTGCGTTTTTTTTTCCAAAATTGTGCTTTTTTTTCTTATAGCGCAAAAAATAAAAACCGCAGAGGTGATCAAATACCACCAAAAGAAAGCTCTATTTGTGGGAAAAAAAGGACGTCAATTTTGTTTGGGTGCAACGTCGCACGACCGCGCACTTGTCAGTTAAAGTGACGCAGTGCCGTATCGCAAAAAGTGGCCTGGGTCATTCAGCAGCCAAATCTTCCAGGGCTGAAACGGTCAATAAAGTCATCTTCTATATATACTGGGCTTAGCTGGTACCCTCTGCTGTTTCCTTCAGATGTGATGGCTGTATTACGAGTTTGGCTTCAATTAGTTAGTATATCGAAATCTGCTAATACACTGAACACTCCCATAACCCACCCTCCCCTGCAGACAATGCTGTGATCTGCTGTGCCTCCTCTGCTCATTCATCCAGAGTTGTGTTTCACTAATGCAGGAAGTGTGTTACTGGCCAGATCACCAGGTGAAAACAGAGGGGGGAAAAAAGCCAAAGAAAAGAAGACTAATGCAGCCACCACATCCAATGATTAGTAAGCTGCAATATATTACATTTTTGGTTTTGGGCTTTACCGCTTGAAATCCAATAAGTTTACAGGGAGGACCAGTGACAGTCAAGGTGGAGGAGGAAAGCGTTAGATCGGGGGCATCCAACCTTGGCACTCCAGTTGTGGCGAAACCACAAATCCCATCATGCTTCAGTGAGCCATGCCTGTAAGGGCTGTCAGAGACTTGCAATGCCTAATGGAATGTTACACAGCAGCTGGGAGTGCCCAAGTTGTCTAATCCTGGGATAGACGATGCCGGACATCCTCCAGCCAGGAAAGGAGGTGGAATCTGACTTGTTGCAGCTTCTACTGCACACTGTGAAAAGCTCACATTGTGCAGTAAAAATCAGGAGGAGGAAATTTCAGTACTGAAGAGGAGCCTGTACAATTGTGCAAGACTGAAGGAAAGACGGGAGTCAGCTTTAAATTATGTTCATATCAATAAAAAGAAAAAAAAAAGCTGCTGATGCCAAGAAAAGATCGCTTGTTTCTTGCAAAATGAAGGGGGGGGGGGGGTCATGAAAACACGGAAATGCACACTCATAAAATATAATGAAGTGACACACATCTACAGAATGTCAGAGTAAAAACAGGAAGTTCTAGACTGCAGCAGACCTGATCACAGATAAACAGCATCACAGTACAGATTACATCCTCAGCTCTATAATATAATTACGCCGGATTAGGATGCTGGAGTCAGACTTTGGCAAGGACAAACCAACCCTGCTGACCAACGCCGAGCCTAACTAGACTGCTAGCAAACTCGCCCCATCAACACACTGACAATAATATGTAGGGTTGCTATAAAAAAAAAAAGAAAAAAAAAGAAAAAGGAAATAAGGCACACGTCTTGGAAAATGACTAGAACAAAACATATTCAAAGTGGAACTCCAGCAAAAACATCAGACAGGAGGGGGAGGGGTCAGAACACTTAACATGTAATAGACCCCAGAGTACCTGTCACTGCCCACGCCATCACAAAGGATGTTGTTCATCCTTTGTGATAGCAATAAAGTTGTTTAAAAAAAAAAAAAACTAAATGAAAGACAGCGTAAAAAAATTAAAAAGTATGAAAGCGCTTCCGTCCTGCGCAAAGGCGAACGCACGCGTTAGTCCTGCACCCATATGTAAACAGCGATCGCACCACACACACATGTGAGGTATCACTGCAAACGTCAGAGCAAAAGCAATAATTCTAGCACTGGACATCCTATGTAAATCTAAAGTGGTAACCTTTAAAGGCTTTTAAAGCGTCGCCTATGGATAATTTAATGCACTGTAGTTTGTCACCGTTCCACAGGCGTGTACAATTTTGAAATTTGACATGTTTGGTATCTACTCAGCATAACATGATATTTTATATATTTTACTAAAAACTGGGTATAATATGTTTGCGTGCACTAAAATTCAATAGATTTTATTTTTTCCAAAACTGCTGCGTGACATAAAAAACACCCATCATTTTATTCTCTAGGGCAGTGGTCATCAACTCCTGTCCTCAGGGCCCACTAACAGGTCAGGTTTTATGTATTACCTTGGGGGAGATGCAGACTAGAATACTGCAATCACTGAGCAGCAAATGATATCGTTATAGTTATTTTGCAAACCTGGCCTGAGGACAGGGTTGATGACCACTGCTCTAGGACCTCTGATAAAAAACATAAATTGTTTGGGGGGGTTCTAGGTAATTTTGTAGCAAAAAATAAATTAATGAATTCATTAAAAAAAAAAAAATGCTGTTTTTTCCATATATAGTACAGTAAAACCTTGGTTTGAGAACGTTTTGCAAGACAAGAAAATTTTTTAAATACGTTTTGACTTGATATACAAGTAGTATCATGTCACAACTGAGTATAAAGAGAAGAGAGGCGCCTCTAAGTGTAGCAATGTGGTTACATTTAATGAAGGTACAACATTTAGCAACTCACATGGTTGATGATTAAAAGTAAGTATGCAGGCATCCGGGGTAAATCTGTCCACATAGACCGTCCTCCTCACCGCCATCGATGTCGTCCTTTCCACGCTGCGCACCATGAGCACGTCAAGCCTCGCTTTCAGGGTAGTCTTCCTGGTGACGATGGCAAACTGACAGCGGTGAGGAGGGCGGTCTATGTGGACAGCTTTACCCCGGATGCCTGCATACTTATGCCCCGTACACACGGTCGGATTTTCCGATGGAAAATGTGTGATAGGACCTTGTTGTCAGAAATTCCGACCGTGTGTGGGCTCCATCGGACATTTCCCATCGGATTTTCCGACACACAAAGTTTGAGAGCAGGATATAAAATTTTCCGACAACAAAATCCGTTGTGTGTACACAAATCCGACGGACAAAGTGCCACGCATGCTCAGAATAAATAAAGAGATGAAAGCTATTGGCTACTGCCCAGTTTATAGTCCCGACGTACGTGTTTTACGTCACCGCGTTCAGAACGATCGGATTTTCCGACAACTTTGAACAAAGTCTGACAGTGTGTACGGGGCATTAGATGTGCCTGTTATAAACATCAACCATGTGAGTTGCTAAATGTTGTACCTTCATTAGATGTAACCACATTGCTACACTTAGAGGTGCCTCTCTTCTATTTTATACTCTGGAGCTCCTGCTGGATTTTGCTTCTAATCCCCTTGTGGAGGCTTCCATTTGTGGATGGACATTTTATGGTTACACAACCTGGTCACATTGCTATAATCTTTTTATTTGGACTGTAAACTGAAGGACTTATCAATAAATGGTTGTGGAACAAATCATCTGAGTTTCCATTATTTCTTATGGGGAAATTTGCTTTGATATACAAGTGTTTTGGATTACCAGCATGCTTCGGGAATGAATTATGCTCGCAATCCAAGGTTTTACTGTATGTGAGAAGTGTCAGAATAGGCTCGAAGCTAAAGTGGTTAATGCAAATAAGCACACATGAAAATGCGCTTTAATTTCATGTGCTCAGGTGTGAAAAGGTCCTAGGTGTCTGACAGAAAAACTATTCTCGTCGTTCATAGCAGCCCGTGCCAGCTTCCGGCGTAGAGACCGTTATTCATGAAGCCTATGACACTTTGCTAAATGATTAGTCAGTGCAATTTACACTTCCTGTGCAGGCAGGAGGACGGTGCTTTAAGCAGAATTTTTTTTTTTTTTTTCTTCTCGATGAAAATAGCTCAGACGCAGCTGTGGAGCAGCAGTGACACACTCGGGGCACGTGTCACTAATGTGTCTCACCTTTGCAGTCTCTGCAATTTCTTGAATCCCCTTGTTGCTGGCTTGTCTTATTATAGGAGTGATTAGGCCTCGGTCGGTTGCCACGGCGATGGAGATGTCAATGGACTCCAACTTGCTGGGGCCTTCTCCATTCCATGTGACATTTACCTCAGGCATTTGCTGGGGGGGTAGAAAGGAGGAAACCATTAGAGCATTCTGTTCAGAAAACCGGATAATATAAGCGAGCTGAATATAAAAGCTAAAAAATGTGGAGGCAAAGACAGTAATCATTGGCTTTATAATGGATATGACCATTTCTCCATATTACCATATTATTGTAAAGGCAACATTTTCATTAAAGAGAAATTATAGCCCTTTGCAGGTTTTTTTCTTTTTTTTTGCAAGCTAATGTGCTTATTTTGTAAATTAAATGTAAATTATCTTTATCAATGTAGGTTAATGTTTTAGAATACGTATTTTTGCACTTTACTGCTCCTATTATTGCAACTCAATAGGTTTGGCTTGAATTCTTTCTTTCTGTAGCTGAGCATAACGAACAATCATTAATGAAAAACTGTGGCCAGGCTATGGCCATTTAAATATTTATGCATTCTTAATGAGCAGTGGATAGATATGCTTTGAAACAAACCTTAATTCACCTCTGTAGATGCAGGCACTGTGGAGCAATTCATTCTCAAAGTTCACACCAGAAGCACTGAAGTCATTCACATCCTGTCACTCAGCTACTCTGCCTCCTCCAACAGTGACTCGGCAGCTAACACCACTATGTCAGCCTTCACTCAACCACCGAACCCCCCCCCCCCCCCCCCCCGGACAGCAGTGACTTGACAGGACAGATCACCTTGCTCTTCCCTCCTAGAAATGACTGAGCAGATTTGATCACCCTGCTACCTCTCCTAGCAGTGGCTTAACAGCTAAACTTTCCCTGCTCATTCCCACTCAGAAGTGACAAAGCAGCTCCGCTCACCCTGCTCCTCCTTCCCAGAAGTGACTTGACAGTTCAGCTCACCTTGCTCCTCCTTACCAGTAGTGACTTGGCAGTTCAGCTCACCTTGCTCCTCTCCTTCCCAGTAGTGACTTGGCAGTTCAGCTCACCTTGCTCCTCCTTCCCAGTAGTGACTTGGCAGTTCAGCTCACCTTGCTGCTCCTCTCCTTCCCAGTAGTGTCTTGGCAGTTCAGCTCACCTTGCTCCTCCTTACCAGTAGTGACTTGGCAGTTCAGCTCACCTTGCTCCTCCTTACCAGTAGTGACTTGGCAGTTCAGCTCACCTTGCTCCTCCTTACCAGTAGTGACTTGGCAGTTCAGCTCACCTTGTTCCTCCTTACCAGTAGTGACTTGGCAGTTCAGCTCACCTTGCTGCTCCTCTCCTTCCCAGTAGTATCTTGGCAGTTCAGCTCACCTTGCTCCTCCTTCCCAGTAGTGACTTGGCAGTTCAGCTCACCTTGCTGCTCCTTCCCAGTAGTGACTTGGCAGTTCAGCTCACCTTACTACTGGGAAGGAGAGGAGCAGCAAGGTGAGCTGAATTGCCAAGTCACTACTGGGAAGGAGGAGCAAGGTGAGCTGAACTGCCAAGATGCTGCTCCTCTCCTTCCCAGTAGTGTCTTGGCAGTTCAGCTCACCTTGCTCCTCCTTACCAGTAGTGACTTGGCAGTTCAGCTCACCTTGCTGCTCCTTTCCAGTAGTGACTTGGCAGTTCAGCTCACCTTACTACTGGGAAGGAGAGGAGCAGCAAGGTGAGCTGAATTGCCAAGTCACTACTGGGAAGGAGGAGCAAGGTGAGCTGAACTGCCAAGTCACTACTGGTAAGGAGGAGCAAGGTGAGCTGAACTGCCAAGACACTACTGGGAAGGAGAGGAGCAGCATCTTGGCAATTCAGCTCACCTTGCTCCTCCTTACCAGTAGTGACTTGGCAGTTCAGCTCACCTTGCTCCTCTCCTTCCCAGTAGTGTCTTGGCAGTTCAGCTCACCTTGCTGCTCCTCTCCTTCCCAGTAGTGTCTTGGCAGTTCAGCTCACCTTGCTCCTCCTTACCAGTAGTGACTTGGCAGTTCAGCTCACCTTGCTCCTCCTTACCAGTAGTGACTTGGCAGTTCAGCTCACCTTGCTCCTCCTTACCAGTAGTGACTTGGCAGTTCAGCTCACCTTGCTCCTCTCCTTCCCAGTAGTGACTTGGCAGTTCAGCTCACCTTGCTCCTCCTTCCCAGTAGTGACTTGACAGTCCAGCTCACCTTGCTGCTCCTTCCCAGTAGTGATTTGGCAGCTCAACTAACCATGCTACCCCCAGCAGTGAATCAACTGCTCAACTTTCTGCTTGTCCCATCCCAGCAGTGACTCAGAAGTTGGGCTCACCTTGCCTCCCCTCCCAGAAGTAACTGAGAAGCTTAGCTCACCCCGCTTTCCCCTTCCAGTAATGTCTTGGCAGCTCTGCTCACTTTGCTCCCCCTTCCTAGTAGTGACCTGGCAGCTCAGCTCGCCCTGCTCCTTCCTCCGAGCAGTGATGAAGCAGCTGTCCACCCCTCTGACCTCCAAAGTAAAAGCAGAGTACAAGCTCTGGAAGCAAGGTTGCCACCTCATCCCTTTAAACCCGTACACACATGAATTACACAGGTTCTGAGGCCAATTGAATGCAGATAAGGCAACAAGTGAGTTTAATTACCACCTTAATCAGCCACAGAACCTGTGTGATTATTATGTGTTCGGTTTTAAAGGGATGAGGTGGCAACCCTATCTGGAAGAGGGGAGAAGAGAGCGTTGAGCTGTTGAGTCCCCAGGCAGGCATGATTGCTGAGAGTATAGGTCTTTAGTGCCTTCACAGCGAAACTTGAGGATAATTTGATCCACAGTGCCTGCAGTAACAAAGGTCATTGAGATCCATTTTCACAGCTCATTTACTAAAAGTGGAACCTCACGCTCCAAAATCAACATTGATTATGTTCACCCTCATGCTGCTAGCATTATTAAAGTACGGTATATCATATTTACTTGTTTTAAACTTTATTTATTTTTTTTACATTTCTTTAGTTACGTCCTGGTTTCTTGCCTAGGAAAATGATGTCATACATCCCAAGAGTCTTCAGGAGGGGAGGAGGAGGAGGAGAAGGAAGAGTTTTCTCAGCTAAGCCCACCCTCCTGCCTGCATGCTTGAGCTAAGGGCAGATGGAATCCAGGAAGTAAATGCCACATGAATCATTTGCCCTTAGTCAAGATGGCCATGGGCAGAAATGCTAGGGTGCCGTTTTTCAAAGTGATTTCCCAACAAAATAAAGCATAGAGACATGGGTGGATGGATTGGGGGGGGGGGGGGAGTTGCTTTGAATATTAAAGCGGACCTTTAGTAATTTTTTAACTTTCCATCTATTAAATCTTCTGCCCTTGTTGTTTTAACATTTTTTTTCTGCCAGTAAATACCTTATACAGCCCACTTCCTGTGTCCTTTCTGGTAAAAAGCCTAGGCTTATGACATCATGCACAGTTCTTTCTCTCATGAGAGTTTGCCAGGGAGGGAGGTGGGACGAGTCATTAGAGGGTCAATGAGAGCTGCAGAGCTGGAGGTGTGCCTGTGTAAATCCAGGACGTGAACAGGCAAGCAGCTTCAGCTGCCCACAGTTAAAATGGATGCAGCCAGACTCAGTAGAGGGAGATTTCTGCAGCATAATTGGCTAGTACAGAATCCCAGTATATATAAAATAATATGCAAAGTGGTTGGAGGGAAGCTTCAGAATGGCAAAGATGTTTTATTACAAATTATGTGAGCAGACTGCAGTTCCTTTTTTAAGAATAAATTAGTGTTTTTGGTTTGTGGTGCTCAGATACAGTGTAGATCCGCTTTAAGAATATGTAAGTATATGAATGCCCAAAGTTTGGCCACAGACCTGCTTTACGCAAAGTGTCAGATCACAGTCTTGGATATCCGATGACTTCCAGAGCAGTGGTCTCCAAACTGTGGCCCAGGGGCCGGATACAGCTCTCCAAACTGTGGCCCGGGGCCGGATGCGGCCCTTTGCTTGCCTTTATCCGGCCCTTGGGGCTCTATTCCTCCCACTGATGACACTACTCTGCCATCTGACACTGACAACGGGGCACCATTTCTCCCACTGACACCAGCAATGGGTCCCTATTCCTCCCTATGATGACCACAATGGGCCACCATTCCTCCTCCTAATATCAAATGTAGCGATATTTACTCCCATTGATGCCAGGAAAATTTTAATCTCACTGGTCAAAGTCTGGCCCTCCTAGAGTCTGAAGGACAATAAACCGGCCCTTTGTTTAGAAAGTTTTGTGACCCCTGTTCTAGAGTGAGCATTTATGTGGCACAGGTGGGCTATGTCCCTTTAGTAAGTCATGCTGGTGGCAACTTCCCAGTAACAGGAATGCTAAAGAGCGCTTACCTACCCCCATACTGTGTCGCTCCCTTCGCTGGCTCTTTTACATGCATATCTAAAGAAAAAAACGATCACCCTTTCTCTTTAATGCAGCTTGTAAGTCAGACTTCCAGCACATTATGTGGAAGTTTGATTTTACAAGCACTCGGAGCAGGACGCCTTAGACACAGATCTACTTCCTCTCCTATACAAAACATGGCATATGGGTAAATCCCTGTCTGGAACGTCTGTGATACAGTAACAGGAGAGGGGACCCGAGCTCTGCTTACACAAAGCCAGCGAGTGGAACAAAAGAGCAAGTCATCCGGAACTCCCCGAAGATTAACGTCTACAAACTAAAACAGCGGCAGAAGGAATACATTTGTTTCCCGTAGACTGTGAAATGCCCCATGTCAGTAAAATGAATTTTCCTATCCAGTACACACACAATGGGGAAGGCGTTCTGTACTGGCAGATATGAGCAGGCTGTTGGTTGGAAAGGGGGGGGGGTGCAGTGGCCTCAGCCGTTGCTCATACACACAGAAGTTCTGCTCGGGGAGAATCTGCTGGGATTGGGGGGCACAGCATGTGCCCACTGGCAGAGATTTAGCAACCACCTGTGCCGTACTCCACGTCCATTGCAAGTCTTATACAACAGGGCAAAAGGTAATGGCCAAGTTATGGGCATCAAACAGTTTTCAGGCACCACAAGGCCAAAGCTTGGTGGACACATGACCACGACACCTACTATATATTCAGAGTTTGTAGACATCCCTCCAGATTTTTGAGTTCGGGTGTTTCTAGTGAAGATGGCTATTAAAGTGTTATTACTAAACTCACATCATAAAATAAAAACTATAAATAAATGGTGTAATACATGCTGTTCTTACTAACCCAGTTATTATGGGTTTTGTTTTCTGTATTCTGCAAAAATCCTGGCTGATCCTGCTGTTCTCCATCTCCCCCTTCTGTCCATGTCCCCAATGCAAGTAGGGATTTTGCAGAGCAGTGTTGGGAGCTCTGCACATGCTCAGTTTTCAGTGTATTTCTACCCTGAGCAATTTTTCCATATCACATCTGAGCAGCCCATGTGGGCATATACACAGTAGTAAATGACAGCCCACTCCCTCCCTCCCTCCTCCATAACCACTAACCAGCTAAACACAATTGGGGCGGGATATCACATGTAGCTTGATGGAGGCTTCACCTCCCTCTTATTCTAAGACACCAGCTGGGGGGGGGGGGGGGGGGGCGTGACATAGCCTGTAACAGGCAGAAATCCGCCAACACAATGATTTTTCCATAAAATAATAAAGATTTGATTTCAAAGATATATTTGTATTACAATGCAAAACCGTTTATATGATATTATTTATTTTTACTCTGTATTCCAAGGGCTGTTTTTTTTATTTTTTTATTTTGAACATATGATTGGCAGCTCCTCCTGTTTATGTTTCCCTGCAGACAGGCTGGGAGAGAGCGGTCCTTGATGACGCCCTGGAGGAGGGGCGAAACGCATCGACGCATTTCCGATTCTACGTACCAGTGCCGCAACTTCCGGTATCCGTGGAACGCACGCTGCAGATGCGAACCCCGAAACACACTGATGCCTGTTTTTTTCAAGCCGTCTCGTGAGTGGCGTTTGTTAAATGTGCAGTAATCCAGTGCCGGTAGTACTTTTCTATGCTACTTTTTTCTCTTTTTCAAATATGTATTATCCTCCACGGTCCGCGTGAAAATTGTCTGGGGAAGCCTCTCTGATTTTGGATCTATATACCACAACCCCACTAAACATTTCTGACCCCTGGACTGCAAAGCTGAGGGTTCATAGGTTTTGGTGAGTGGGGTCACAAGAGGGGAGTGTGTCCTTTGAGTGTTCTCTGAGACTCCTTTCTATCTTGCTGCGTGAATTGCCATTGGAAGCACTTGGCACTTTATTTATTGTATCACCATTTAGTATTACATTATTGCACTTTAATTGTGATTATATTTACATTTATTATATGCTAGCACTTCTATTCCACTAGCGCTGTTAACAATCTGTACATTTATTCTTTATGGTTTTAGCACCTTTGTAATAGCTGCTGTGGTCTTCATGTTTTCTTGTACTACTTTATTATTCCACTCATTTCTTGTTTATTATTCCATTAGCGCGAGTTCTAGTTTGTATTGTATATGGGAGAGAGCTGGGTCATGTGACAGCTGAATATCAATTAGAAAAAAGGTACTTAGATTTTTTTTATTAAAGTAATTACAGTGCCATCATCCATATACAGAAATAAAATGGACAATGTATATTAAACAATATCTATTTAGTATCACTAACACTACAACATACAACGTTTTTTTTTTTTAGCCAATTGTGGACTTTTGTAGCAACAGTTTGAGGAAGATCCAAAGGGAGGTTTAAAGCAGAACTCCGGTCAAATTTTTTTTCCATGTCCTTGTTGCTGATCTCCTACCTTCACCAACTTTGCCATCCATATTTTTCTGAGCTCTGTAGTTTCTCTGTAATAGGCTGCTGAACAACTGTTATTGCCTGTTAACATCCTGTTTGTAAGACCGCTGGCTTCTATCCCTCTGCTAAGCTCAGCCAGCGGTCTGAAACGCCCAGTTGTAGTCCTCTGAAAAGCGAGCAGAGAGTTCCATTTCCTGTAGTGGGCGAAGGGGTCTCACAGCCCCCTGGTCTGTGCCACCCATGGATGAGGTGTCTTACTTCTTCCCTCTCCTCCCTCCCTGACAGTCACTGCCCCTCTACTCCCACCGCCCGATGCACCGCCCGCCACCCCCCCTGCCTGCTATCTCCATGCAGAGCGGGATTATCAGAAATCACTTGTATGACACAGCGAAGATGTCAGGTATAGTATACGAGAACACCGCTCGCTGATGTCCCGCCTCGCGCCGTTATTATGATTGACAAAGCGTTGTGCCAATTGTGCCGTTATTGGCACAGTGCGCTGTCAATCATAATAATGGCGGGAGGCGGGACATCAGCAAGCGGTGTTCACAGGTGGGACCGATGAGCGGTACTGGTGGGACCGACGAGCCGCACTGGTGAGACCGACGAGCCGCACTGGTGAGACCGACGAGCCGCACTGGTGAGACCGACGAGCCGCACTGGTGAGACCGACGAGCCGCACTGGTGAGACCGACGAGCCGCACTGGTGAGACCGACGAGCCGCACTGGTGAGACCGACCAGCCGCACTGGTGAGACCGACCAGCCGCACTGGTGAGACCGACCAGCCGCACTGGTGAGACCGACCAGCCGCACTGGTGAGACCGACCAGCCGCACTGGTGAGACCGACCAGCCGCACTGGTGAGACCGACCAGCCGCACTGGTGAGACCGACCAGCGGCACTGGTGAGACCGACGAGCCGCACTGGCGAGACCGACGAGCCGCACTGGCGAGACCGACAAGCGGCACTGGCGAGACCGACAAGCGGCACTGGCGAGACCGACAAGCGGCACTGGCGAGACCGACAAGCGGCACTGTGTTATGTATGGCTGGCTGGCTGCCGAATGAGGGGTGTGATTTATGTTGAAGTGGGCGAGTTCACATTTACATGTACAAGCCTAGTGTACCTCCGACATTCACTCCCATCTCAAGCATTCATGGGAAATGAGAGAGAGAAGAGGATATGATGCAATCACTGTTCTAATGCCGCGTACACACGAGCGGACTTTACGGCGGACTTTGCCCGGCGGACTGGATTTCGTCGGACAATTCGATGTGTGTGGGCTCCAGCGGACTTTGTTTGCTCAAAAGTTGGACGGACTTAGATTTGAAACTTGTTTAAAATTTATCCGTTGAAATCGAGTCTGGTCGAAAAGTCCGCTCGTCTGTATGCTAGTTCGACGGACAAAAAGCCATGCTAGGGCAGCTATTGGCTACTGGCTATGAACTTCCTTGTTTTAGTCCGGTCGTACGTCATCACGTACGAATTCGACGGACTTTGGTGGATTGTGTGTAGGCAAGTCCGTTCATTCGGAAAGTCCGTCGTAAAGTACGTCGAAAAATCCGCCGGGCAAAGTCCGCCGTAAAGTCCGCTCGTGTGTACGCGGCACAAGAGATCCTCTCTGCCAGAAAAGATCCGACTTCCTGAAAATTCAATCAGTCATATCTCTTAAACGATAAGAAATTTCACAAATGTGATAACGGTTTAGTGTTTTGTGTGTGTGTGGGGGGGTGTACTAATGGGGTATTTTTTGAAAATCCCGGGGGTTCTGCTTTAAGGAAACCAGTGGGAGCCAATCAGCGGGTCCAGCTGACCGAAGCTTGCCGGGACCCGCCGATCGTTTCTGACAGAGGCAGAATGGCAGTCTGCCTATGTAAACATAGCAGGTCGCCGTTCTGTTAGTGGGGAAGGTAGACATCATGTGTTTCTGCTAAGCAGGAACACGGATCTCTGTCTTCCCACAGTTAAAAAGCTCTCCTTAGGGCAGTGATGGCGAACCTTGGCACCCCAGATGTTTTGTAACTACATTTCCCATGATGCTCATGCACGCTGCAGTGTAGCTGAGCATCATGGGAAATGTCATTTCAAAACATCTGGGGTGCCAAGATTCACCATCACTGCCCTAGGGACACATTTAACCCTTTGATCGCCCCTGATGTTAACCTCTTCCCTGCCAGTGTCATTAGTACAGTGACAGTGCATTTTCTTGTAGCACTGGTCACTGTAATAATGTCACTGGTCCCCAAAAAAGTATCAAAAGCGTCACTTAGTGTCCAATGTGTCCGCCGCAATCCTGCTATAAGTCGCTGAGCGCCGCCATTGCTAGTAAAAAAAAAAAAAATATCTATGAAAATTCCATAAAAATGTCCCATAGTTTATAGATGCTATAACTTTTGCGCAAAGCAATCAATATACTATTAGTGGGATTTTCTTTTAACAAAAACATGTAGCAGGATACATATTGGCCTAAATTGATAAGGGAATTAGATTTTTACATTTTTTTATTGGATGTGTTTTATAGCAGAAAGTAAAAAATTGTGTTTATTTTTCAAAATGGTCAGTCTTTTTTGTTTATGGCGCAAAAAAAAAAAAAAAGCAGGTGATTTCAAATACCACCAAAAGAAAGCTCTATTTGTGGGAAAAAAATCAGATCAATTTTTGTTGGATACAGCATCGCACATACGCGCAATTGTCAGTTAAGGTAACGAAAAAACGGCCTGGTCATGAAGGGGGGGTAAATCTTCTGGAGCTTAAGTGGTTAAAAGGATAAGTTCATCTTTTATTAAAAAAAATAAAATAGGAACAGCTCTTTTTGCAGGTAAAAAAAAAATGTGCATTTATTTTATTTTTTTACACTGGGGACTGTAAAAGCATTGCACCCGTGATCAGCAGATTGCTCAATGACATCATAAGGGGGCAGGGGTCACCTGATTACATAATCAGGTGGCCCTGCCCTTTAGTTCAGTTAGTGGCGGCTAGGCAACGGAGCGGTCAATCAGCGGGAGCCAAGCGCCGGTGCGGATTTAATTTTTTTTTGTTTGTTTCACTACTAAAATATCGCATCACTTCAGAAGATAGCTCATATGGTATTTTGGTAGCATTTTTTCGTGAATTGCAAAAAAGTTTTTGAAAAACGCTAAGAGGTATTTTACCGCAGGTGGAAGGCGGACCGCAGGTCAGCCTGATTTTGTAGGAGGAGTCGGGATGTATTTAAACCCGCCCTCCTTCCTCCTTGCCTGTCGACGGTGTCTCTCGTGTCCCACCCACCCTTCCCCTTTTTCTGGCTATCTCTTCTCTTACTTCTATTTGGGTATGCCCCCTCTTAGGCATACTGACCATGTGACTTTCGGCACACCCCAGGTCACTTTTCCCGTTTCCACTCAGATCTTTCCAATACGATTACATGAGACTGAGTACAAATGTTGGAATGGTTTACAGTGAAGCAGAAGAGAAGGGTTCTGGACCGCGCTTTTGCTAGAAGACAGCTACAGCGTTGCGCTCCAGTTCTAGGAGGATGTCCATGAACGTCCTCCCACTGGCGCGCATCGTGCATGCCCTGTGACCGCTGTGTCCTTTGGATAAAGCTGATCACAGATCGTGGTAAGGGCCCAATCACAGTTGCCCTTTGCCATGTGATCAGCTGTATCCAATCACAGCTGGTCACATGTAAACAGACTTGCCGGTTATCAGCAGGCCTTTCCTCACATGCTGTCTCTGTGTGAGGAAAGGAGGGCCAATAACTGGCAAATCTGACAGGGCACAGTGCATACATTGTTTACACTGATAATCAAGGCACTGGTCATCAGTGCTCCGATTATCAGTGCCACCCCATCAGCGCCCACCAGTGCAGCCTGCGCCCACCAGTGCAGCCTCATCAGCGCCCACCATCATCAGTGCTCTGATTATCAGTGCCACCCCATCAGCACCCACCAGTGCAGCCTCATCAGTGCCCACCAGTGCAGCCTCATCAGCGCCCACCAGTGCAGCCTCATCAGCGCCCACCAGTGCAGCCTCATCAGCGCCCACCATCATCAGTGCTCTGATCAGTGCCACCCCATCAGCGCCCACCATTGCAGCCTGCGCTCACCAGTGAAGCCTCATCAGCGCCCACCATCATCAGTGCTCTGATTATCAGTGCCACCCCATCAGCGCCCACCAGTGCAGCCTCATCAGCGCCCACCAGTGCAGCCTGCGCCCACCAGTGCAGCTTCATCAGCGCTCACCATCATCATTGCCACCCCATCAGCGCCCACCATTGCAGCCTGCACCCACCAGTGCAGATTGATCAGCGCCCACCATCATCAGTGCTCTGATTATCAGTGCCACCCCATCAGTGCCCACCAGTGCAGCCTCATCAGCGCCCACCAGTGCAGCCAGCGCCCACCAGTGCAGCCTCATCAGCGCCCACCATCATCAGTGCTCTGATTATCAGTGCCACCCCATCAGCGCCCACCAGTGCAGCCTCATCAGCGCAGACCAGTCAAGAAGAAAAATAACTAATTTGCAAAATTTTATAACAGAAACTAAGAAAAACTTCAAACAAATAGTTTGGTCTTTTTTCGTTTGTTTATCAAAAAAAAATAAAAAACCCCAGTGGTGATTAAATACCACCAAAAGAAAGCTGTCTTTAAAAAATATTCAATTTTTTTTTCCATATGGGTACAGTGTTGTATGACTGCCTCAATTCTCGTTCAAAATGCAACAGCGGTGAGAGCTGAAAATTGGCCTTGGCAGGAAAGGGGTGAAAGTGCCCGGTATTGACGTGGTTAAGATGACTGATATAATATTTACTGTAAAATGACTCAGCACACAATTAGTGCTCTTGCAAATGTATCACAGAGGGCCCTGTTCACACGCTGCTCGCCCATGTACAGTACATGTTGCAATCTCTCCTATCACAGGGAGTTGGCATCGCTTGACATTGCCAAAGGGAGTGAAAATGCACTAATAGGTCAACTCCCATCTGCTAGTGCCTGTAATGTGCATATTACTCATGGCTTCCATCAGAAAGAGATCACCACAGCTACAAGTCAACCTAAAGGAAACCTGCACTGACAGAACATGAAGTCTGCCATAGTGGACCTTTTCTACAGAAAATGCTGTTTGGCTGCCATGCAGTATCCATCCAATGGGATGTAATGTCTTCTAGTACACAGACTATAAGCAAGTGTGTAGATCAGAAGCCCTGACTTTACTGTGACTGAACAGTGTCTTGCTGTGATACATTTATAAGTCTTTGGCTCGGTTCACACTGGAACTGGCTGTGGATCGCACAGGAACGCCGTGCGTCCGTTCTCCGATTCAGGGCCGAATCTATGAATCACTTCTGACAAGATTTCCTGACACCAAGAGAAAAATGGTGACAGGGGAGGGACCTCCAGCTGATTGACAGCCTCGTCTCTGTTCCTGTGTGGAGGGGGAGGGGTGTTCCTTTCCTCCAATCAGCTCTCAGAGCTCTCCTCCCTGAGCTCTGCAGAATGGAACCTCAGTTCCCCACCCCCTGCTTTCTGACAGCTCAGACAAGCTTTATATTTCTGTACTCTGAATGGATGTAGAGAAGAGAAGACAGTAGACACACTTATGTGGGAGGATTTGTTTAATCTCTGTGCATCACCTGAGGCCAGTCACTTCACTGGGTATATGTAATGCCGTGTACACACGGTCGGACTTTCTATCCTACTTGGTCCGGCACACTTTCCGACGGACTTTGTCCGCCAGGTGCGCCGGACTTTAAAACGGGCGGACTTGCCCACACACGCCGGGACTTTCCGGCGGGCTAAGTCTACCCGTCTTTCCGACGGACTTTCGCCGGAGTTCCGGCGGACTTTCAGAATGAACGGACTTACCAACACACGGACAAGTCCGTTCATTTTGAACGTGACTCAGGTGCGACGGGACTAGCAAAGGATGTCAATCTTGCCGCTTTTATCGGTGAGATTGACACCTTGCGAGCCCCGTTGCGGGGCATACCAGGCCCTTAGGTCTGGTATGGATTATAAAGGGAAGCCCCTACGCCGAAAAAACGGCGTGGGGTCCCCCCTAAAATCCATACCAGACCCAGATCCGAGCACGCAGCCTGGCCGGTCAGGAAAGGGGGTGGGGACGAGCGAGCGCCCCCCCCTCCTGAACCGTACCAGGCCGCATGCCCTCAACATGGGGGG
This sequence comes from Lithobates septentrionalis, assembly GCA_037952835.1. Taxonomy (NCBI): domain Eukaryota; kingdom Metazoa; phylum Chordata; class Amphibia; order Anura; family Ranidae; genus Lithobates; species Lithobates septentrionalis. The sequence goes on along the minus strand of JBBDGP010000881.1, from coordinate 864,820 downwards.
TGGGTGCTTTCGGGGAGGGGGGGCGCCCTGCGGGGCCCCCCCCACCCCAAAGCACCTTGTCCCCATGTTGATGAGGACAAGGGCCTCTTCCCGACAACCCTGGCCGTTGGTTGTCGGGGTCTGCGGGCGGGGGGCTTATCGGAATCTGGGAGCCCCCTTTAATAAGGGGGCCCCCAGATCCCGGCACCCCACCCTATGTGAATGAGTATGGGGTACATGGTACCCCTACCCATTCACCTAGGGAAAAAGTGTAAGTAATAAAACACACTACACAGGTTTTTAAAATATTTTATTAAACAGCTCCGGGGGGGGGGGGGGGATCTTCCTCCGGCTTCGGGGGTCTTCTTCCGGCTTCGGGGGTCCCTCTGCTTCATCTCCTCCCGGCGTCCGGTTGGTTCTTCTCCGCTCTCTTCTCCTGGTGTTCCAGTTCTTCGGCTGGCTCCTCTGCGGTCTTCAGGTAGCTCTCTTGCCAGCAGAGGTCCGGACTTCTGAGCTGCTGGGCTTCTTCTCTTCTCTTCTCCAGATGTTGACACGACGCTCTCTCCGGCTGGACTGCTCTCCGAGGGCTGCGTTGTGACTTATATAGGCGGAGACCCCGCCCCCTTTTGATGTCACAGTCCCTGGGCATGCTGGGACTGTGACGTTTTAGGGGGCGTGGTCAACATCACCCAGTGACCACGCCCCCCTGTTTTATTACTTACACTTTTTCCCTAGGTGAATGGGTAGGGGTACCATGTACCCCATACTCATTCACATAGGGTGGGGTGCCGGGATCTGGGGGCCCCCTTATTAAAGGGGGCTCCCAGATTCCGATAAGCCCCCCGCCCGCAGACCCCGACAACCAACGGCCAGGGTTGTCGGGAAGAGGCCCTTGTCCTCATCAACATGGGGACAAGGTGCCTTGGGGTGGGGGGGGCCCCGCAGGGCGTCCCCCTCCCCCAAAGCACCCACCCCCCATGTTGAGGGCATGCGGCCTGGTACGGTTCAGGAGGGGGGGGCGCTCGCTCGTCCCCACCCCCTTTCCTGACCGGCCAGGCTGCGTGCTCGGATCGGGGTCTGGTATGGATTTATGGGGGGACCCCACGCCGTTTTTTCGGCGTAGGGGCTTCCCTTTATAATCCATACCAGACCTAAGGGCCTGGTATGACCCGCGCTCGCCGCAATAGGAAAATGTGTTTTTCCTATTGCAGCGAGCGCGAGATGCAATACCCTGCCCTCGTGTCGTATCTGGTCCGTCGGACCAGCATACACACGGGCGGGCTTTCCGTCGGACCAGCACACACACGAGCGGACTTTCCGCCCGAAACTGAGTCCGACGGAAAGATTTAAAACTTGTTTCAAATCTAGGTCTGGCGGGCTTTTGGGAAAAAGCCTGCCGGAAAAGTCCGCCGGCGCCCACACACGGGCGGATTGTCCGGCACACTCTGGTGCGCCGGACCAAGTATGCCGGAAAGTCCGACCGTGTGTAAGCGGCATAAGGGTTTCTAACCAACTTAAAGCACCACAAAGATGTTAATGGGCCCTCAAGAAATCATTGCTCAGTTCCTAATTAAAACTAAAATCCAGGCATATATAAAAAGACACAGATGCATTAGAATGTGTATTTATTATTACATCCTTAAAAGGATAAGTTCACCTTTTAGAAATGTTACATATTCCACCCGTTTTTCGTTTGAAACATGTTCTAGCATTTTTGCAGCATCTCTTCCTGATCCCCCCTTCCTGTGACAGCGGGCCGGGGATCCTCTCCCCGCACCCACTGTCACTATTTGAAAACAACGTGGACGCGCGGAGCACCAAGTCATTCATTCACATTTTTCTGTGAATGAATGCCTACAAGTACCATCAGCCATTGCAGTGAATGGGTTGTAGTTCTCAATTAACGAGGGGGCAGTTGAGCACTATTATAGTCCATTGATTCTTCCTGCTCTCAAGTAACTGCCTACCCATACGAGGTACGGACAGACAGCTATGCTGGGAGTCTGCAATAGCCTGAGATAGCAGCTTAAAAAAAAAAGCACATTTTTTCTTTGGCGGACCCGGGTACATGCTGCTGACCATGTGCAAAGGTCGGGGACACACTGGACACCTTTGCTGCCATTGTGCTCTTGCTGGGTGTCCAGTGTGCTCCTGTCCCTTTAAGGGGGCTTGGGCCGCCTCCAGGCTCACCTGCCTACACCTATCCATTCAATGCATGTGCTTCCACTGTGGAGACACTTATAAATTTAGTAGTGTTAGGACTGCAAGTATACAGGGTGCCTTGACGAGGCCTTGCAGCTTTCACATGCGTTTGCAAATGTGTGCTAACTAAACCCCTGCTTTTAACAGACGGTTAGACAGGCTAATTTGGTTGGTCAGCAGACTGGTTGGTGAGTTGAGCTATGGAATTGTCTTTGTCTTACAAGGACTGGCGGCCATCTTTGATGCTGGAATTCCATGTTGTTGTACCATGCGATATGCGGTGTTACTTCTGGGCATTTTACGCCTGGAGTTAAGCTTTAACATTTTCTACATAGCTTTGTTTGGCTCCCTTAAAAAAAAACCTGGGGGTTATCTCCTAAAACCCTATCTGGCCATCTCCCGCTTCAAAGCACAACTCCGGAATGCAAGTATTAATTGATCACTTTGTGTTGGGGAAGAGGAGAAACAGTTTTACTTACCCGATCCTCTTTTCTCTCGGAAGTGGCACTTCCCTACGATCTGACTGTGGAATGTCCCTTGGCGTCTTCACGATACAGGGATAAGAACCCTGCTCCAGTCTTGATGATGTCAAGACCCGAACACTGGTGGAGAGTGGGGGGTGCAGACGCTGCAGGGACAGATCTACTGTAGCTGTGGGGAGGAGGATTGGGTATGTAAACCTCCTTTTTTTCCCCTAGGCATAAACAAGCAATTAACCCTTGCAGTGTGGGCACAGCCCCAATGTAAGTGATAATTTTTTGGGGTTTTTGTTGGGTTAGTTAAATCAAATGAACATATTAAAAAAAAACAAAAAAAAAACAAAACAACAAGCAAGTAATCTTTGGCCACCTTTATTGGCTCTGACTGAACAGGGATCCTCTAGTGTGGTCAGTTTTTAACAGGAAAGCAGAGGGACTGGCGGGAACACCAGGAATTTCACACAAAGGGAGCAATACAAAGAGAACAAGTACAGCAAGTACACGGTACAGCAGGCACATATCAGGAATTTTACATTTTGGGTTAACATATCCTTTAAATTGATTGTAAAAGCAGAAGTTTTGTTTTATCTTGAAGCATTCTATGCATTACGATAAAAAGCCTTCTGTGTGCAGCAGCCCCCCTAATACTTACCTGACCCCCATCTCTGTCCAGCGATGTCCACGAGTGTCTCGGCCATCTGAAACACTCCAGATTGGCTGAGACACAACAGTGGCGTCATTGGCTCCCACTGCTGTCAAAGTCGGTTAGCCAATCAGGAGAGAGAGAGGGGGCGGGGCCGGCCTGCAGCTTCGTGTCTGAATGGACACACGGAGCTGTGACTCGACTCGGGTGTCACCATATCAAGATGCTTGCTGCGGGGGGCACTTGACAGGAGGGAGGGGCCAGGAGCACAGAAGAGGGACCGGAGAATAGAAGGATCCGGGCTGCTCTGTGCAAATCCACTGCACAGAGAAGGTAGGTATAACATGTTTTTTTTTTAATTCTAAAAAAAAAAGAAACAAGACTTTACAATCACTTTCAGATAAAAAAACATTCTGTGTGCAGCAGCCCCCCTCATACTTATCTGACCCCCCTCTACATCCAGCGATGTTGTAGCAATGTCTCGGCTGCCCGAGACTCCCCTCCTCAGTGGCTGAGACAGCAGCGCAGCGCCATTGGCTCCCGCTGCTGTCAATAAAAGTCAGTCAGCCCAGGAAAAGAGAAATGGGGTGGGGCTGGGCCGCGGCTCCAATGTCTGAATGGACACAGGGAGCTGTGGCTCGGCTCGGGTGCCCCTATAGCAAGCTGCTTACTGTGGGGGCACTCACCAGGAGGGAGGGGCCAAGAGAGCCGGTGAGGGACCCGATAAGAGGAGGATCTGGGCTGCTCTGTGCAAAATCACTACACAGAGCAGGTAAGGATAACATGTTTGGTTTTTTTTTACTTAAAAAAAACCCCCAAGACTTTACAATCACTTTTAGGCAACTTAGGCCACTTTTGGGGCTCATTCAGACAGGCAATCAGACCCGTCATCTGATCTGAGCCGCTGTCTGCTGTATGTGAATCCACCTAAGAGCTGTGTGTAGGCAGCCCATTGAAGTGCCTGCAAATGCAGTGGTTGCATGGACACAGTCGCATGTCAAAATCTGACAAGCGGGCAGGAGCGGGTGCACAATGTTCACGTTCGGACCCGTGCACCTGCTCCTGCTAGCATGGCAGCTTTTCATGCAGCTGCAGCATCTATATCCACTTCTATGGGCTGCCTGCACTCAGCTCTGGGGTGGATTCACAGTCAGCAAGCAGCAGCTGAAAATCGGAGAACGGGTCTGATGGCCCGTCTGAAGGAGCCCTTATGGCCGGGTTCTTTTTCCTTTCAATGCGGGTTACTGACACATGAGGGAACGCACAGTATATGGCAAGCAAGTGAGGTGATAATATCGTGCTTCACATACCAGGGCAGGGGGTGATTGATATGAAGTGTTCAGGCATATTTAGGGGGACAGGGTTGATACTCTATAGGGAACTACAGGTCAGATAATCACCTAATGGCATGTTAGAAACTTACTTTGAGGGTTGCAGCCGTGGCTTTGATGATAAAATCATTTACAGAGACTTTTATATTATCTGCAAAAAAAAAAAAAAAGAAAAAAACATTATATTAATCTCTACCATCAATTTAAAGTGTTTTTATTCAAACAAATTGCTAGAATAATGCTGTACCTGTTAACTCAATGTTTACAGAACCGTGTGTTCTCTTACCCTAATTAGCCACTGCGATGGCAGTCTATGGGGGCCGACAACTGCAGCAAAGAATTATTTTCAAAAATAGTTAGGACTGGAATGCAAAACTGAAGCACTGAACTAATGAGTACCAATGTTAACCCAGGACTGTTTTGGAGGAGTTGAATCTTGGATAGGAGAGGCCAGAGGCAAGTTATAATTAATGCACCATACTTACTTCCCACTGTACTTGCAAGCTTTATTTCCTGGAGCGCTTCTATAAGGCTGAACTCCAGGCAGATATGAAAGACTCAAATCAATGCAGCGCCATATTTAATTTATTTCTTAAGTCCAAGTTGCACAAGTATCTGAATTGGACTTGATATCAGCCTCTTACAATCCCTGTGCAGTGGAGCTCAAAGAGGCAGAAGCAGTACAAGGAGCTGATCATTTGTGCTGCTGCACAAGGAACATGCTGATAGGAGAGAGCAAAAGGATGAAGTCCATAAAGTCTGTGGATTGAAATGACATCATATTTGTGCATCCTTTATGTGATGTAGCAAAGTGGTAAAGATCAAAGCGAACACGTGTATTTTATTTTAGGAAAGCTTCACTTCCCTATCAATGCCACACTGTGGTGCACAGAAAGGGAAAAACCCGTTGATAGCGTAACATGAAGATAAGCTTGAGTCAGGTTGACAATACAAAACTAGCATGAGGGCGACCTTTTCAAATAGCGATCACTAACTGTAGTGGGTTGGGCTCAGATAAAATGGGTTGGATGATACTGGCCATCAGAAGAAGGACATCCAGCGGCAAAAAAAGTACTGCACTGCAAGTCTCGCATTCTATTAATCAGGCCTGAATTGTAAGTCTCTGTAATATTGCAAAGTATTCTAAAATATTTCAGGTGTTGAGAGCTGGATCTGAGTGCTAGATGGTGGACAGGGGTGACAAACTTAATTTCATCATGCCCCGCATCAGCATAATGGTTCCCCTAAAAGGGCCAATTGCATCTGTAAGCCTATATAGATTTATCCAGGGCTTTTTTTTCAGAGAATAGGTGCAGGAACTCAACCACACCCCCTGCTGAACCACATCGATCGGTGGGTGTGGCCAAATTGCAGTAACATTGGAAGGATATTAAGAGGGAAAAAAAACTACCAGGAGTGCATTATGTGCAGAGTGCAAAGTGCAGGGGTGCCCTGTGTACAGAGCGCAGAGTTCAGGGTGCACCGCGTACAGAGCGCAGAGTTCAGGGTGCACCGCGTACAGAGCGCAGAGTTCAGGGTGCACCGCGTACAGAGCGCAGAGTTCAGGGTGCACCGCGTACAGAGCGCAGAGTTCAGGGTGCACCGCGTACAGAGCGCAGAGTTCAGGGTGCACCGCGTACAGAGCGCAGAGTTCAGGGTGCACCGCGTACAGAGCGCAGAGTTCAGGGTGCACCGCGTACAGAGCGCAGAGTTCAGGGTGCACCGCGTACAGAGCGCAGAGTTCAGGGTGCACCGCGTACAGAGCGCAGAGTTCAGGGTGCACCGCGTACAGAGCGCAGAGTTCAGGGTGCACCGCGTACAGAGCGCAGAGTTCAGGGTGCACCGCGTACAGAGCGCAGAGTTCAGGGTGCACCGCGTACAGAGCGCAGAGTTCAGGGTGCACCGCGTACAGAGCGCAGAGTTCAGGGTGCACCGAGTACAGAGCGCAGAGTTCAGGGTGCACCGCGTACAGAGCGCAGAGTTCAGGGTGCACCGCGTACAGAGCGCAGAGTTCAGGGTGCACCGCGTACAGAGCGCAGAGTTCAGGGTGCACCGCGTACAGAGCGCAGAGTTCAGGGTGCACCGCGTACAGAGCGCAGAGTTCAGGGTGCACCGCGTACAGAGCGCAGAGTTCAGGGTGCACCGCGTACAGAGCGCAGAGTTCAGGGTGCACCGCGTACAGAGCGCAGAGTTCAGGGTGCACCGCGTACAGAGCGCAGAGTTCAGGGTGCACCGCGTACAGAGCGCAGAGTTCAGGGTGCACCGCGTACAGAGCGCAGAGTTCAGGGTGCACCGCGTACAGAGCGCAGAGTTCAGGGTGCACCGCGTACAGAGCGCAGAGTTCAGGGTGCACCGCGTACAGAGCGCAGAGTTCAGGGTGCACCGCGTACAGAGCGCAGAGTTCAGGGTGCACCGCGTACAGAGCGCAGAGTTCAGGGTGCACCGAGTACAGAGCGCAGAGTTCAGGGTGCACCGAGTACAGAGCGCAGAGTTCAGGGTGCACCGAGTACAGAGCGCAGAGTTCAGGGTGCACCGCGTACAGAGCGCAGAGTTCAGGGTGCACCGCGTACAGAGCGCAGAGTTCAGGGTGCACCGCGTACAGAGCGCAGAGTTCAGGGTGCACCGCGTACAGAGCGCAGAGTTCAGGGTGCACCGCGTACAGAGCGCAGAGTTCAGGGTGCACCGCGTACAGAGCTCAGAGTGCACCGCGTACAGAGCTCAGAGTTCAGGGTGCACCGCGTACAGAGCTCAGAGTTCTGGGTGCACTGTGTACAGAGCTCAGAGTTCAGGGGTGCCCTGTGTACAGACTTTAAGGGTGCACTGTATACAGAGCGCAGAGTTCAGGGTGCACCGTGTACAGAGCGCAGAGTTCAGGGTGCACCGTGTACAGAGCGCAGAGTTCAGGGTGCATCGTGTACAGAGCGCAGAGTTCAGGGTGCATCGTGTACAGAGCGCAGAGTTCAGGGTGCACCGTGTACAGAGCGCAGAGTTCAGGGTGCACCGTGTACAGAGTTCAGGGTGCACCGTGTACAGAGCGCAGAGTTCAGGGTGCACCGTGTACAGAGCGCAGAGTTCAGGGTGCACCGTGTACAGAGCGCAGAGTTCAGGGTGCACCGTGTACAGAGCGCAGAGTTCAGGGTGCACCGTGTACAGAGCGCAGAGTTCAGGGGTGCCCTGTGTACAGAGCGCAGAGTTCAGGGGTGCCCTGTGTACAGAGCGCAGAGTTCAGGGGTGCCCTGTGTACAGAGCGCAGAGTTCAGGGGTGCCCTGTGTACAGAGCGCAGAGTTCAGGGGTGCCCTGTGTACAGAGCGCAGAGTTCAGGGGAGTGCTATACACAGTGCAGAAATCAGGGATGCGCCATGTACAGAGTGCAGTTTTAGGAGTGCCCTTTGCACAGAGTGCAGAGCTCAGTGGTGTGCTGTGTACAGAGTTCAGGGGTCAGTCACCTATGCACAGTGTTCAGGGTTCAGCTCTCTTTCACAGGTTGTCCACATCTCACTTCCAACCCCTCCTTGGCTCTCACCTCTGCACCATTCTCCCCCAACCCTCCCTCTGCACCCATCTCCCTCCACAGCCCTCATCTATTCACCCCCCCACCCCCCATCACATCTCACCTACCCGGCCCGGCTCTAGTACCACCCGGCAGTGTATGTGGCTCCACCTCGGTCACTTGCAGGGAGATCATTGTTTGGCATCTGGGATCACAGTGCAATGTACCACATGATGCCCCATCCCACATTGCACCTGCATTTCCCTTGTCCCTGCCATGAGTGCAGGGCAGGCAGGGACGTGTGAGAGCCACCAAGAGGAAAGCTATCCCTGTAAACACAGAAGGCTTCTATGTTTACAATAGACAGTGGTGAGTGGAGGGTGGCCCGATTGGGACCCTGGGCCTTGTGTTTGACATGTGTTCTAGCAATATTGTGTGGCAGGATATGCGTGAGTTCAAAGAGTTACTGACAAGAACTACAGTCGACCTCCAAAATTCGTGTGGGTTTCTTTCCTAGAGCACCCACGAATTGTGAAAAAATGTGAATTTTGGACGTGGTCAAAAAAATTGCCTATAAATGCCTATTTTTATAGTTTAAACCCTAAATATGCTCCCAAAACACTTAAAATTTAATTTCAAACTAAGCTTAATACATTACCCTAGAAAAAAAAAAAAAGAGAATGTAAAAGGTAAACCCATATACTGTACAGTACTGTCCTGCTATATCTCCCGCAGTGCAAGAATGTAAAATACACATGTTACCCCTATATGTACTGTAAATGATGCAAGCCCATTTTCTTTGGTATGCACTGTGACATTCACCTCTCCAGCAGCCCATATCTCCTACCATCATTCTGTTCCAGCTCTGCAGCCTCTCCCAATCTTAGCATTTTAAACTTCCAGGAGTGTTGTATGCTGTGGTTCCTTCCTCTGTCCCCTATGTGCTTATGGTGTCCTGTTGTGATGTAGGGGTCTGAGGAAAGAAACCACAGAGCACGGCGGGGAACACAAGCGTCCAACACTCCCCATAGAGTTGAATGCTGAAGAGAAGAGTGGAGGCTACAGTGCTGGTACAAAGGGAAGACAGGAGACATGGGCCAACTGGAAAAGTGAGTGTAATACGTCTGGGCTTTCCAAGAACGGTCAACCTGACTTAAAAACCATTGAAAATCACTTTTGAAACGACATAACATTTTTAGCCACTTGCCGACCGCGCTATAGCAAAATGATGGCTAAAGCGTGGTCGGCCAGTTCTGGTAGGGCGTCATATGACATCCTCCTGTGATTGCGCCCCCCCCCCCCCCCCCATACACCCACTGCACCTGGTGCGCTCTGTGATCGCTGTGTCCTTTGGACGCAGCTGGTCACAGTTCGGGGTAAAGAGTCAATCACAGTGGCTCTTTATCACGTGATCAGCTGTATCCAATCACAGCTGATAACAATATAAACACACTTGCTGGTTATCGGCATTTCTTTCCTCACGCTGTCACAGCATGAAGTGAGGAGAGCCAGTAATCGGCAAGTGTGAAAGGGGACATCTACACTGATAATCAGTGTCCTAATTATCAGTGCAGCCCCAACAGTGCCGCTTATTAGTGCCCATCAGTGCCCCAGCACTGCTGCCAATCAGTGCCCCAGCACTGCTGCCAATCAGTGCCCCAGCACTGCTGCCAATCAGTGCCCCAGCACTGCTGCCAATCAGTGCCCCAGCACTGCTGCCAATCAGTGCCCCAGCACTGCTGCCAATCAGTGCCCCAGCACTGCTGCCAATCAGTGCCCCAGCACTGCTGCCAATCAGTGCCCCAGCACTGCTGCCAATCAGTGCCCATCAATGCAACCTCATCAATGCACATCAATAGTCACCTAACATTATCAAGCTTTAAAATTGTGTACGTCCATGCAACAGCGCCAAAACACGGTACCATTCGGAGTGGTCCCGGCCTCTCCCATCCAATTGGTGAGAATCCCCTTCCACCGCCCGTAGAAATGATCGAGTGGCTCTACAGCACTCAAATCACTTTTACAGGGCATTGGATATTTTTTGATACCGGGATGATGCCAGCAGGTGCAGGCATCATCCCAGTATAACCACTGAAAGCCCAGGCTGCCACATGATGTCCACTCAGGGTGAAGTAGTAAAATACACCAATAAAAAGCATTGTTATATCTGTTTGAATAGTTCAAAAAATATCTGCTGCTCCTGCCAGTATTACAGTGCGCTCATAGCTTCCTGTGCACTCTGCCTGTCTGCACTGAAGTCTCAGGAGTGTTATCAGCTCTGCCTAGTTCCCTTCTCTACAACATCTACATCATGTTAGACCCTGTTCACACCTGACCTTGGCACAATTCTACCTGCGATTCCAGAATCGCAACTAAACGTGTGACCCTCTTGAGGTGCCATTATTTCTTATTGATTACCCAAATGTGATGCGATTATGCCACAATTGTCATGTGACACAACACGCGAAAATTGCGGCAAAACGCGCAACACTAAACGTGCCTGGCTCAGTGCCAAAATCTGATACATGAGCTTCTTTGGCGCATTTTTGGAGCAGATGGTGCCGCTCCAAAAAACACACAAAAAAAATGTAAGGTCACATTGCACTCACACCTGAGCTATGTAATGACGTTGCATTTTTTGGAGCGGCACTATTCATTATGAATGGGCCCACCTCTGCTCCAAAAACACGCCAAAGAAGTTCATGTACCACATTTTTTTGCACTAAGCCAGGAGCATTTGGTGTTGCACACTTTGCTGTGATTTTTGTGCGTTTTGTCACATGATAATCGCAGCAAAATTGCAGTGTGTTTGGCATGCCATTAAGAAATACTGGCTCTACAAGAGCGTCACGCGTTTTGCTGCGATTCTGGAATTGCAGGCAGAAACACGTGACTAATATGCTCAGATGTGAACAGGGCCTCAGGTGTGAACAGGTAGAGGGGAAGGTGTTCTGCTGTCTAGATCAGGAGATACCAGTCCAGGGTGACCACACTGCTTCTCCCAAGATACAGTAAAGGCAAACAGCACAGTGATGAACTGATCTCTCAGTTACTTTGCTAACTCCTCCTATCAGCATGCTTCTTGTCAGCAAATCAACGGATTGGCTCCTTGTACTGCTTTATCCTCTCACACTACAGCCCTGCTGTACAGGGACTGCACAAGGCATATTATAGGATATTAAGTCAAATTCAGGTACTTACACAGCTTGCATTTTTTAAAAAAATGCATTTAATGATGTATTAATGATTGCAGAACTGCATTAGATTCTGTCTTTTCCATCAGCCTTAGATGACAGGTACGCTTTGTCATACAGATGTACACGGTTTCCCCCACACAGGTGTGATGCAACAAGGGAGAAAAAGAAATACACACAGAGATCCGCCAAGCAAACAAGAAGGCAGCTTCAGGTGCCTGGTAACAATAAGGCGGATAAGCCCGTAATCTGTGTGGAAGAGGACACTGACTTGCTGTTACACAATTCTGATTTAATAATCCATCTCAGAGTCCCCTGAGCTGTGCGCATGCTGCCCTCGCTGGAACCCTTCGCCAGGAAACCACGGCTGCCAGCAGCAGACTGTGGGAAACGTGCTTTATTTAGTAGCTGTCAAGCCGAAGGCAGTGACCTGTTAGGGATCGCTGATAAATTACCAGAGCGGCCTCTGTAGAAATAGTCAAGAAATCAAGTTAGAGAAGGTGCAATTGGCTATAATAATACATTTCCTGCGCTGCAGAGCCAAAAGTCAAGAAGTATTTCTGTGTTTGCATCAGAACTGCGTGATGTGTATCCCCGCAGCTTGGATTGCAGGATGAACCACGGGGTCGTTCGCGTAGGGTTGCCACCTCATCCCTTTAAAACCAAACACATATTAATTACACAGGTTCTGTGGCTGATTAAGGATGTAATTAAACTCACTTTGTGCCTTATCTGCATTAAATTAGCCCCAGAACCTGTGTAATTCATATGTGTTTGGGTTTAAAGGGAAGAGGTGGCGACCCTACGACCGCGGCTGTTATTGTGTACACAGTTTTCCGACCGACCTGTGCTATGATTGGATCACACACAGTTTTGTGTTTACAAACACACAGAACTCTGTGTACAGTGAACAGCGATCTGGCTGTTTCTTCTCCCTGAAAAGCAGAGAGGAAAAACAGCCAGATCAGTAAGTTAAAGCAGCACGCATTAAACTTGTTAGGCACACGGTTAACCCCTTGATTGCCCCTAGATGTTAACCCCTTCCCAGCCAGTGCCCTTAGCACAGTGTCAGTGTACAGTCTTATCACTATAGAAGTGTCACTAGTGACATCAGTGTCATTTAATGACCCTCCCAGATAGTGTCTGTAAATTCCAGATTGCCCGCCACCCTATCACAGTCACACTATAGGTTGCTGGAAGAGAAAAAGCAGGAAGCGCCACCTGAGTGTAGTATTAAAACAAGCAGTTTAATATATAATGTAATGTTTTATATAACGTATGTTTTTAATACTACACTCAGGTAGCGCGTCCCGCTTTGTCTCTTCCGGCTTCTATCCCACAGAGTTGGCTTATCTCCGAGGACAGCTGCCACCACTAGTCTATTACTGGATTTATGGACTCATCTTAGTTGATCTGCCCTAAGGACTGCTTGATCTGGATGTGAGCAGATATTGGCTTTTTTATCTTTCACACAGAGGCAAGCACGCAATCTATCTAATAGAGGATTGAAACATTGTTTTCTTTCACTGTTTTATGGGATACACCAGGGGAAGGCAACCTTTTGAGCACAGTGTGCCGAAAAATGTTTTCAAAGAAATTGAGAGTGCCGATTTTATAAACAACATTTTATAACTCTCAATCACGAAAATAATTTTTTTTATAAAGTAAATGCTGTAAACTACTTTAGTAGTGAGAAATTTACTTTCTGCACTCTCACGTCTCAGATCAGCCCCAATTCCTGCACCTTCACGCTCCAGATCACTGCCCCACCACTGTACTACCCTGCACATCTGCCCCACCACTGTACTACCCTGCACATCTGCCCCACCACTGTACTAACCTGTACATCTGCCCCACCACTGTACTAACCTGTACATCTGCCCCACCACTGTACTAACCTGCTCATCTGTCCCACCACTGTACTACCCTGCACATCTGTCCCACCACTGTACTACCCTGCACATCTGCCCCACCACTGTACTACCCTGCACATCTGCCCCACCACTGTACTACCCTGCACATCTGCCCCACCACTGTACTACCCTGCACATCTGCCCCACCACTGTACTACCCTGCACATCTGCCCCACCACTGTACTACCCTGCACATCTGCCCCACCACTGTACTAACCTGCACATCTGCCCCACCACTGTACTAACCTGCACATCTGCCCCACCACTGTACTAACCTGCACATCTGCCCCACCACTGTAACCTCCTGCACATCCGCCCCACCACTGTACTACCCTGCTCATCTGTTCCACCACTGTAACTCCCTGTACATCTGCCCCACCAATGTTCCCCCTTTCTCATCTGCCCCATCAATGTACCTCCTGCACATCTGTCTCACCTCTGTACCCCCCTGCTCTCCTGCCCCACCACTTTAACCCCCTGCTCATCTGCACCACCAATACACCCTCCTTTCACATTTGCCCCACTGCTCTACCCCCCTGCTATTCTGCCCCAAAACTGAACCCCCCTGCTCTTCTATCCCACTGCTGAGCCCCCTTCTCATCTCTTTCACCACTGTACCTCCCTGCACATCTGCCCCACTGCTTTACCCTCCTGCTCATCTGTCCCACATCTGAGCCCCTCCTGCTCATTTTCCCCACCGCTGTACCCTCTTCTCATCTATGATATGTGTTATATGCAGAGTGGTGAAAGGAAGCAGAGATGAGACACATCTAGCTACCCTGGCACACTCATCCTGCTGATCCACCTCTCGCATCCAGCCCATGTCCTTTTATGTGATGTATGTAATGTATGTGATGTGTGTGATGTATGGGATGTGTGTGATGTGTGTGATGTATTTGATGTATGGGATATATGGGATGTCACATACAAGCATCTGGAATGGATGTGCAATGATGAGCTCAGGTCAGGGGCATTTTCTGAAAGCAGTGGGCCTGTGTGCAGGATCATAAGTTTGGCCTCCGCAGCTGAGAAAATGTGGTTGAGTGTGATTTTCATACTGGCTGTGGCTTAAAGGGACACAGAGTGCCGGGGTTCAGTAGTGACGCAAAGGTTCAGGAATAATTTCAACAAAGTTCCCAGGAGCTTAACAGTAATTCCACAAACTGTCACCCGATTGTGGTTTTCTCAATCACATTGAAATTCCTTCTTTCTGAGATTGGTAGTGGCAACCAAGCCAGTCATCTTCCTCCAGATGGTGGGCGGGGCTAGAAGGACAGCGATTGGCTTTAGCAGTGGCCAATGACAGTCCTCCTCCCGGAACAGGGACCCCCCCCCCCCCCAGCAGAACTGCACCCAATCTCTTCCCCATCACAAAAGCCGACGATTGCAGCTACAGCAAAGTTAGAGAACCAAACAATGTTTCCCATCTTTTATAATGTGTGGGGGCGCAGTGCCTCCCCCCTTAGTGCAGTTGTGGTGTGAAGAATTCTGAAATTGGAATGCATTAGTGTCTCACTGACACTTCCCTGTGCTGCTCTGCTGATGGGGAGGGAGTAGAGTGCCGGAAAAAGAGGCTTTGTGTGCCGCTTGCGGGACCAGTGCCGGGGATTGCCTACCCCTGGGATACACTGTTGAACTTTTCACAGGAATTTATCTATACGATCTATGGCCGGCTTTAGTCCGTTGTCTATATAGACTTTTTAGCAATAGATTTCATTTATCCGTTTTATTTGTTTTGATTTAATGTTGATTTTTTTATGTATTTTAAAAATGTAATATGTCTGTTTTTTTTTTTTTTTTTTTTTTTTTTTAGTGCACACCAACATAGCCTGTTGGGTGTGAACTGAAACCATAGGACAGAAGGCAAATGTCATTGTTTACTACAATGCTCTATGTCATTGTATCCAGGTAGCAAAGTCAAAGCAATATAATAGGTTCCGATCATATACAAATAACATGTTTTTAAGCCAGTGTGGACAGTCCACCCAAAATGACATTTCATGCTTGGCATATGATGGAATGTGAAACCGCCTTACAAGTTTGTCATATCTCTCAGGGACTCGAGTGCTGAAATCTCAGCCTTTGTGTTCTCAGGTTTGTACAACGAGCACAGTGATTACTGCATCTTCCATTTCAGTCAATGGGAAACCCATTCAGGGTGTGTTTTTAGGTGCGTTTTTGGGGTCATGTAGCACAAAGATGCAGGTTGTTAAGGAGCGGGCACCCACTGGCATCCTTAAAGGGCAAGTTCACCTTTAAAGAAAATCTGTAAGGTGAACTTACACTGGACCCTCTCCCCCGCCCTGGTCCTGCTATGTCCCCGCGATCTCCCGCAGTCAGAAGACACCGGGACACCGCTTCACCGGACCGGTAAGGTTAAAAACCGTGTGGCTTTTTCTGCTATCCGTACCTTTCAGCATGTACGGATAGGAGGCATTCTAATTGGTCAGCACCTTCACATGGACCGCGCTGACCAATCAGAATCCGTCTAGCCCATCCTGTCAGCACTGGAGAAGAGGAGAGAAAGCCAGGAGGAATTCAAATCCCCAGACCGGTGAATCGGCGTCCCGGTGCTTGACAGTGGAGGTTCATGGGACTCTGGTACAGCAGGACTGGGGAGAATGGGGAGGGGGTTCAGTGTGCGTTCAGCTTACAGATTTTCTGTAAGAGCTGGTTCACACCACAAAAATTCACTCCAGATCAGTTTTGCATGCGTTTTCTGTATGCGCCTTTTTAACGTTTTTTTTTGCGTGTTCTAGTGTGTTTTTAATGTGTTTTCGATGCGTTTCCGGATGCACTCCAGATGCTTTCTTCCTGTTTTTTTTCCTGTACTGGGGTCCGATGCAATTTTGATGCGTTCCAGTGCATTCTGGTGCAGTTTTTATGCGTTTTACTGCGTTCCAGTACAGTACAGTGCAGGAAAAATGCAGCATGTTCTACTTTTTTTTCCGGAGCTGGAAAGCCCTGGAACTGACTGCACTGGTGTGGAACTATGTCACTGGAAACCATAAAACCTACTTTCCATGTGTTTTTGATGCAGAAACGCACTGGACTGCATGTGGTGTGAACTGGCCCTAAAGGTGGACTTACCCTTTAACAACCAGTGAATAGCTGATTGTTAAGAGCCTGGCACATGATGGCTTCCTTAACAATCAGCAGTTATGAAAACAACATTGCTGTAATGCAATGCATTTAAGACGCGTGCTGTGATTGATTTTTAAAAAAACGCACAGTGAATTTTTGAAATGCTGCTCTGTGAAAGCTGCTGCAGTGTACTGTAAAAAGGCCCTTAAGTATATAAGAGCATTTCAAGTTTCAGTGCCGGCTCACACTTATGGTAATGACAGGCATCGCATGTGATTCGCACCGCATTGCTGTGCAGGTCACATGCGATATCTGTGCGATGCAAATTCAGCCAATATAAAAACTGTATGGCTGAAATCACATCGCATTCGCACAAAAAAAGGAGCAGGACCCTTTTTTTGGTCCGCACTGGAATCGAATCACATGGATATTAACACTTTTTTAAACAATAAGCTTTTATTGATGTTAAAATATAGCATTTGCACCATTTGACAGTTCGCACTGCGAAATGCGAAGCGAACTTGGGGTGTCATTAACTTTCTATTGACACCCGCAGCGCTTCGCCTAGGGCAGTGTGAACCGCCAGCAGGTGACATGCGATGCGGGAACCCACACTGGAATCGTGCGGGTTCCCGTATTGCATATGTGTGCGAATCTAATGTGAGAAAACTGGAAATTGGCTTCTTGGGCGTTTTAGGCCAAAGTAGAACAATCTATTCTCTGCTTTACTGCAGCCAACTCAAATTCAAGAGAAACAGCTGCATAATCTAGACAGAATATAATAGTATACCTAGGTTCTGCCAACACAAAATATATTTATATGAAGCTAAAGCATGGGATACTTTCTGTTCTCCCTAATTATAACCACCTTGTGCCAACGTATGAAGATCCAAAAGTTTAGTTTAAATAAATTCGAGGCAACCCCCCCCCCCCCCACCACCACCAAAAAAAAACAAAAAAAAACAAAACTGTTTCTCTCGTCTGGGAAGATGGATGATTTGTCAGCATTTAAACCCCCTCCATTAACCACGAGGCCAATACTGAGCAGAACACACAGGATTATAGAAACCACGCAGGGGAAAAAAAAAAAAAAAAAAGACTAACCTATTTTTCCTAATCTGATGGCTTTTTACTGAATAATCTAAAAATGTTTTTGAGCAAAGCTGTATTAGTTTTAACCCATGCTACATTGTTTTATAACTGTATTATTAGATGAATTCAGAAAAAGCTACTGTTTGTGTCTTACATGTTATCCATGGTTCCTTTCAAAGTGGCCTTTTCATAGGAATAAAAAGGTCCACAAAAAGCTCTCCCTCTGAAAGCAGAATATACATAGTCCCCTCTCCTACTGCCCCTGCTGTCATCTACTGCTCTGTTAGTGAGAACTCGGGAGTGCCGATCTCCTGGTCCCCCCACAGCGCTCAGCATACCTTGGTGTCCTGTTGTGATTTATGGGTCAGCATGAGGAACAACTGAACGCTTGGAGGGAACACAGAAATCGAATGCCCTGTACACACGATCGGACTTTCCGACAACAAAACCGTGGATTTTTTTCCCGAAGGATGTTGGCTCAAACTTGCCTTGCATACAGACAATTACACAAATGTTGTCGGAAATTCCAAACGTCAAGAACGCGGTGACGTACAACACGTACGACGAGCCGAGAAAAATGAAGTTCAATAGCCAGTGCGGCTCTTCTGCTTGATTCCGAGCATGCGTGGAACTTTGTGCGTCGGACTTGTGTACACACGATCTGACTTTCCGACAAGTTTTGTTGTCGGAAAATTTGAGAACCAGCTCTCAAACATTTGTTGACGGAAAGTCTGACAGCAAGTGTTCTATGGAGCACACACAGTCGGACTTTCCGACAACAAGCTCACATCCAACATTTGTTGTCGGAAAGTCCGATTGTGTGTACGGGGCATAACACTCCCAGAGGTGTGAGCTTCTCAGCAGACTTGATGCTGGGCAAAGCAACACGTTCATTTTAATGTTCATTGCATATACTTAAAGTGGTTGTAAAGTCAGATTCCTAAATCACTTCTATCCCCTTCTGCGCCACTCTGCAGTCACGTCACCTCCCTTTGCTCTCCTTCCCCCATCTATTGAGAGCAGCGGGAGGGGCCGAGATTCCCCTCTGACATATGCCAGCCAGCAGGCGGAGTTCATGTGACCTTAGAACGGCGCTGTGCAAGAAGGTATTTAGGATTTGTAAAAAAAAATGTAAAAAAAACTGACACACTGTACTTATTATATTCATAAAACAGAGGGGGTGCAAGTGATTTATATAGGTTACAGCCACAGGTGAATAGAGGCAGGAGGAGAG
Source organism: Lithobates septentrionalis (assembly GCA_037952835.1). Classification (NCBI taxonomy): domain Eukaryota; kingdom Metazoa; phylum Chordata; class Amphibia; order Anura; family Ranidae; genus Lithobates; species Lithobates septentrionalis. The sequence goes on along the minus strand of JBBDGP010000881.1, from coordinate 846,178 downwards.
GGGAGGGGCAGGGAGGAGATCAGCTCTCAACACAGACTAGGAAATGATAGGCAGAGAAGGGGAGAGGGAGAGCAGCAGGATGACAGAGGCACAAACTGAACACGGTATCACAGATCAGCATTTGTATAGCACTGATTGCTGTATAAATGACAATGGTCCCAAAAATGTGTCAAAAATGTCCGATGTGTCCGCCATAATGTCGCAGTTACAATAAAAATCGCTGATCGCCGCCATTTAAAAAAAAAAATTATTAATAAAAATGCCATAAAACTATCCCCTATTTTGTAAACGCTATAACTTTTGCGCAAACCGATCAATAATCGCTTATTGCGATTTTTTTTACCAAAAATATGTAGAAGAATACGTATCGGCCTAAACAGAGGAAAAAAATTGTTTTTTTTATATATTTTTGGGGGATATTTATTATAGCAAAAAGTAAAAAATAATGCTTTTTTTTCCAAATTGTCGCTCTTTTTTTGTTTATAGCGCAAAAAATAAAAAGCGCAGGGGTGATCAAATACCACCAAAAGAAAGCTCTATTTGTGGGAAAAAAAGGACGTCAATTTTGTTTGGGAGCCACGTCGCACGACCGCGCACTTGTCATTTAAAGCGACGCAGTGCCGAATGGCAAAAAGTGCTCTGATCAGGAAGGGTGTAAGTTCTTCCGGGGCTGAAGTGGTTAAATGTTGAGGGATGATAGCAATTTACATGTCAACCTTTGGGAGTTTATCTAATAGCTACTTAACAATTTCTTATACACTATATAACCAAAATGTTGTAGACAACTGACTAATGCCGGCCATAGATCGTATAGATAGATCATAGAGCGAATTTCCTGTGGTTGCAGGAAAGTGTTGATGGAGAAATCCCTTTTGCGGAGCCACGGTGTTCTCCCAGCAGGGGGGCGCAGTGAGCTGTCCCCACCGGGAGAACAAAGTGATTATTGGTAGTGGTTATAATAGGCGCTAGCAATAATCACATGCGAAATCCGATCGATTAACTTGGGTACATTCAGCCTGCCCATACTTGGTTCGAATCTCAGCCGGTCAAATCATCTATGGCTGGCTTAACACGCCTATCTGAGCTTGTTGGGACATCCCATTCCAAAACCATGGGCGTTAATAAGAAGTTAAAAAGATGAAGGTGGCGACATGTCAGGAATAAAACCGCTTCTTTATTGACTTACCCAATTAAAATGCAAACGGAAAAAGGACATATACACAGTCCATGGACAGCCAGTAAACGCGTTTCACACGTCAGTACTTATGAATGAATAAGCACTGACGTGTGAAACACGTTTACTGGCTATCCATGGACTGTGTATATGTCCTTTTGCAGTTTGCATTTTAATGGCGTAAGTCAATAAAGAAGCGGTTTTATTCCTGGAGTGCCGCCACCTTCATCTTTTTATGTGCATCTGTTTAGGCTACAGACCAGGCAGGCACACAGGTTTTCACAGCAGTTCAGGAGCTCGAAGGCTGCCTTGGAGCGGTGTGTACCCTGTGTGCTTTTCAGTTAATATGAAGTTGTCTGCCTTTAGACCCCCTTTCACACTGGGGCCGCCCGTGTGCCGCTTTACCGCTGTTTAAGCGACGATTTTCGGCAGCTAGCGGGGTGCTTTAAACCCCCGCTAGCGACCAAAGGCGCTGTATACAGCGCTCCCAAACCGCCCCAAAGATGCTGCTTGCAGGACTTTTTCTAAGCGCAAGCACACCATCCCAGTGTGAAAGCGCTCAGACTTTCACATTTGGGAGGCAGTTTTCAAGCGTTATTTCCAGTGCTAAAACGTCTGAAAACTTCCTCAGTGTGAAAGGGGCCTTAAAGCTTAACAGCCCCACTATTCTAGGAAGGACTTCAACAAGATTTTAGAACACGTCTGTGGGAATTTGTGCCCAATCAGCAAAAATAACATTTGAGAGCTCAGGTACTAATGGATAAAAAGACCTGGCTCGTAATTGGCGATCCAGTTCAACCTAAAAGCTTTCAATGGGGTTGAGGTGATGGCTCTGTGTAGGCCACTCTACTTCCTCCACACCAAACTTGTCAGACCATGTCTTTATAGAGTTGTGCACAGCCATGCTGGAACAGAAAAAGGCCTATACCAAACGACCGCCAAAACGGCTGCCATATTGTTGGAAGTAAAAAATTCTCTAAAATGATTTTGCATTCTGTAGAATTAACAGCACCCTTCACTGAAAAAACCTGAACTCAATTTCAAGAGGTGGCCGTATATTGCATCTCTCAGAGGCTCTATTGGCAAGATCTCTTCCCAAAAGTTACTTAGTCTGCAGACTTGCTGTGTATACACACTTAACAGAGGATTTGAAATATTAAAAGAGAATTTCCGAATTAAAAAAAATAAACTTACATACTCACCTAGGTGGATGCAGCATAGATCTGATGCTGCATCTGTTCCACACAGCCTCTTAAGACCGAGAACTGCGTGATCAAAGACCGCTGATCGCTCAGTTCTTGGTCATTAGTGAGGAGAGAGCCAGTGACTGTCAGTCACTGGCTTTCTGTTACTCCAGTGCTCACTTGAACGCTGGGCTGTGCAGAGAGTGAGAGTGGCTCGCTCAGGATCTTAGCAGCATGCTGAAAGGCTGAGCCAGCTGCCACTCAGGCTGCTTGGATAATGACAAAGTCAGGATCTCTTCAGAGCCTGGACCAGCTGAGTGATGCTTTAGCTCACTGTCGGCTGAAAACGGGTCACAGGAGTGCAGAACGAAATCCACTCCAGTGACCTACAGGAGAAGTAGGGACAAAAGAGCTTTTACCTTACTCCTCCTTTAATACTCAGTTATACAATTATCTGCATTAAGCTAATCACAATTACATTAAATGTAAAGAAAATCCCTTTAATTGCCCCATATTTTGTAATGTTCTATAAACAAATCAAGGGAAAAAAAAAAGTACAGCTGACAGTCACTCAGGTGTCAGCTTGTAACCTGCAATGGGAAAACTAAACAGAATATGATTTGCTGCTATGGGCTACACCCCCATTTTGTTTCAGCTTTTATAGAAGATATCAACCTTATGGCTACACTTGGAGCAGATAGTTTACACTGGAACACAACTTAGTTTACTTAGGAATAACTGGCTCCTGTGCCAAACCCTGCCCTCCAGCGCGATTCCTTATGAACCTGCTCACTGACCTTTAGCCAGTTCCTTCCTCAGCTTGAGAACCGCTCCAAGGTCGCAGTCTGTGCTGGCATAGGCATGAGGGATGGTGGTTTTAGATTCCGTTAACCTTTTGGCAATAACCTTTCGGATGTTGCTGGTTGGTATTTCAGAAAATGTTGCCTAAAGGGTGAGATTGGAGACTATTAAAAATAATGCATTCATAATCACGTCACCAACATCATATGCTGCAGTCAAGCAAAGCGATACATACAGGCTGTAAATGTTGGCATTGTAAAAAAAGAAGACTGTGGAAGATCATAACTGGTCACCTCCAAAGCAAGTGTGCATGGTTTTCTCACCGAGATATATACGGACAGAAAATGTCTGGTCCAAAGTAAGGAGAGCTCGCAGGTGAATACTAGTCACTGGTCAGAGCAGGTCTTTGTGGCCTGTAGATTGTCCAAAGTACTGTGTTTAGTGACATCATGGGTTTGAGTATAGGTATAAAGTCTGATTTTAAGACCCCCCTCCTTTTACATATAATCACTTGCAAAAGGAGGGGGGTAGCCAAAGATTGATTTTTCTTTTTTTGATCCGCCAGCAGGGGAAAAGGCCACATCGGACACTCTGCTGACGTCACGGTTTCTATTCCAAGAGCTTTTTTTTATAAACAAAAATGTGAGTGTATTTCCTCCTTTTTTATAAATAATTTATTATTTAAAAAGAATTACACTATGTGCCTACTTCTTCTTCCTTTTTATAAATATATCTCATTGGAGAAACCATACATCCAGGTTTCTGTCTAAAAACCTACCCCATTGAGGTTCACTGTTGGAGTTGGTCTTCTGGTTGGAGGTCGTGTCCATTGTGACAGTTCCCCTTGGGTGTGTAGCCCTACAAGCCTGATTGACCCATTAGGTATACACCTATTTGGGTTCAATTTTTCTGGTAAGCTTTTTGACTCTCTGGTGGTGGTTCACTTATCAGCAAGTTTGGGCACGGTTTTGTATACCACGCTGTTACTTAGTTCAAGTGTCAAGTACTTTGAATCACGTTTTGGATATTTAATTTCATTATAAGAATTTGTTTCCTTTTTTGGACATTATTATTGGACAATATTCACATAACTTTTACCTGCACATGTGTTGATATGAAAAAAAAGGAACAGCAATTACATACCAACTGGTAGGGCCTTTGATAACGGCTCTCCAACATTAATGGATAGGAACCAAACTGGCCGATGACATAGTAGGCATGGCCGGGTATTCCCTTCACTTATAAATAATCCTGCCAGTTAAATGGCATGCTACCCAGCTTTAAAGGATAAGTTCACATGTGATAAAAATAAATAAATAAATAATTGCACACTTTTTGCAAGTTAAAAAAATGTGCATTTTTAATTTTCTTTTCTTAGAAGCATGCAGATCATTGCACCCACAAATCAAATTGAGGGTGCAGTGTCATTCTCCTGCAGACACCCAGTACAGCTGCCTGCAGTATGGGCAGATAGTTACTGAAGTGCAGGAATAATCTATGAATTACAAGGGCACTCACCAGCACCCTCTTAGTTAATTAAGAACTACAAGCCCTCTGCCAAGGTGGCAGATGGGACTTGTTATTTATTCATTCACAGAACTCTGTGAATGACTGATGTGGCTGTGTGGGCAGAGCCTCGCACACCCGTGCTGTTTTTGAATTGTGATAGGGGGTGTGGGGATAGGATCCCCCGCCCGCTGTCACAAGGGTGATCGGGAGGGCTGCTACTTTAATAACACATTACACCCTGAATACAGGGGTAACATGTAACCAAAAGTGAACCTAGCCGTTAAAACTTGACTTTTCCTGCTGCCTTTTGCTGTTGGGAAGCATTTCTTTTGTCTCCTGCCTTGCAGATTGTGGTCACTAAAAAAAGAAAGTATGGAATCTACCAACAAAAATGAGTCTCCCTCACCCCCTGTCCTACTGTGGGACTGAAAGTAAGGCTCCTTAACAAAAAACAAAAACCTGACAGAGGATGTAATCCTCCTCTATACTTAACTTTAAATCCTAGGGAAAAATCACAGTGGCTTGGTGGTTAGCACTACTGTATTGTGACACAGGTCCCTCTTCAGATAATATTTTGCTAGTATCTGCACTTTAACAGCAGTGCATAAAGCATGAAATTGTAATCTCCACCATGGCAGTAAATTAGGTGACTGACTCTTTGTTACAAAATATTTCTAAAATTATACAAAGGAATAACCCGCACAAGAAGAAGGAAATTCTCTGGTTGTGTTTAGACATCAAAAGGACATTCTTACCGCTGCAGATGGCTTCCCAGGAATAGACATTGGTGGGTCAGCTGGACGTGGAAAGGCTGGCGGTGAAGATACTAATGGTTGTGATGTAGTTACTGGCGCCATCTTTTCTGCTTGTGTGGCCTGAACTGGCTGTGCAACTTTCTCCTCTGCGTCCTTTTTCTGCTTCACGACTCGAAGAGCATCTCTAAGGACACACAACATTATACAATGGTATAGCTACTTTCAGTGGTACAAATGAAGTAAACCGGGAAATTTTTTTTTAGTGATATGTAGTTGATTACCAAATATAGTTTTATTTTTTTACTACAATGTAAAATACATGCATTTGGTAACACTTCTGGTGTAGGCCTGCAGAACAAAGTTATAACATTTTGGTTGGCTGAGAGCAGGTCGTTTTGGGTGTAAAAAGAAAAGACCAGGCCAACAGACTCCAGGACACAGACTTTCCTAATCAGTAAAAGGCTAGATCTGACGTTAATAAACTGGTTCCCAAGTCAATGTCTAGCTGCCTGAAAGGTGGTCTTACGACCCCTCTCCCCCTTTATCAGCTTTTCATGCTCTCCTTTCTTTTCCTCCTTTCTGGTCTTCTTCCTCACCTTTACTTGCTTTTTCTTTTGCAAAGTTCCTACATGCTCAGAAGGAAGCCTCTGGAACTTACCGTTAAAAGGGTTGCTCTGATCTGATGTATACATCAGATAAAAAATAGGATGTGACCTTAACATGTTTAATCACATTCCTTTTCAATTATGTATACTAGTTTTACCTAAACAGTATGTATGTATTGAACTTTCGGGTAGACTGACCCTTGAAAAGACAATAGTATATATGCTCATTTTTCACTCCATACACACCATCCATCATTCCTTCCCATAAAGATTGCCCATAAACATCAGCCTTCATTGTAGCACCTGCAATGATGAATTGCTGGACTGAATTGTAGTAGTAACCCATGTCACAAAATCTATGGATAATATCAGCTGATGTATTACTGGATCATAAACTGGGCGGGCCACACGGCAGGGTCGCCCTGTGGCAGTGATATAGTTAATCTATACAGTAGCAAGAGAACTAAAAACTGATTAACGGCCTATGTCTGGTGATCAATAGAGCAATACAACAAAAAAAGGGCACTGTATGGAGCAGGGGTGTCATAAGTGAAGTGAATCATGCAGAATCTCAGACAACACGCCAAGCCTTAGGAGGTAATATAACTTGATCAATAGCTCAGATGACGCAGGGCAATGATCCAAAAAGAAGCAAGTACACAAACTGCAAGAGGCTGTAAAAATACTGATGTTATGGAGTAGCCCGATCAAAGTGATTATCTTTTAGACATCCCTCTTCTATATTAGCAGTTTACACATTCCATAATGGGCAAGAAGAGGGATATTGGGACCATGTTCAATGAGTACTTTATATATGGAAGTGACCGCAAGAACTAGAAATGTGTAGAATTTTTGAGGGATGAATATGAGCTTTCTGTGGGCAGGAGAGGATTGTGGCGGCTATGACCATGGGCAGTATGTGAAGAAGAGGATTGTGGCGGGTGTGACCATAGGCAGTATGTGCAGGAGAGGATTGTGGTGGGTAGGACCATGGGCAGTATCTGAAGAAGAGGATTGTGGCTGGTATAACCATGGGCAGTATGATTTGTGGCAGGTATAACCATGGGCAGTATGTACAGGAGAGGATTGTGGAGGGAATGACTATGAGCAGTAAGTGCAGGAGAGGATTGTGGCGGGTATGACCGTGGGAAGTAAGTGCAAGAGAAGATTGTAGATTGAATAACTATGGACAGTATATGAAGGAGAGGATTGTGGAGGGAAGAATTATGGGCAGTATGTGCAGGAGAGGATTGTGGAGGGAATAACTATGGGCAGTAGGTGAAAAAAGAAGATTGTGGCAGGTATGACCATGGGCACTATGTGCAGGAGAGGATTGTGGAGGGAATAACTATGGGCAGTAGGTGAAAAAAGAAGATTGTGGCAGGTATGACCATGGGCACTATGTGCAGGAGAGGATTTTGGGGAGAATGGCTGGGCAACATGCGCAGGAAAGGGTGGTGGAGGGAATGACAATGAGCAGTATGTGAAGAAGAGGATTGTTGAGGGAATGATTATGGGCAGTATGTGCAGGAGAGGATTGTGGAAGCAATGACTATGGGCAATATGTGCAGGAGAGGGTGGTGGAGGGAATGACAATGGGGAGCATGTGAAGAAGAGTATTGTGGTGGGTATGACCATGAGGAGTATGTACAGGAGAGGATAGTGGAGGCAAGGACTATGGGCAGGATGTGAAGAAGACGATTACGGCAGGTATTACCATGGAAAGTATGTGCAGGAGAGGATTGTGGAGAGAATGCCTATTGGCAGTATGTAAAGAAAAGGATAGTGGCGGGAATGACCATGGGAAGTATGTGCAGGAGAGGATTGTGGAGGGAAGGACTATGGGCAGTATGTAAAGAAAAGGATTGTGGCGGGTATGACCATGGGAAGTATGTGAATTAAAGGATTGTGGAGAATAGGACTCTAGGCGGTACGTGCAGAAGATTGTGGTAGGCATGACCATGTGAAGTATGTGCAGGAGAGAGTTGTGGAGGGAATGACCACGAGAAGTATGTGCAGGGGAGGATTGTGGAGGGAAGTGAACCTTCTGGTGGATTCACCTAGGCAATTCAAGCAGAAGTGGGAAGCGGGTACCTGTCAAGACTAGGTACCCGCTCTCCCATTACTTGCAGAGGAGGGAGGATTAGGAAGAGGGGAACTTCTGTTTTTCAGTGAAGTTCCGCTTCAATATTTCCTCATTTTCCAAAGAAATTACCATACCGGTATCATTTTTTATGCCCTGGGTTTCTAAAAATGGTGAACAGGGAACACTGAAAAGGGACGTGAATAGTGGACTTAGGCTAGCCATACATGTTCAAATTCCTTGCACAATTTTCCTTTAGATTTACATTAAACTATATAGAGCAAGGGCCTGCCTAATTGGATACAATTGAAAGTGGTTTGGTTTTGACCTCATAGTATATGGTATGGTTTTTGGTAAATATAAAGAAAAATTGTACAAGAGATATGAACATGTATGGCCATTCTTAGATGGGTATAAAATAATGTATAAAAGGTTTTTATTTTGCTGAATTAGTTCAAGGGAGACAGGTGGGAAGGATAGGTTAGGATAGGGAGGAGTCTAATGTCCAGAGATGGACTTTAACAAAAAGCATTATGAAGTGAGTATATCAGTGTGTTAAATGGATACATTTATATGCGTCTTTCGACTGATCTCAAAAGCCACAATCTACATCCCCCTACAACTGTGGGGAACCTTGCCTTCTCATGGGTGCATGGGGCTGGCTGATGACTCCCATGTACACAATCCCTGTCCTACACTACTGTAAAATAAACAGAAGCATATAAAGGCTGCAAAAATATGTTTGGGGGGTAGAAAATAGAATTAAGGACAGAATTTTCATTTATTAGTCTGAATACTGCCGCTATATTTCGGATTTGTGCAGTTGTCCTTTAAGGCAGTGGTTCTCAACCATGTCCTCAAGTACCCCCAACAGGCCATGTTTGCAGGTTTTCCTTTATCTTGGGCAGGTGCTTTAAATCAGACACAACAGCTTGGTATTTTGGACAGCTATTTTATCTAAGAGAAATTCACAAAACATGGCCTGTTGGGGGTACTTGAGGACAGGGTTGAGAACCACTGCTTTAAGACATCAAGACCTGTGAATAACAAAAATGACTTCTAATTTCAATTACTGAAGTAATAATAGTAATTTGCAAAAAAAACAAAAACACACCCCTATGTGATAAAATCTAAAACGATACCAAGCAGTCACATGGTACGAATCACCGGTTACTCTGACACATCTGGATTGTTCACTTTTTTTTTTGTATGCTTATTCCTCTCATTACCTGGGTGCCAAGTTTGCACCATTATTTACAGTTACTTGTCTTGCATATCCGACATCAGATGCAAAGCGGTAAAAAAAACCCCACAACAAATCTGTCAGAGAGTTAATGAAAAGGATCGGAGCGGCCCCTCTGACATTATCACACTGACCTCTGCAGGTCGCAGTGAGAAGTGCGGTGTAGAATAAAAGACTAGCTGAACCAACAATATTTTTCAACTGTATTCAAGCATGTGCCCCTTTATAAAAGGCTACCCTACAAAGAACACTTCCAAAAAGGGGCATTACCGGTGCTTCCTAACTGCAAATACATCTTGGGGTTCTTAGATAACAAAGATGCTTTCTTTAGTCTATTTTATAATTTTCTAAACGTAGGGCTGAATCACACCTATGCATCCTAATGGAGTCATGCCAGTACAGTAGAGGGTAACAACCAGCCCTCCTGACAAAACAGGTCAATGCGGAGCCTGTGATTTCAGTAGGAAATCAGTGAAGCCTTAGCTCCTTAAAGTAGTAGAAAACCACCAAAAAAAAAAACCGGGCGCTCTGCAGGTTTAAGTCATAATGTACTAGTATCCACTGCATACTAGCACATTATGACAGACTTGTCTGCACATGGAGCCACCCAGAGCAGTGTTACGGCTCCCCGACACTTCGATCTTCACCCAGTCTTCGCTCGCGGGCTTCGCCTGTATGAACGGCTGGGGCCACGATGACATGATTCCCGCACATGCACATCCATACTGTCCATTCAGAGCGAATGAGCCGGTGACGTCACCGGCTGCATCCCATCTCCTAAACAATGCAAGTTAAAGAGATTGTAAACCTTCGAAAAAAGAAAAAAACCCTGCAAGACAAAAGGCATAATGAGCTAATATGCATTGCATACTAGCTCATTATGAAATACTTACCTTGGAACGATGCCCTGCAGTGCCGCCCCCACTCCGCCGCTCCCACGGCCGACATCTTTCTCGGAGTTACTTCCAGGTTCGCAGGCTCCGGCGCTGTGATTGGCCGGAGCCACAATGACGTCACCCCCACGCACGAGTAAGCCGTTCCTTCAGAGTGCATGAGCCGATGATGTCGCTGGCAGCGTATATAGTAAATATCTCCTAAACTATGCAAGTTTAGGAGATATTTACAGTACCTACAGGTAAGCCTTCTTATAGGCTTACCTGTAGGTACAATTAAACAGGAAGACTTTACTTCCGCTTTAAGAAATAATTCACTGTACCTACAGATAAGCCTTATTTTAAGCTTACATGTAGGTACATGTTAAAAAGTGGACTTTTAAAGGGAGCAACACATGCGGTTTATGTTTTGTGCTGATGTGCACCAGATTATTGTGAGTTTATAAACGAGTGTAGATTTGTACAGTTTTTTTTTTTTTTTAAATAAATGTGTTTTTTTAAAAGGTATGCACAATGATATTGTACCAGGGGATTTCATGTTACTAGCACACACCTGTCTCCAGCGATCCTTCCATCCAGCGGACCAGTATACATACCCTTGTGAAGGGACTGCTTGTGTGACCTGACTGATTCACTCAGGGGTCCACATTTTGAGGTGAGCGGCTAGGATTCACTGTTGGTGGTGGCCGTCACATGATCACCTTGTCTGGCATCCATAGGACCACCGTTTATGGACACTTGATGGTGCCTTTTTATAACACGGACTCTTTTTTTATTATCATTTCTTGACTTATTTGTTCTGTTTTGTTTGTCTATGCGCTGCACTGTTTTTATTATATTTACTTATTGGGATTTCATATTTTGTCCCTCAGCTGCTGTTTCATGGTAAATAATTTTTTGCGCTGATTGATTTGTTTGCTATATGCACAATGATGGCCTTCTTTTGATTCCTTTTGAGCAATGATGGAAAGAGGAGTGTTGTCTTGGAAAGCTTAATTTTTTTCCATGGGTTCAAGGCGGAACTGGGTTGGTGCATTTGGGGAAGTCCCAAGGTGAAGAGAAATACCCCAAATTAAAGGGGAAGGTGCAATTTGACCTATATAATACATAGATCATCTCTTCAGGTGAGTAGTTGCATGTGGAGAAGAGGAGCACAAGAAGATCAAAATTCAGTTAGCAAGGCGGAAAGAGGAGAATATTCCATTTGTGGACAATATCAATATTTAAGATTTATTTAGTGGTGTTGAACGTTGTGGGAAATAGTGGGAAATAGAGTGAAGGTTTCCACCACTATTCATAATTTAAGTGGAGCCATTTGGTTAATTGGAGGAACAACGTTAGAGGTTCCCACCACTATTCAATAAAAAAAAAAGTGGATAGATAGATAGATAGAATGATATTCACTCATACACTGTTATTTGGGTTTGTAATTATGGATAATATTTACAATTTTATGCATGGGATAAGATTGCGCGTTGAGGATGTTTTTACCACTATTGAGGAGTTGCTCACCACTATTCACTAGGTGATATACTTTCACATTTATACTTGTATATATTTTTCACCTGTCCGGATTTTGCTCATAGAGTGGAGGGTTGCACCGCATTCCTGCAATGCTACACACTGCACAAGCTGTACTCTAAAATGGGCCATATATCTGATTTTGGTTGGGTCATGGTGCATTGGCAGCCCAGTAAAAATTAATGGGCAGTCTAACAGATGCTATTGCATGACGCAACACGTGCTAAAATATAAACAGCCTTTATACCGATATGAAGAATTTACTTTAGATAAGTACCCCCCTTGTAACACGTAACACTAGTGGAGTATCTTTGGCTCAGAAGAGAAGCTTTTGCTGTTGATATGATCTTACTGCGGAAGGAAGCACTGCAAATATATTTTTTCCTGTGATATAGGGGGAACTCTGAACCTTCAGATGCTGTACTTGTGTTCTGTCATTGACAATTTGACCGTCACATATCCCCTTTCACATGACCATAGGCTGGAGGGCAAGAATGTTGCTTCTCTTTGGATTAGGGTTATGACCTTTTCTATGAAGGGAAGGAGACAACTGCTACTGGTTTGATTTTTCAAACATACTGGAAAACACTATGCATGCTTTTTGTTGCACACAAAGGTTCTGCAAGTCTTGTTAGCTCAATCCGGTATACAGTTGGCTACAGGAGCTTGCATCAAATAACTGACTAGAGAATTTTTGGGGCATTCCAACTCAAAAAAAAAATACAGTTCTGTGAAATTATATTTTTGCAAGGATAGGGAGACCTTTTTTTTCCCTGGTTTAGCAATACATCCTCCCATGTAAGCTTTTTGCCGTCAGCCTCCTCATAGGAGATTAATCACAGAACTAGGCGTTTCATTTGTGTGGCATTTCTACCCTATGTCTTCTGAGGGTATAAACCCATCTCTAAAATCTTTTATCAGGTAAAACAGTTGACCAATAATTTCAACTGTTTACTGATTTGCCTGGGAATCCATTCAATTTACTTTCCAAACTTTAATAAACTAGCCCAGATGGTAAAATGTAAAAAGGTACACTTGAATTTGTTTTAAAAGGTAAAACAAGTTTTACCTTAAAGCAGATTTCCATTTTTTTTTTTGTAAATCACTTGCGTGAAGGTTGCAAATAGTCCTTTACATAACAGTATGAGTAATACATGTAGGTTATATAATTATTTTTCAAAAACTCACTCTGCTCCCCCCAGCTTGGTGTGGGCGCACTCAACAGGAGAGGGGGGCCAAGAGAGCTGGCGAGGAACCCGAGAATCTGGGCTGCTCTGTGCAAATCCACTGCACAAAGCAGGTAAGTATAACATGTTTGTTATTTTTATAGAAAAAAAATGAGACTTTACAAATCACTTTAAAGCTTTCCCTGCCTTAAAGGTAAAAAAACGTTTGCCACTTGCTGTGCCCTGGCCGCCCTCCTCCCCCCCATCCCCCAAATACCAGAGTCTTGTATCAATCCAGTGCTGTGCCCGGCTGCCAGTCTTCTCTCCTCTCTCCGCTCTCACAAGCCTCACTGAGAGCAGTGGGAGCCATTGGCTCTTGCTGTTGTCAGTCAAACCCTGTGAGCTTAGAGCGGAGGGGGGCAAAGGCAAACATGATTTGCCTTTAACACTGCTTTCGGGCCCTCTGGTATTTCAGGGAATGCCAAATCCCCGCCGATTCGTTCCAATTCTCATCCCGGCAATCATCTTGTGCAGTGGGCTTCCCTACTGGCTAAATCCCTAGATTTGTTGGCATCATTTGCTAAAGAGCATGGAACTTGTGAAAAAGCCAACTGTTCCCCCGATTTTAGCACCCCTACTCTCTCTGAGACCATTGCAACCTTGGCTACACCGATCTGAACCTAAAAAAAAGATTTTCATTCGCCTCTGTAGTACTATAAGAAATCGGACAGAGGAATCCAGTATTATTATTTTGTGAAAGGTTTTGAATCTGAAGTAGTATAAATGTAGGTCAAGTGTTCCCCGAATTCTAGCATTTCCCTCTCTCTGAGACCAATGTAACCTTATCTACAAAGATTTGAACATGAGAAAGACCTTTAAAGCCTGGGTTCATGTAACAAGAAGTCTTTGGAAGTACTATAAGAAATCTGACACAAGGGAACACAGAAAACCCAGCTGAAAGGAAAACAGAGGACCTTCTGGATTTGCTGTGGTTGCCATATTGCTGCCGTAACATTAGCAATTCATGGATTGATTTTACATCTCGGAGTTGCTTTATAATTATCCCATCTCTACTGCTGTGATGATGCGGCACGGGTTATGGGTTAATTTGTGAGTCGCTGCTCCTGCTGGTGTTTCAGAGTCATTAGGAAGACATTCTTGCCTTTGGCTCAGTAGAGCTGCTAGAGAGTCTGTTGAGCCTTGATGAGGCTTATGGATATCTCTTGGCCATTGTTGTTTTAGCTAACATGTCTTCTCAAATGCAACCCCCCCACCAACAACACATTATTTCTAAATATAGAGCTCACTGCACACAACCATTGGACAATACTACTGGAGTGGATATTATAAAGTGTCATTTTAATGATGCTACAAGAAAAGAACGATGGCCTTCCCCCCTGGAGCAGGTGCTTAGGAATCATGTGTGGGCTCCCTTCCAACTCCCCATACCCTTCAGGTCATTGTTAATTAAAAAAGGATGAGACACTTTGGCCAAAGGCTTTCATATATACACTGCCACAGCTGTGCAGTAACATGTTCCATAGAGTGAACTGTGGTTGTTCTTGGATGTCCCTGTGTGACAATGGCTCCAAAGAAAGCTTGAAATCACGAGAAATCCTACGTTTCTCACTAGGTTACTCACTTTTCATGCAGTCCTTGTGAGGTCCTTCAACCTATAAAATTGCCAAAATTTGGAGGTTTTGCCTAAATCTGACCAAATCAGGCAATTGTGCTTCATGCTTGTGTAATGTGTGTTAATATAGCCACTTGTAGTCTTCATAGGCAATGCTCCAACAGGGTGACAACCATGGAATACAACTGCAAGACAGGGACTCCCCACAGGTCACAAGCACCAAACAAATCAGACATTGGTTTTAACTAAATAAAATAAAGAAATGGTTGCACTCTGAATTCCCAAAAAACTTGCTTGATGTACCTTTGTTGCCACAAGTGTATCAGACAAACACAGGATAAGCAGTTGACCAATTTGCTCCAATCATAGCTGAGGAGAAAACCTCCTCAGTTATATAGACAGGGGCTGAAATGTCGGAAGCAATTGCAGCCCCTGACGACCCCAATTGCTCACTTTGACCAGCCTCCCTAGGCTTTTCAGGGGGGGGATGGTGTTGCAGAGGGAGGGTCCTTAGAGCCTGAGGGCGACCCCTTGGTTCCCTTGTTTGTGGTATTTGTACCACCCCCTCTGGTCATAGTGCAGAGCACAAACGCAGAGGTACTACCAAAAGAATGCACCCACTGCTGAGCAAATAGTCCAGGAACTGCCACTGCTATTAATGCTCAGCCTGATGCAAAGTAAACGTGCCCCGGGAATGCCTGTGTCACCAGCACTCACATGCCTCCTGTCTGCTCTGTGTCCCTCCTTCAGCTGTATGCACCTGAAAAAAGTGCACTTTATAGCTTTACACAGCCCGCGTTGTGGACGCAGAATCACACCAATGCTGCTAAGCCCCGCCCCTTCTTCCGACCACGCCCCTCCTCTTTTTCAAAGAGACTGTTTTCCCGTGCGAGCGGGGCTTTGATCCGACCGGATCGCATGGAGGAGGGCTGGGGTGGAGGAGAGGAGGAGAGCTGCTGCATGGAGAACCGCCGTAATGGCAGCGGGATCAGATCTTCACCACTCACGGAGGGCTCCGTTAAAAAAACCTTCAGGGACTGGGGCTCCTTTTTATCAGGGGATCCACATCCCTGGGCCTGTAAAGCACACCGCCAGGAATATGGCTGAAAAAAACCAAACACTGGATCCCGGGGTCCAGCTCTTTAAAAGGTGAAGCGTTATAGGCAAAACCTCATTTCTTCCGACACGAGGCCCAGGTACCATTCATTTCGGCCTGGAAAAGACACTTTGAACAGACCCGGTTGCATGGCTAGCCCCAGCAAGAAGGAGCTCAGCACAGCACATCTTTACTCGTGACCAACACCTAAGACACTGGCGAAAAAAACTGAGGTACTCCCGGTAAGGGGAGGGGTTATATGGGGAATTGAACTTCCTGTCTAGGGTGTGCCAGTGTCCATCACCAGAAGGTGCCATATAACCCATACAGTATTTACTGTGGCTCTGTGTCCCGTGATGTACGATAAAGAAAAACAAACATTTATACTCACCTTAGGTAGATTCAGCATCAGATCTGCAGTGAGTTCTCCCCCCCTCAGCAGAGAGCAGTCACTGTCAGTCACTGGCTCTTTGCCCTGCCCCACCAGCAATTACTGGAGCGCTGAGCTGTGGATGGGGCGGAGGGCTGGCTCAGGCTCTCAGCGGATCAACGGGTGCTGGTTGAGGAATCTTGGTGGATCCCGACCATATAGTAGGTATCTTTTCCCGAGCCTGGACCAGCTGAGTGATGTCAGCCAACAGCAGGCTTCAGCCCACTGTCGGCTGAAAAGAACAAACTGCACTCTTGTGATCCATAGGAGAAGTATAGCCAAAAAAGCTTTGGATTCTCCTTGAGGCTGCACCTGAGCGTTTCAAAGTCACGCGCCCCAAAGAAGCTCATGTTCTTTTTTGAGCTTGGGGTGTTTTTCAGCCATTTCGCTTCAGGTGACAAAACGCTCAGATGTGAACAGGTGGCATTGAAATGAATGGGATTTTGTTTGTTGGGCATTTTTCAGGCGTTTTATAAGCTGAAAACGCTCAGGTGCGAATGCAGCCTTAAGGACTGGCAAGCTGTAATGTGTTACAATCCACACTTTTAGCCCCCTCTGTAGAAACTTCTACTACTGTAACATTTCCATTTACTAGAAATATATATATATATATATATATATATACACTTGTGGGGGAGAACCGCACTCTGCTTACGATTTAGTGCCAGCAATCAGGTCTTCCCACCGACCTTGTATATAGAAAAAGAGTCCAAGAGGTTGCTGCACTTAAAAATTTCTTTGCTTTATTTCACAAATTGTTCAGTAGGGATTTACAAAGCAAGTATAATCCAAAATCACAGGCACGATACGTCTCGGGCTAGTCAGCTTACGCCCTTCCTAAGATCCATTGAAGCACATATATATATATATATACACACACATATACATATACATACACACACACACTGTATTTAGCTATAAAGTAGAAAAGTGGTGCATGCTCTATAAATAACGTAAATAAATAAAAAAAAGGCCATACATTCCCAGAAATAGACAGAGAAGTATGCATTTAACAGATCCTAAAAATACATTCTACCACACATTAATAATTCATCTAGAAGTAACACTGGACCCCGGAGGCGTTTAATTCAGAGAGCTTTTTAGTCTGACGCTGAGCTTGCACCCATCTGAAAAACAAATGCTCCACAATTCCTGCAAAAAAATAAGGGGGGGGGGGGGGTTTAACCTTTTGATGACCGGACAGGGAGAAACCTAGCATGTCAATATAAATGCTAGCTCTTGGTGTGGCACTGAAAGGGTTAACCTGGAAGACAAGTGAAAGCGATTGGAACATCAAGGCGACGATTAAAGCGGGCAGGGCTGCGGCGGCTAAAAATAAATCCAAATCGTGCAACAATTTTCTGTTTATGAAGATCAAACAAGCCAATTTTCAGCAAGAGGGGGAAACCAGAAAAAAAAAAAAAAAGATAAAAAAGTGAAGGACTCCATCATAAGATTCTGGTTTCCAAACGGTTGGCATGTTTCCACGGCAACTAGAACACATTCAGTTTATTGTGCTGGGGTCCCAGGAGCATCAAGAAGGGGGGGGGGGTTGGGAACCTGCAGATTCGAGGAAACATGAATTAATGGTTTACTGGGCAATTACCTAACCTGAAGACGTCCGAAAGTAACACGACTTGTTAATTGTCATAAAATCGATGTCACAGGCTCGGTCACATTGGATTTTGCCTTCAAGTCAGCACTGAGGTGTTTAGCTTCAATCTATTAGGATACCATTTAATAATGTATTTACAACCACAAAATATGCATATAGTAAAAAAAAAAAAAAAAACAGAAAGAAAAATCAGGAATAAATACAGAAAATAAGGCAAGATGATGTACTTCTAATGCGGTTACCATGTATATGCATTATGAAGTAGAGATGACCAAGGAGACCAGGGTAGGTGATGTTTGGTGACTATGCATTGCAAAGCACATGTAAACCCAATCAATAAAATCCTATAGAAGTTAGTAGAAATGTAAAAATGAAGTTCAAATATTTTTGAATATGCAACTTCCATAAAAAGTATACCTGGTATAAAAGGTTTATCTTTTATACATAGACCAATATTTTTCCTATAATATATTTATTTTATTTTATTTTTTTTTTTATTTTCTTTCCTCCTCTTTACTCCTCATTTCTATTACTATATCTATATCTAAGGACACCTCTCAGGGGTCCACAAATTTATTCTCCCTTTTAAAATAAATACAGATTTTTTTCTATACAAAGCTAGAGTATTTCCAAATAATTTATCAATATAACAATAGGTCGGATACGAAACCACCTTGGTGGCCTTACCAGTAAATACTCTATTATTGAAGTCAATTATTCACTGTTATATGAAACTTATGTACAAATGTTAATATGATTGTACCAATGTTATTTTCAAACATTAATAAAAGCTTTTTGTTTAAAAAAAAAAAAAAAGGATTAAAAAGTATACCTGGTGATCTTGGTATAGGATGACAACAATCTGCTCATCTCCTCATAGTCATGCCCCGTACACACGGTCGGACTTTGTTCGGACACTCCGACAACAAAATCCTAGGATTTTTTCCGACGGATGTTGGCTCAAACTTGTCTTGCATACACACGGTCACACAAAGTTGTCGGAAAATCCGATCGTTCTAAACGCGGTGACGTAAAACACGTACGTCGGGACTATAAACGGGGCAGTAGCCAATAGCTTTCATCTCTTTATTTATTCTGAGCATGCGTGGCACTTTGTGCGTCGGATTTGTGTACACACGATCGGAATTTCCGACAACGGATTTTGTTGTCGGAAAATTTTATATCCTGCTCTCAAACTTTGTGTGTCGGAAAATCTGATGGAAAATGTGTGATGGAGCCTACACACGGTCGGAATTTCTGACAACAAGGTCCTATCACACATTTTCCGTCGGAAAATCCGACCGTGTGTACGGGGCATTAGTGTTAATATTGATGTCAAATTTTGATTTAGTTTGAGCCTAGTATGTGCAGAACACCGGGATGGGACTGCCTTCCTGTGCACATCCCATGCAATGTCTGAGCGGTGCTATTTGAGCCATACATTTTGCAAGGCTCAAATCGCATCGCAACTGCACCAAAATGGTGATGCGTTTTTGCGTGCTTTATGCAGAAAACGCACTACAGTTCATTCAACGTGGTTTCCTATGGGACACGTTCACATCTATGCTTTTTTTTTTTTTCAGGCACTGCATTTTTGTAAAGGTTCTGTGAAATTTTTAAATGCAAAAAGGTGCTTTTTTTTGGTTCAATAGATTTCAACAGAAAAACTACAGAAAAGCATGTAGTGTGTTTTTGTTGTGATTTGCGTTTTTAAATCCGCCCAACAACAAATTGGGCAAAAATAAATGCTTAAATTATGCAAAATTAAAGTTGTGGCAAAATCGCGCGTGCAAAAAAACACGCAAAATGCATGGTAAAAGCACTGCAGAAACTGATCAAAAGAAAACTGCATATATGTGAACTGAGCCTTAGGCCTGGTTCACACATATGCTTTTTTGAAAAGGGTCAGGGACTTTTTAAATGCATTTGGTTAAAAAAACTTCAATGGACAAGCTGAAGGAAAACATGTGGTGTGTTTTTGTCTGTGATTTTTTAGCGATTTGCGTTTTTTAATCTGACCAACAACAAATTGGACAAAAAAAAAAAAAAAAAAAAAGCATAAAAAAAGGCAAACCATAAATCACAGCAAAAAACTGTGTGT
Organism: Lithobates septentrionalis; assembly: GCA_037952835.1. NCBI lineage: Eukaryota > Metazoa > Chordata > Amphibia > Anura > Ranidae > Lithobates > Lithobates septentrionalis. The sequence continues at coordinate 826,369 of JBBDGP010000881.1, read as the reverse complement.
GCAAAAAAGCAAAACACACAGCAAAAAGCACTGCAGAATTGAGCAAAAGCAAACTGCATAGGTGTGAACCGAGCCTTACATTGGCCCAAGCTGGACCTATGTAACTATGCTAAAAAAATGAATACTAAAAAAAAAAACAAAAAAACCAAAAACCTAAATTTCTGATTTAAAGTAATTCTGAAATGTGCAGCTGAATTTACACTCCAAATAAATGCTCTAAACGGCCTTTAAAAATGGCACATGGGAAAACATTTACATATATTCCATCTAGTGTAAAAGATGCCACACATTGGGTCATGATCATAGAACTAGGTGTCTAACGATCAATGCAATACCCAAAAATGGGAACAATGTGACTGGTCACGATAGGCAACAAGGACAATCTATAGCAAGATAATACGCAGCGGCTGCCGTTCGGATCAAGTTACGGTTTCGCCTGCCGTTCCGCTGTCCACTCTAATTTTCCACCACTGCTGTGGCTTTTAACACTGATTTTGCACCGGTGAAGTTGTCATGAAATTATTCAGAACTTGTGTATGCTTTTAACTTTCATTTTTTGGAATAACTATAAATTTTTGGACCCAATAACTAGCCCCGAATATGACCCTTTGTTGCCATAGTAGCCGGGTAGTCTTTACCTGGGCCTTTTCTGTATGCCTAGATTGGTTGGCTACGGTGACAACACCCACCTGTGGTGAGTGGTATAAGGGTAACTATAGTTAATACCACAACTTGGATATACCTTAATAGGACCCGTTACTCCTCTTTTGTGTCAGTGTTGTAAAAGTACTGGTAATCCGTGACATCACAAAGGGCCAAGAAGTGTTTTCTAATAAAGAGAAATGCTGCATTTTCATCAATAATATTGGAGGCAGTTGCCGAGTTTGCTGTATGTGTCTCATGAGAGCATTTTAAGAGCTATTAGAGACCATATGGGAATAACACTACAGGAGCTGGTTTTATGAGTTCAGTGACCCCAAATGGCTTATCTTGCACGGTCAGATCTTTGTGACACATGACCAATCCTGTAGGGAGATGTTATGGGCCAGTAAAGACCAAGAACTCAGTAACCAGAACTGTGTCTCTACAGACTGTCATTTATAGCACAGTCATGTGACAAGATATTCGGATTCTCAGAACAGAGGAATCAGGACAAACAATTGCTTGACCATCTTTGTAGATGTACTCCAAATATAAAGTAATTGTATGCTGAAGAAACATCAGACAAATTAAACCAATAGAAAGAGGGGTGGGAGAGAGAAAAGAGTTATTACCGTATTTAATCGACATATAACACACACTTTTTTCCCCTTAAAATCAGGGGAAAATCGTGGGTGCGTGTTATACGCCGATCCCCACTGTCTGGAGGAGCGAGCGCCGCTGATATACACAAAGCCGAGTGCACAGTGTACTCGGCTAGGCTCGGCTCCGCTCGCAGTCACACCATTGGACCTGTGCTATGTCCACCAAGGGGTGGGACTGTGAGAGGAGCCGAGAGGAGCAGAGCACACAGGACATCCAGCTCTGTGTATCTCGACGGCGCTAATTTTAAATGATAAGGGTGCAATGACACTGGGCAAGGATGCAGATGAACACTGATCATTCTGCGATGATGGACAAGGCTGCAGATGGACACTGATAAGGCTGCATTGATGGGCATTTAAATGTAAGGTTTTTTCCTTAAACTTTCCTTCTAAACTTGGGGTGCGTGTTATATGCCGGCAAGTGTTATACGCCGATAAATACGGTATATTGTCCTAGGATTTATTCCTTCCACCCCTCAATCCAACCAATAAATAACGCTTCAGTAGCTTTGGCGATGCTTTATTTGGTCCTGCCAATAATGTATATTTGAATTTTTCAGGGTGAGGGAGAAGAGTGAGACAGAGCGCACATTGCAGAGAGAGCGCATCATAAAGAAAGAGCACAAAACAGAGAAGGAGAAAGTGCAAAAAGAGAAAGTGAGCTCAAAAGAATAAGACAGAGTGACCAAGAGAGCATAAGAGAGCATGAAAAAGTGCGCAAAAAGAGTGGGAGCAAGAGAAGCAGTGGCTGCGAAAGACAGACTGGTGACAGTGAGTGCGATAGAGCGCAAATGAATGGAGAGATTGCAACAGAGTAACAGTACAAAAGAATAAGAAAGAGCATGAATAGGAGAGAGAGCGCGAGTGAAAGGATAAGAAAGCGAGTGGAAAAATAAGGAGAGAGCGCGAGTCAAAAAATAAGGAAGGAGAAAGCGTGAGTGAAAAGAATAAGAGGGAGAGAGCGCGAGTGAAAAAGAATAAGAGGGAAAGAGAGCGCGAGTGAAAGAATAAGAGGGAAAGAGAGCGCGAGTGAAAGAATAAGAGGGAAAGAGAGCGCGAGTGAAAGAATAAGAGGGAAAGAGAGCGCGAGTGAAAGAATAAGAGGGAAAGAGAGCGCGAGTGAAAGAATAAGAGGGAAAGAGAGCGCGAGTGAAAGAATAAGAGGGAGAGAGCACGAGTGAAAGAAGAAGAGGGAGAGAGCACGCAAGAAAATAAGAGAGCGGACAAAAGAGTAGGAGAAAGGAAAAAGAGTGGCCACAAAAGAGAGTGCGAAAAAGAGTGAGTCGAAAGAGAGAGCGCAAAAGAGTGGCCGCAACAGAGTATATGTAAAAAGGATGAGAGAGAAAGCACAAGAGAAAAAAAAAAAAAAAGAAGAAGGAGCATGCGCAAAAGAAAGCTCAAGCAACAGCAAAGCTTTAAAGACCAGGAAGTGAAGTTACCACTACCTAAACAAAATTTATGCATTAAAGTGATTGTAAAGGTTTATTTTTTTTTAAACAACATATGTCATACTTGCCTCCTCTGTGCTAGGGTTTTGCACATAGTGGCCCCGATCCTCCCCTTCTGGGGTCCCTCAGCGGCGCCCCTGGCTCCTCCTCTTCTCGAGTGCCCTCACAGAGAGCCGCATTCCATGGGGGCACTCGTGCGGGCGCGCTCCCAAGTCCTGCTGCTGTGTCCATTGACCCACCGCCAATGGCTCCTGCTATTATCAATCTATCCAATGAGGACCTGAGACAGCTGCTGAAGCTGCTGTGATCGTCCCCGTTACTGGAACGATCAGGTTCAGGTAAATAAAAGGGGGGCTGCTGGACTACAGATGGTTTTTCACCTTAATGCATAAAATGCATTAAGGTGAAAAACCTTGAGGGTTTACAACCTCTTTAAGGTAAAAAATGTTTAGGCTTTATAAACCACTTTAAAGAGGTGTCCCCCCCCCCAAAAATTTTAAAGTCAGCATCTAAATACCATAGCTGCTGAATTTTAATATTAGAGCACTTACCTGTCCAGGGTTCTCAAAATGTCGGCACCCCAGACGATTTTCCGATCGGCTGTCGGGTGCTGCCACCGCCATTCCCGGAAAAGGGAACCCGGTGTTCTGACGAGAACTGTCCTCCTATCGGATAGTGTCCGCCCCGTACTGCCCAGGCGCAGCGCTTGCGCAGTACGGAGGAGAAGGAGATGCCGAAAGTGTCCGAAGTTGATCAGCTGACTATCAGCTGTACACGGCGCTTGGGCACTTCTTAGCGATGGCTGTGTAAGAGGGCCCCTCGCGGGCTCGCTTCGCTCGCTGCGCTCGGCAACTATTTATTCTAACTCTATGTCCACTTGGATAGTAGGGAAGGAACCTGGACATAGGGTGAGAATAAAAGCGCAGGCGCCGTGTACAGCTGATGATCAGCTGTTGAACTTCAGGGACTTTCGGCGTCTTGTTTGTCCTCCGTACTGCGCCTGCGCAGTACAGGGCGGACACTATATGATAGGGGACAGTATTCGACAAGACACTGGCAGTGAAGCCTTTAGGCTGTGCTTTCTAATTGGCCAGGTGGCGGAGGAAAGAGGAGGGGGGCCAAACTTCCGAGGGACGGGGACATCTCCGGAAGTGGGGGAAGGGAGACCTGTTAAAAACAGGTCCTCCTTCCCCCCGGAAAGGTGCCGAATGTGGCATCGGAGGAGGAAGAAACCGATAAGCAGAAGTTCCACTTTTGAGTGGAACTCCACTTTAAGGACACTGTTGACTTCACAGCCAACAGCCTCCTAGCAACCAGTGATGCTGACAGCGAGTGGAGCCTGATGGGGAAGTAAAGATACTAGTTGCCCAACAGGTTTCCACTTTCCTTGTGAATGACAGCAAGCAGTGGGTGGACTCTATAGTCAATAGCGGGCTGTCTATTAGCTATGGATCCACCCACTGACTAATGTCAATCACAAGAGGACACCTGATGGGGTAACGGTGTCTCTGAACTAGTGTCTCTAAATCTCCAACAGACTCCACCAACCCAGCATCAAAATCCTCAATTGCTGTGCTTTCTGTGTGCTGTATTGAGTGTCCTTCAGTCTCAGTGCGCTTCCCCGCATGGTGCGTGCCCCCGATTCATATGCCCATATACAACAGCTACATGAATTTGTCGTGCGGAGGCAAATCTTAGACACTCTTTATAAACTCCCATGACTGTTTACCAGGAATGCTGGGACAAGCTTGGCCAACTGGCAACTTTAGATTCCACCAATCTGTGGCCAGCTCAGTATCGTGAAAATGCTTTAATGGAGTTTTGTAAAAACACTTTAGAAGTTGTCATCAGTTACGAAACCCGCTCTCTCTGACCTGACATTCATAGTGTAAGATTTGCAGGCAATTAGGAACATGAGAAACTGTCATGAAGAGTCCCAACATTATAATTATGAGATATTTTAAGCTGCACGTTTCAGAACATGTCACTTTCATCATTACTTTCCTGGGGAAGAGTCATTATCACCACTCAGACAATTCTAAAAATACAGCCAGTTTTGTCATTTTGTCAGCACTGCAGAGAGGTGACCGAATCCTCCCAGACTTGTAAAGATTTCAAAAACCAAACAGCTGATGATTAAACATTTATTCCAATTGAACTGAGTAAAGATGTTTTCATTCAAGTCGGCCCAAATTAGAAAAAAAAACTGAAATTGCAAGGGGCAAAACACATCTACTATCGCCAGATAAATGTGCCAAGTCTGTAGGTGAATTATGTTCTGATTCCCAAACGAGTATGTCCTGTATGTGGTAAGGCTAGTGTATATATTAACTGGAAAACCTAATCTGTGAATTAGTAGACAAGCCACAAGCCAACACAAAACTATTGGATTAATGCCTAAAAGTGTCTTTTGCCATTTAGAAAAAAAAAGAAGTGCACCTTGTAAAGAAAAAAATACTCACCTTTTCCACCACCTTTGCTGTCGATCTTGACTCTCTTGAAGAGCTAAACTTGCTGAGGAGACCGGCCTGGTTTGTTCTCCTGACAGAAGGAACTACAGACCTTGGTGGGGAACCAGCAATCAGATTCTATGGACATTGTTTCTCTTGAAGAAAGTGAAGATTAAAAGCTCAGGTACTATGAAGTGTGTTGTATGAAAAGGATTCTCTGGTCATTGTAGCTCTTAATGAAAGAGCAGATTGGTCATTCAGGTGCTGGGAAGTGTGTTGGATGAAAAGGATCCTGAGACCAAAGCTCTTGAAGGTGGTGAAGAATGATGGCTCAGGCACTGGAAAGGGTCGCGGATAAAGAGGGTGCTCTGCACATTGTAAGTCTTAATGAAAGAGAAGATCGATTGTTCAGGTGCTGCAAAGTGCGTCAGATGGAAAGGATTCTTCCGACACCAAAGCTTTTGAAGAAAGTGAAGATTGATGGCTCAGGAGCTAAGAAGAGTGTTGGATGAAGAATATTCTCTAGCCATCATAGCTCTTGAAGGACATGACAATTGACGGCACAGGCGCTGGGAAGCTTATCAGATGTAGAGGATACTCTGGACATCGTAGCTCTTTAAGAAAGTGAAGGTTGACAGCTCAAGCGCTGGGAAGGGCATTGGATAAAGAGGATTTTCTGGACATTGTAGCTCTTCATGAAAGAGAAGAATGACAGCTCAGGCACTGGGAAGGATATGAGAGGAAGAGTATTCTGTGGACATTGTAGCTTCTGAAGAAAGTCAAGACTGGCAGCACAAGCACTGGGACAGGCACATATATCATTGTGAAGAAAACAACTATGATTTCATACCACGCTAAACCATTAAAGTGTAATAACAAATAGTGGTAAGTAATAAGTAAATAATAATGTAAAAGTCCAATAATCCACCACAGATGATGCCACATAGAGTGCCGATAACTTCTTCAAACGTGACAATGGAAAAACATAAAGTGCGTCTCCTTCCACCAACTTATATATAATATTGATAATATTTTATATTTATTTATATATATATATATATATATATATATATATATATATATATATATATATATATATATATATATATATATATATATATACTACTCACCGGACGAATTTGATACCCAGGAAGTCAAAATCAGCAGAACAAACGAATATCCAGAAACAGCAGCTCAGAAATTAGCACGATAGCCGAATGGATATGGTGTAAATATCAAGACGACAAGAACAGAAGCTCCTCATAGTGCAGTACCGTTAAAAAGGTAATTAAAATTACAAGATGCACTTACAAGCATAAGATGAAATCACGTTCAAAGGAAATGGCAGGGACGCCGTCCGCGTTCCAACGAGTGGCGGAAGTGACGTGGCACGTATCACGGGACCCGACGTGTTTCGTCAGCAACGTCTGACGTCATCAGGGGTCATGTCATATAATTCCAGGGTGCGCAGGTGAGAGGGTTTTTTATTAAATCCCTTTTTTTCCTTAGGCAAGTATATGACTCCTTTAGAGGAGTACCATTCTTTTGCAATATCTCCTTTTGCGACAGGGTCGTTTTAGGAATTACATGCACTTTACACATTTCTCTCTATGTTACATAAGAAGTAAAGCATGGACTGATGTGCATAATTCAGTGTTCACTGTACAGTGCTGCTGCATATGTTGGTGCATGCCAATGTAGATTTATCAATATGGCTTAAATGTTTGAAAATAGGACTAGAAAATGGTCACTAGAAAAACTTACTCTTTTGTGATTATCCCGCGGGGGCCAGACGCAACCACAATTTTTGGGTCCACCCCATTTGTATCCATTCCGATAGAATTGTACCCTTTACCAATTCTCTGTACACATTTGTTTCCCGTCTATCATATTCATCTATTGATCTATGTATTTATATCCACTTATTGATTAATGCATTTTTATACTCATCATGCGTTTGAGTTGCATTCTCTTGCCATGTGCCCATACTGTATTTTTAGCTGAAATTCTGTCTCTTTATATATATATATATATATATATATATATTTTTAATATTTATATTGTCTGTACATATGTGTGTGCTTGTGTATGTGTGTATATATATGCACACATATTTATATATGTATATATATATATTTTTTTTTTTCTGATCTCTGTTCCACCTAGAACGCTTGTACGTGGACTGGTATGGAACACAGAAAATCGTATTTCCCATTTCAGGCCATCTTTTCCAACTAGCCATTATGTTGATGTACATATTTTGGCCTACTGGCCCATAGAGACTGCGCCCTGGTTCTCAAAGGCTCTGATGAAGAGGTTATCCTCGAAACGCGTCAGCCAATTCTAAACACCCGCCTCAATATGGGCTCATGATACTTTTAACCCATTTTTAATTCTAAATTTCCATGTTTTTTATATTTTGTTACCGGTTTGTATTGATACATAGTATTGGCATTATTTAATTGCTTTTATTTGCTTCTGAATACATTTTATACGTTTTGATGTGAGCAATTGATCACGCGCCCTTCATCCATCACTCTCCATATAGCCATACCTGACCACCCCGGGGTCAATTTCTGGGCAGCGGGACATGCAACACCATCTTTTTTAGCTTTGCTATAGCTCCCAATACTACTTTTCTCAAACCCAAACAGACCCTCACAAGCGCAGGAGTAATCTTTCCTTGTCCACAATTTGCATGCCAATGTAGATTTATCAATATGGCTTAAATGTTTGAAAATAGGACTAGAAAATGGTCACTAGAAAAACTTACTCTTTTGTGATTATCCCGTGGGGGCCAGACGCAACCACAGTTTTTGGGTCCACCCCATTTGTATCCAAAATGTGGCGAGCCGCTGGGCTCATACGGAATCTGCAAACAGAAAACAAATGGACATGTAGATATCAACAGATACAAAACAATACATCATAAGCACTCAAACAAACCAAACATGTGCCACTCTTCGCCATTCACTTTCATGAATACAGTGCGATCGTTTGTATTTTTACAAGCTCTAAAATATTTTTTTTTCTTTTGCTTTGGATAGAGCAAGGGAAGATTAGGCCCTCTGCCAGGTTGCATTCATAGAGTGCTGGACCCAACACAGGAGGGTTAAGACTTAAAGTGTTACTAAACCCACAACAGTAAAATCAGTCTGTATATGCAGTAAAACATGCTTGTTATACTTACTGTGGAACCTAAGGGGTTAATCCTCTGCATTGTGTAAAAAAACCCTTTGATCCCTTATGCACAGATCCTCTACCTCTTGCAGGGTCACTCTGAGCAAGGCCAGATAAGACACAGAGCAGTCCCCCTGCACATGCTCAGTTTGGTCTCTATTGCTGGAGAGAATATTTCCTTGTTGAGCTGAGCTTTTCAGGTCACATGGTATTGACATCACACATGTGGGCGTGTATATAGATCCTAATAGACAGCCCAGTCCCTCCCGCCTCCATGCCCAGTAACTAAAAAAAGAACACAGTGGGTGGGATGTCACATCTTGATTGATGGATGATCCACCTCCCATAAAAGCATGGAGGACACAGGCTGTAGTGAAAATCTCCTCCTACCTGAACACTCAACACTGGGGCAAACCCTGCAGTTTATCACATGACCGTGGTATACAGACCAGTCAAAAAGGTATATAGTGGCAGTATTTTAATGTAAAAAGATTTATAAGCTCTGGGCACTGCAGGAGGGCAGATGAACTATTTTCATATTACTGGGTTTAGTAACACTTGAAGATCTAAATTTTAGGAGCAGCTCAGTATCAGCCAGAGCATCCTTGGGGGTCTCCAGAGCAGTCTAAAAAGTGTGGATAGAACGAGTGCAGCACAGGAATAGTACATCCACTAAAACTTTATTTGGCATTGCAGGAGGTCATGAGAAAAAGCCAGCGTGTTTCAAGGCTCAATACTCCCCTTTCATAAGGCTTCAGATGCTGATAGTAAATAGGAAAAATACTGGACAATAACTTGTAAAATAAAAGGATACGTTTTTTCAAGTTTGGGTCACAAAATTCCCACAGACACTCAGTCATGTGGAACGAAAGGGTGGGGAACTCCATATTACTCCATGATTAAGCGCTGGTATGTGTGAAATGTACTAGATTCTACCCACTTACTGTAACCAGTTTTTATAGAATAATGGAATTTGCATCAATTTTACGAGGGCCAGCAACCTGGTGTTTGCTAATCTATATAGAACTTGATATATCGCATGTGTGCGATGTCATCCAGGAGGTGTGTCTGCACCGACAGTGGTCTGCTCCTCTCCCCCATGCATGGAGTCAGCTGTCTTTCCAGCTAGCAGCAGCATGCATCTCATCCAGCTTGGCCGGGCTTTCTGCACCACTCCAGTGCCTTAAAGCAGATTAAGCATATATAAGATGCCCATGCATAGCACTACATGTTTTCCCCTCCACCCCTGTTTGTTAATGCATTTTATACATCTTCTATTATTAAATTGGTTACACAAATTCACTACACTGAGCATTTTGCACTGGATTTCTTTTTTTGTCTTTTTACAGAAGTCCATATTAATACCCATGGTTTTGGAAGGGGACATCCAACAAGTTTATTTAGATGTAATGTTCAGGTGTCTACCCAAACCTTCTGCCATATAGTGCATGTCTGTAGTCACCAAGGGGTTTATTTACTAAAGCTGGAGAGTGCAAAATCAGTCTCACTTCTGCATAGAAACCAATCAGCTTCCAGGTTTTAGTGCCAAAGCTTAATTAAACAAGCTGGGGTTTCTCTGCAGAAGCGAGTCTGATTTTGTACTCTACAGCTTTAGGCCCCGTTCACACCTGAGTGATTTTCTGCTTGAAGCTTGGATCTAAAACGCTCAATAAGCCCTCTCATCTCCTCCTCCCATGCTCATCTCCAGGATTTCTCCAGAGCCTCTCCCATCCTCTGGAACTCGCTACCTCCATCTATCCGGCTATCCCCTACTCTTGCTACCTTCAGGCGATCCCTGAAAACTCATCTCTTCAGGAAAGCCTATCACGTCTCCAACTAATCTCCTACCACTTCCACCAGCTCATTCCCCACAGTTACAACCTTTTGTACCACCTGCCCCACCCTATTAGATTGTAAGCTCTTCTGAGCAGGGCCCTCCTAATCCTCTTGTATTTTATAGTATTATAACTGTATTGTCTCCCTTTAATATTGTAAAGCGATGCGTAAACTGTTGGCGCTATATAAATCCTGAATAATAATAATAATAATAGAAAGCCAAATCCCATTCATTTCAAAAGCCCCTGTTCACATACAGTGGCATAACTAGGGTTGGTGTCACCCGATGCAGAAAAAATTGGTGTCACCCCCCCCTCCACCAACTGTAGTCCCCCTCAGTACAGACCCCCCTCCCGCAGTATAGATCCTCCTCCTTCAGTACAGACCCCCCCCCACTAAGTACAGACCCTCCTCCCACAGTACAGACCAGAAAAAGAAATGACTCCTGCGCACAAGTGGACAACCAGACAGATGGTACAATGACACAGGCCTTGCTGCCCTCAAGGATGGGGAATCCTAGTAAACAAGAAAATAAGAAGGAAAAGGGGGCGCACCAGCCATGTGCATTATCTTTTGTAAAATAATTTATTGAATAAAATGATAAAAGAAATTACTCACAAGCAGTTGTGGAACAAGGTGCAATGTAAAACAAGCACGGACTAGCATCAAACGGTTCTATGATGAGCAAAACCTTCCAAAGGTCTTGGAGGAACATACAAGCATCACTACCGGCTGACACGTTTTGCAGGGAACGTCCCTTCTTCATCAGAGCTCAGCAGTCGCTTCGACTTCAACTTCGGAAGGTTTTGCTCATCATAGAACTGTTTGATGCTAGTCCGTGCTTGTTTTACATTGCACCTTGTTCCACAACTGCTTGTGAGCAATTTCTTTTATCATTTTATTCAATAAATTATTTTACAAAAGATAATGCACATGGCTGGTGCGCCCCCTTTTCCTTCTTATTTCCCACAGTACAGACCTCCCCCTCCATCAGTATAGATACCCCCCTCCATCGGTATAGACCCCCCCCTTTAGTGCAGACCCCCTAAATCAGTATAGACCCCCCCTCAGTGCAGACCCCCTCCATCAGTATAGATCCACCCCATCGGTATAGATCCTTGTCAGAGCAGCCCCCCTCCATCAGTATAGACCCCCCTCAGTATATGTGCTAGTAGAGCCCCCTCTCCCCTCCCATGGGGCCCCCCCTGCACATGTCCATCTACATTAGAATGAACTGTACAGACCTCAGAACAGCACGGGATATGCACAGCGGCGTGTGCCCCTCCTCGGACTCCCTCCTTTTGTGTAGATGTAAACAGAGGAGGTGAAGGTGGCTTCGGTCCACCCCGCTGAGGGACACAGCCGGCTAGATGTGAAAGACACAGATCAGTGTAGGGGTGCGGACCGTGCGGTGTTAGCTGTGCCGCTTCCCACAGGTGTCATTCCTTTGGCAGGAGCCACCCGGTGCGGCTCAACCCCCCTAGCGACGCTACTGTTCACATAGGTGTGTTCTGTCGTCTGAAGCAAAACGCCCGTTACTCAAAAAAGTACATGAGTTTTTTTTTTTTTTTTGGCAGATTACAAGCTTTTTTTCTGTCCCTATACAGCTGTGGCCAAAAGTTTTGAGAATGACACAAATATTCATTTTCACAAAGTCTGCTGCCTCAGTGTTTATGATGGCAATTTGCATATACTCCAGAATGTTATGAAGAGTGATCAGATGAATTGCAATGAACTTAATCCCATAAAAAAAACATTTCCACTGCATTTGTGAAGAAGGCTTCAGGGAGCCCAAGAAAGTCCAGCAAGCACTGGGGCCGACAGTTGATTCAGCTGCAGGATCGGGGCACCACCAGTGCAGAGCTTGCTCGGGAATGGCAGCAGGCAGGTGTGAGTGCATTTGCACGCAAAGTGAGGAGAAGACTTTTGGAGAATGGCCTGGTGTCAAGAAGGGCAGAAAATAAGCCACTTCTTTTCAGGAAAAACATCAGGGACAGAATGATATTCTGCAAAAGGTACAGGGATTTATCTGATGAGGACTAGGGTAAAGTCATTTTCTCTGATGAATCCCTGATTGTTTGGGGCATCCGGAAAGAATCTTGTCCGGAGAAGAAAGGGTGAGCGCTACCATCAGTCCTGTGTCATGCCAACAGTAAAGCCTCCTGAGACCATTCATGTGTGGGGTTGCTTCTCAGCAAAGGGAGTGGGCTCACTCACAATTTTACCTAAAAACACAGCCATGAATAAAGAATGGTACAAAAACATCCTCCGAGAGCAACTTCTCCCAACCATCCAAGAACAGTTTGGTGATGAATAATGCCTCTTCCAGCAGGTAGAAGGTAAAAGTGATAACTAAGTGGCATGGGGAACAAAACTTGGAAAATTTTGGTCCATGTCCAATAGGGGTGCAACGGATCAAAAAACTCACGCATCGGATCGATCCTCGGATCAGAGTCACGGATCGGATCATTTTCGGATCAGCAAAAAAAAACCAAAAAAAAAAACCACACAAATCTTGTTACACCCACCGGAGTTTTAGATTTAAAAGCTATTTTCAACACAAAACCGAGCATATATGCATAAATACAGTATTTGTAGATCGGACTGTTTAGATGTTAGATTTTAAAAGCAACAGCAAACCTGCTGACCTTACATGGTTGCTAATGTGACAGAACACCTCTGATTTTCACATTTAACATTAAATGTGAAAATCAGAGGTGTTCTGTCACATTAGCAACCATGTAAGGTCAGCAGGTTTGCTGTTGCTTTTAAAATCTAACATCTAAACAGTCTGTCCGATCTACAAATACTGTATTTATGCATATAAGCTCGGTTTTGTGTAGAAAATAGCTTTTAAATCTAAAACTCCGGTGGGTGTAACAAGATGTCCGCTTGCCCCCTTCTCACTCTATCATTACTGTACTGTGCAGGAGTGTGGGGTGTAGCAAGATGGCGGCGACGAAACGTTACTTCCTGTCGAGACAGCGGCCGCTTCCGGGTGTACCAAGATGGCCGCCGCTCCGGAGCTAGGCCGAAGCCGCGGCCTTACCTAAGGCCGAGGCCGCAGAGTGCTCCGCGGATCGCGGGTGTGCTGTTCCGCGGAGGTTGATCCGTACGGATCACGGATCGGCGACGATCCGTTGCACCCCTAATGTCCAAGAAACTACCCAGACCTTAATCCCATTGAGAACTTGTGGTCAAACCTCAAGAAGCAGGTAAACAAAACAAAAAAAACTCCACAAATTCTGAAAAACTCCATTGATTATGCAAGAATGGGCTGCCATCAGTCAGGATGTGGCCCAGAAGTGGATTGCCAACATGCCAGGGAGAATTGCAGAGGTCTTGGGGAAAAAAAAGAAAAAGATCAACACTGCGAATATTGAGTTCCAGTCGTTTTTCAGTTTATTAAAAGTCAGCAGCTACAAAAAGTGTAGCTGCTGACTTTTAATAAACAGACACTCACCTGTCCCAGGATCAGGCGTTGCGGCCTCCCGAAGCTTCGTTCCTATGTATGTGCAGCTGCTGGCTTTATAATTTTTGCAGCGGTGGGCGGACCTCCACTTTAATGCTCTGGATTGAGACACTATAGTAATATATATATATATATATATATATATATATATATATATATATATATATATATATATATATATATATATATATATATATATATATATATATACACACACACATACACACAACCACGTTAAAAGGAAAAATAACAAATGCTCTTTAAGTCCTAAGCATTTTTCAGTGTGTTTTTTTTCTTTTTAATCTCTGCTACATAGCTGCGAAGCTCATCAGACTGTGAAGATCCTGTGGGTAAATGAATATTAAAGAATGCAACTAAACCACATTAGATTATAACTTCCCAGATATGTCTTGACGCAGAAAGCATGATTTTAGTCCATTTTAGCATATATGCCACCAGTGCTGCATAAAAGACAGCGGAGAAGCCACTGGCGGCACCACAGCGCTGACCTTTTCAGTGGGATTATTCTGTTAGCTCGTCTGTCCGAGCTTTGCCGGCGCTGCCCTGGGCTAGCCGGGTCTGTGTCCTGCACAAGAGCGTAATGAAGTAGGAGACAGCTGGACGCGCGTCATTAGAGATGCAGGATTCGTCTCCAGCAGCTGGCTCAGGGCACCAATTAAAATAAACACTTGTGATTCTCACACATCTGAGCGGCCACAAGACAAGTCTGCTGGATTCTGGTGGACAAGGGAAGAAGTGGGTAACTCCTGAGTCCATGACGTTCCTGTGTTGTTACTATACAAAACTACAGACACAGTTGAAGGGTATTGCCTAAGATATAAACAGGCAGATACCTCAATAAAGTGTCATACAGTTTACACAATACTAATGCCCTGTACACACGATCGGACATTGATCGGACATTCAGACAACAAAATCCATGGATTATTTCCGACGGATGTTGGCTCAAACTTGTCTTGCATACACACGGTGGCACAAAGTTGTTGGAAAATCCGATCGTTCTGAACGCGGTGACGTAAAACACGTACGTCGGGACTATAAACGGGGCAGTAGCCAATAGCTTTCATCTCTTTATTTATTCTGAGCATGCGTTGCATTTTGTGCGTCGGAATTGTCCACACACAGTCGGAATTTACGCGAACGGAAATTTTATATCCTGCTCTCAAACTTTGTGTGTCGGAAATTCCGATGGAAAAAGTTCGATGGAGCCCGCACACGGTCAGAATTTCCGACAACGAGCTCCGATCGCACATATTCCGTCGAAAAGTCCGACCGTGTGTACAGGGCATAAAAGTGTCACTAAAGCCACATAAAAAACGATCAATAAATGGTGAATTACATGCTGTTCATACTCACTCAGTTACTGCGAGATTCTGTATTCTGCAAAATCGATATCTCCACCTTCTGTCCATGTTCCCAATTTCGCAGATCGGTGTACGCAGCGTGAGCAGCTCTGCACATGCTCAGTTTTCAGTGAGTTTCTATGCTGAGCATTTCCCCCTTATCACCTCTTCCCATCACAAAGAGGACAAAAAGTCCCCTATGTGATGATTTTTTTTTGGTGACAGGTTCTCTTTAATGAGACAACCGGACCCTGCATGTCTCCCCTGAGCTCCATTGAATGTAATGCAAAGCACATCGCACTGCATTTACATTCTTTCCCGGCCTTCATTGCCGGGGAAACTGTCATCAGGGACCCGGAAATGACATCACACATCACTTCCGGGTCAACTAGAAGGGGAGAAGAGCAGACGTGCGCCACTGTCCTGTCCCCCTCTACCAGGCGGCACCCGAAATGTCGGTCCCGTGCCCACATGTGGGCAAGCAGAGCCCGGGATACATAGCAAGGGGGGCACGCGCAGGGTGTGGGAAGTATTCGGGCGGCAATTTTTTAAATTGATTACAGTGCCATCCTCCACATACAGAAATAGGGGCAATATAAATTAAACAGTGTGTGTTTAGTATTACTGTAGCATGCATTGAACAGGAAAACATATCCGATGATGGGTCTATTTTGAGAGTATATTGATTATGTGTCTAAAAAAAAAAAACAAGCATATACTATATCTTTGTTCTAGAATACTTGCAATGGGAGATTATGAATGGGATAGAATTCAAATGACATTGATTCATACAAAGCTACATTTTCCTGTTTCAGGAAACAGTGCCAGAAGCATATATACAACCACAGCGTTCTTTCCTAACATCATACCCAAGTTTGGCAAGCTGGACAGGAGCCTTCACTGAGGTCGGGGTTGCCTCGGCTGCCACGGGGAGCGAACTTGGTGATGGCAGACTCTGAACGGTCGGAATTTCAACCTGTTTCCAGTCCTGCCCTTCCTCCACGAGAAGCGCAATCAGAGATCCCAGTCTCACATTTTTGCTGCCTTCTACAACCTAAAAAAAAAACAAAGAAAAAAAAAAATCAGTAATGCTTTTATTTAAATATACTCGCAACAGAAACGCGTTTAAGTTTGTTTGGATCCTAGTCCGAACCCACTGGAGCCATCCCACCAGGAAGCTGTCACCGCAAAAAGCGATAAGCGGCCAAAACATTCCCCGCCCCAAAGCTGCTCCTTGTAGACGTGCAGCTGTAGGGAAGGGAATGCCTTGGCCGCTTATGGCTTTGTGCAGTGACAGCTTCCTGGTGGGATGGCTCCGGTGGGTTCGGACTAGGATCCAAAACACGTCTGAGCTCACCTCTACTCATAGCCTTCTATTTGCAGTTACACAAAAAAAGTATCTAAAGTAAAGTTACGTTTACATACCTAATTCATTTGAACAGGTTGCACATGATATAGGAAACAGGAATGCGATGAGCATACATCACTTCCGGTTTCCCCGGTGCCATTTTAAGAAATCTGATCCGATCTTCGGGCGATCAAATGCTTTAAAAGGGCAGAGGAGGGATATGGGGTCCTACTGACCCCAGATCTCTCCATAAAGAGTACCTATCACTGCCGATTAAGGTCACAGGGAATGTTTACAGTCCTTGTGACAGCAACAAAAAGTGCTAAAAAAAAATAAATAAAAAAAATAAAGCAATAGTGTAAAACAAATTTTTATTAAAAATGTGTTTTTTTTTTTAACCACTTGCCGGCCAGCCGCCGTCATATAGCGGCAGGTTGGCTGGATCCAGCAAATTGCTGTAGCTGTACGTCGGCCCCTTTTAAACAGCTATAGCAGACGCACCAGCTGCATGGCAGGGGAGCTAATGCGCGTGGCCCACGGCTGCAATGTTTGTTGGCCACCCGCGATCGCTCCACAGAGAGCCAGAACAGGGATCTGTCAATCCAAAAGCAAACAGATCCCCGTAATGTCAGGGGAGTACATTGTGATCGTCTGTTCCTAGTGATTAAGAACAGCGATCTCTCTGTACTCCCAGTCAGTCCCCTCCCCCCACAGTTAGAAACACCCCCCAGGGAGCACACCTAACCCCTTGATCACCCCCTAATGTTAACCCCTTCTCTGCCAGTGTCATTTATACAGTAATCAGTGCATTTTTTTTATAGCATTTGATCGCTGTATAAATGTCACTGGTCCCAAAAACGTGTCAAAAGTGTCTGATCTGTCCCCCGCAATGTCGCAGTCTCGCTAAAAATCGCAGATTGCCACCATTACTAGTAAAAAAAAAAATTAAACGATAAAAATGCCATAAATCTATCCCCTATTTTGCAGATGTTATAACTTTTGCGCAAACCAATCAATATACGCTTATTGCGATATTTTTTTTACCAAAAAAATGTAGAAGAATACATATTGACCTAAACTGATGAAGAAATTCGTTTTAGAAAAAAATAAATTTGGATATTTATTATAGCAAAAAGTAAAAATTCCAAGTGCAGTCGCTGTAGATCTGAGGGGGACAAGGAAAATAAAAAACAGCATTTAAGCTTGCACATGATAGGAGGATAAAATCAGCAGAGCTTCCCCTCATTTCAGAGCTTCCCCTCAGATCTACAGCGACTGCACTTACAAGTACACTTTCAAGTGTACTTGCAGTGCACTTGTAGTGCAGAGTGGATTTGCCTTTAGTAAATCAACCCCATTGTGTTTTTTTCTAAATTGTCAGTCTTTTGAAGTGGTTAAAGTACCTGTCCCCCCCATGCTCGCACACGTTGGTCCTGCACGCACGCAAACAACCATCGCCCCACACATGTGAGGTATCACCGCGAATGTCAGATCATGGGCAGTAATACCTTCTGTGTAAATCTAAAGTGGTAACCTGTAAAGGCTTTTAAAATGTCACCTATGTATAGTAAAATTTACGCCATTTGTTGCCATTGAACAGATGTGCGCAATTTTAAAGCATGACATGTTTGCTATCTATTTACTCAAAGTAACATCATCTTTTATACTCTACAAAAAAATTGGGTTATGTATTGTGTTTATTTTTGCGCAAATACCGTGCGACATAAAAAATTGCAACACCCACCAATTTATTTTCTAGGGCCTCTGCTTAAAAACACATAAAATATATTTGTGGGAAAAAAGGACGTCAATTTTGTTTGGGAACAGCGTCACACGACCGCGCAATTGTCAGTTAAAGCGACGCAGTGCCGCATCGCAAAAAATGGCCTGGTCATTAAGTGGGTAAATCCTTCCGGTCCTTTAAGTGGTTAAATATAACCAGTGCCCTGTATCCAGTCTATTAAATATAACAGAAAAAAACACAACTACTGCACAGTAAATGTGTTGCAGGTAGAAAAATGGGAAAAGTGTAAATCCAATGAACTTTACGATCCCAAAAGATGATGTAAAATCATGCAATCCTACAGAATGTATTCAAATTTATGACACAGAGCAATCAAACTTGTCTTACAAATAAAATCTAAAATGACATTTGAATACGTTTATTCAGTGGTGAGAGCTGGGAACTTTATCTGATGTATGAAAACGATTGCATTCATCGCTGGAACAAAAACATCTGCAACAATTTGGCATTTGCAGAAAAATGGGGCTTTGTGCAATTTTCTAACCCGTGACATGAAAATAGTTTTTTTTTTTTTCTCCCCCTTCCCCTCCTGTTGTATGGAATATGAATTGAAATGAAAGCAATTAATCCAAATATTCTGAAGCAGAAAAAGATAAAGGAGAACGAATGGGAACATGAGGGGGGGGATGTTACATAAAAGTGCATGGAGCTATTTTAGGTCCCTCAACGCTTAAAATGCAAAGCTTGTCCAAATGAAATTATATGTTGCTGCAAAAATCTCTGGTTTGTCACAATCCCCACTGGGTAATCACACTTCTGTTCATTGGATGCTTAATTGCACATTTCACATGACAAAGTGCTAACCATTTGGATGCCATTAATGTGTTTGCATATGGCTGTGCAATTCACACAGAAGTTGCATCCAAAGCTACAAAACACTAAAACCTACTAGACTTCACAGGAACCTAGGGACAAATGTATTACACTTAACACTGTCTATTAAAAAGTATAAGACCCCTTTCAGAAGGAGCGGATCCGTCCAAGCGTAATTTGCCTGCTCAGCGGGGGGGTCTCTCCACTGATCGCCGCTGAATGACAGGTCCGTGTCCGCTCCGCTATGTAGAGTGGACACGGACACGCTCTCCTCTATGAAGCCATCGGATGGAAACAGGCTGCATGAACGTTTCCATCCCATTATCATCTGATCCGATGGAAGGATGGGGAACCTATCGCCGTACGGCTATTTTTAGCTGACATCCAGAGAACAATGGGTGGTCCGATCGGGTCCACCTGAACAACTACCAGGACTTGATCGGTCCACTGGTGTGAAAGGGCCCCAACTGATCATCTCAGAGAAGTAACCACGGATCTTCTGTGGATGTAGGCTGCCTCAAATCCTTCTGTCTCTCCGTGTAATCCCAGAAAAACGAGATCAGCCATTCTCAACCAGGGTTCCTCCAGAGGTTGCTAGGGGTTCCTTGAACTGTGGCTGATGAACCACCTTTTTGATGGTGCCTACAGAGTTCGAGGTTCAGCATCAATTAGCAAAGCCAGCGGCTTGACGCCAAATTTCTTTTTAGCCGTCTTTAAGGGTGGCATTCTGAGCACCACTTTAAGGGGGACATTCTTCCTATTGGCCACCAGTATAAGGGGGATTGTTCCTATTGACCCCAGATAAATTGGTTTTAGTAAGGGTTCCTCGAGACCTGAAAATTATTTTTGGGGTTCCTCCAGGGTTAAAAGGTTGAGAAAGGCTGGACTAGATGATGAGATCAGGGCTCTGTGGGTGCCAGACCATCACTTCCATGACTCCTTGTTCTTCTTTACACTGAGGATAGTTCTTAGCGACATTCGCTGTATGCATGTTTGGGGTGGTTAATCTGCTGCAGAATAAATTTGGGGCCAATCACACGCCTCCCCGATGATATGGCATGATGGATAAGTAGAGATGGGCTTGGGCCTGTTCGGGATCCTAGTCCCATCCCACCTGCCCGATCCCGCCAGGAAGCCGACACTGCACACCGCTAATCACAGGCAGTGAGACATTTCCCAATCCGCATGTACAGATCAGGAAATGTCTCACTGCCTGTGATTAGCGGTGTGCAGTGTCGGCTTCCTGGCGGGATCGGGCAGGTGGGTTGGGACTATGATCCTGAACACGCCTGAGCCCATCTCTATGGATAAGTATCTGCCTGTATTTCTCAGCATTGAAGACACAATTGATCGGGCAACATTGAGGACCGTAAATGCAGTGGTCAGCCAGGAAAGCTAATACAGCAGATGAAAGACACATCATACTTATGTCCCTGCAACATCGGAAGATGTCCAGCGGTGCAATCAGCACAGAACTGGTGGAAACCAGTGGGACCCAGGTACACCTATCTATTGCCTGGAGAAGTCTGGCCAGAAGTAGTCTTCATGGAAAAATTGCAGCCAAAAAGCCAATGTGGAAACAAGGCTAAGCGACTCAACTATGCATGAAAACATTGGTGCAGAAAAATGGCTGCAGTTACTCTGGACTGATGAGTGAAAATGTGAAATATTTGGCTGTAGCAGGAGGCAGTTTGTTGGCGATAGGCTGGAGAGCAGTACGATAAGGAGTGTCTGCAGGCAACAGTGAAGCTGGGAGAAGGTTCCTTGGGGCTGCATTCCTGCAAATGGAGTTGGAGATTTGATCAGGATCAATGGTGTCCTCAATGCTCAGAAATGCAGGCAGATACTTATCCATCATGCCTTACTATCAGGGAGGCGTGTGATTGCCCCCAAATTTATTCTGCAGCAGGACAACGACCCCAAAAGGTACAGCCAATGTCACCAAGAACTATCATCAGTGTAAAAAAGAACAAGGAGTCCTGAAAGTGATGGTTTGGCCCCCACAGAGCCCTGATCTCATCATCATGGAGTTTGTCTGGGATTACATGAAGAGACAGAAGGATTTGAGGAAGCCGACATCCCTTGAGACCACAAGCATTAGCTGGGTTTAACCCCTTACTTGGTGGATTTTTAGATTGCAATATAGAGACTTTATAGACAGTGATTGTTCTAAACTTGAGGTCACCTAGAGACTATAGCACTCTTATGCTCCGTACACACGATCCGACTTTCCGACAACAAAACCGTGGAATTTTGTTCGAAGATTGTTGGTTCCAACTTGTCGTGCATACACACGGTCACACAAATGTTGGCCAACAATTACGAACGTAGTTACGTACAAGACGTACTACGTGGTTTTTCCGCTCTTTAGCGCCTTTGGGCTCCTTATGCCAATTTCGTTTTAGTAGAAGTTTCGTGAGTGTTGATTCGCGCTTTTCTTTTTGCGTTTTTCATTTAGCGCTATTATTATTGATATCACTTGAAAAAAAAATATAGATTTCATAATTTGCCACGTCACCAATGTTAATTCTCCATTACGAACGCCAGTTTACAAGACCGGCCGCTTCTGCTTCTGAGCATGCGTGAACTTTTGTGCGACGGACTTGTGCACACATGATCGGAAAGTCCAACAAAGTTTTGTTGGTGGAAAATTTGAGAACCTGCTAGCCAACATTTGTTGGCGGAAAATCCGACAACAAACGTTCGATGGAGCAGACACGCGGTCTGACTTTCCGCCAACAAGCTCACATCCAACATTTCCCGTTGGAAAGTCCGACCGTGTGTACGCGGCATTACTGTAAATTTTTTCTTTAATACTGGAGACTGACTAGTTCTTTGCACTGTTTTTTTTTTTTTTTTTTGTAGTACAACTTCACAGCACAGTCCCTCTTTCAGAGGGCAACTAGGGTCCCCGTCAGTATAACAGAGTTGCCATTACAAGGCGTGAGAAGATTAGTGGATTGTGACCAAGACACAAAATTCGATTCTTGATTGCTATACCGTTTGCTGCATATCACTGAGCTGATGAATAGCTGCTATTGACCCAGTCTGAGATTAGAGACAGGTTAGACAATACCGCTGGAAGCAACACGATCAGGCTGGCTGTAGTTTACCAGTGACCTTTCTTAGAGGAGCATGCTGCGTACTGAATTTGCATACTGAATTTTGAAATTGAATAACAATAATATGAAATGAAGAGCATAAGCAGAAGAGGCGACTTCTAATTTCCATGATCGTGTTTGTTGCTCCTAAAGTACATGTAAACCGAAACAGCAAAATCTTATAAGCTTTAACACTCTGGACCCCAATTTTTTTTTTTTTTCTTTTAGTAATCCAGCAATTATTAAGGGGTAATTCCAGTGGACCACTGCAGTACCATACACAATCGATCGATGGAAACACATTCAATGCACACCTGCATCCTGTGTCTGCAGATTGAAAGACCTGCTGAACCTCCCATCACTGTAGAGTCCAGCGCACTTCCGTGGATATTCTCTAACAAAGTCAGCACAGGGGAAAAAAAATCTTGGATTTTCAAGTCTGTGTACGAGGCTTTTTTAAATAGAACAAGGCAGGAGTGTGGTAAGGATATAAAGGGGAGGCTCGGTCTGCCGTCCCCTTTAAGTTGGTAAAACGAGTCCCCAAAAAAACACCAAAACGCATTAGCTGCTTGCCGATCAGCCGCCGTCGTTATATGTCGCCTCTCCTGCGCGAATCGCCATAGCTGTACGTCGGCGCGCGCCCGTTGCACGAGCGTGCCCACTGATCGATCGACTCGATGTCTGCTGGTGACCCACAATCGCCTATTAGAGAGGCAGAACAGGGATCTGCCTTTGTAAACAAGCCAAACCCCCGTTCTGACAGGGGATACGACAGATCTACTGTTCCCAGTCATCAAGAACCGTGATCTCTCATGTCCCTGGCATCCCATCCCCCATACAGTTAGAACACACCCAGGGAACACAGGTAACCCCTTGATCGCCCCCTAGTGTTAACCCCTTCCCTGCCAGTGTCATTTTTACATTGATCAGTGCTTTTTTAAAGCACTGATCAAAGCAATAATGTTACTGGTCCCCAGAAAGTGTAATTTGGGGTCAGATTTGTCTGCCGCAAAATCACAGATCGCTGCCATGACTAGTAAAAACAATGATAAAAAAATAAATAAAAGTCCCTAAATCTATTCCATAGTTTGTAGACGCGATGACTTTTGCGCAAACCAATCAATACGCCTATTCGGATTTTTTTCTACCAAAAATATGTAGAATCTATCTATCTATCTATCTATCTATCTATCTCGGCCTATAGTTTTTTTTATATTTTTTTTTTTTGGACATGTAAAAAAGTAAAAAAATAAATAAATAATTTTTCAAAATTGCCGCTCTTTGTTCTTTGTTTAAAGTGCAAAAAATAAAAAATCGCAGAGGTGAGCAAATACCACCAGAAGAAAGCTCAGCTTGTGGGAAAAAAGGACATCAACTTTGGGTGCAACATTACAGGACCGCGCAATTGTCAGTTAAATCGACGCAGTGCCGTATCGCAAAAAATGGCCTGGTCATTAAGGGGGCAAATCCTTCCGGGGCTAAAGTGTTTTTTGTTTTTTTTTTCAGAATGAAGGAGCCTTGTTAGCATTCACAAATAATAAAATTCACAAATTTTGACAGAGATATTTGCAGCTGCGGAGGAGGAATATAGTATCTTCCTTCAGGGTTTATATACATATGTATACATGCAAATATGCAGAGGAGGTATAATAGCCTCCTGCTGGCTACATTCAGATTTTACGGCTAAATGTTAAAGTGTACCTCAGTTATCGCTTCCCTTTAGTGTTAAAAAATAAACTAAAATCTCCACCAGTTCTTCTATAGGTGTTTCTGTAGAATATGAGCAGATGCAATTTAACACTGCCTCCTCTGATATCACTGATCCTCCACTGCCCAGCCCATATGTATGCGCACTACATGCTCTTTTACCTAGGTGTAAGGCCCCTTTCACACTTGTGTGACTTGTCCTGCGACTTGGGACTGCAAAGTCGCATGACAACTTGTACCCCATGATTTCCAATGAGTACCATTCATATCTGTGCGTCTTCAAGTTGCAGCAACTTCAATGTAGTGCCTGCATTACTTTGGTCCGACTTTGATGCGTCCTGAGGTCCATAGACCTCAAGATTACACAGGCATTGCTTCAAGTCATAGCAAAATCGTGGCAAAAATCGGCAAGTGTGAAAGGAGCCTAATGCAACCTAGCTGTCTAGCACAAACCTGGGAAGCAGGTAAGTTTTCATATGGGAAAGAAGTAGAGGTGCACCAAATGGAAATTTTGGCAACAAAACCAAAAATGCAGGATACACTTGGCTGAAAACTGACAGTTTATAAATAAAAATAAGTAAAATAAAAATAAAATAAGTAAAAACGTCCGACTTTGAAACGCTCAGGTGTGAATGCAGCCTAAAGTGTGAGCTATCTGGCTGTATATCGTACAGACAAGCAGTTTCACACAGACAGGAAGGCTCAATGAACTGCCACAGCGCTCCACAGTACCGTGGTAGTTCATTGAGAACTGCAAGCCGACATCCGCAAAGGATGTTGGTACTTGTAGTTCATCAATTCACAGAGCTGTGTGAATGAATGACACGGGTGTGTGGGCGGAGCCCCGCACGGCAGCGCAATTTTTAAACAGTGACAGCTAGTATGGGGAACTTCTCCCCATACTGCTGTCACAGGCGGCAGCTGCAGCATTGGCAACATGTTCCACCCTAAAAAACAGGTGTATCATCATGTCATCCGCCAGCATCCTATTCGGTCCGCTAAAAGACGAAGGATGGGGATATGTTCGCCATCCGTCCGGCAGATCAATAGACATGCAGCCTGTTTCCATCAGACCCCTCCATAGAGAAAAGTGGGCTGTGTATGCAGAGCAGACACGGACCCGTCATCCACCTGCTCAGCAGGGATCAGCCGAGAGATCCCACCGCTGACAGAGGCGGATCAACTTGGACGGATTCCGCCTCGTGTGAAAGGGGCCTTACAAAAAACTGGAGAGTGCAAAATCTGGTGCAGCTGTGCATAGTAGCCAATCAGCTTCTAATTTCTGCTTGTTCAATTAAGCTTTGACGATAAGCCTAGGTTCACATTGGATCGATTTGTCATGCGATTTGAGAGATCAATTTGCATGACAAGTTGCAGCCTATTGGAGGCAACGACACTGTTCCAATCGGTGCGACATCGATTTTGCGCCGCCGCACCGATTTGCAAAAGGAGTTCCTGCACTACTTTTGCCGATTTCAGGTGCGACTTCAATAGACATCTGTGTGGCTTCATGCACAGATGTCTATCAAGTGGCACCTGAAATCGCGCTGACCTTGCTACTTTGAAATTGCGCTACTTCAAGTGAAGTGGGCACGATTTCAAAGTAGCATCAATGTGAACCAGGGATAAATCTCAGAAGCCGATTGGTTTCTATGCACAGCTGCACCAGATTTTGCAGTCTCCAGTTTTAGCGAATCAACCCCAAAGAATCCAAAAAGTCATAAAACCCCCAAGCACACAGCTAAATACACAGATTTCATATATAGAAGTGGTTTTACCTGCCAAATGACTTGTTTTTCTGTCCATTCAGCCCTAAGATTAGCACAGCTCCACCACACAGCAGTGTGCCTGGCAGGGCAACATTTGAATTTTTGTAAGAAAAAAATGCAAGCAGGAAGGCTTTTATTGTAGAGGAGACTATATAGGGGTTTATTTTTTTTTTACTAAAGCTGGAGAGTGCAAAATCAGTCTCACTTCTGCAGAAAAAAAAAAAACAATCAGCTTCTAACCTCAGCTTTGGCAATAAAACCTGGAAGCCGATCGGGGCCCACTTGTGCATTGAAACCAATCGGCTTCCAGGTTTCATTGCCAAAGCTGAGGTTAGAAGTTGTTTTCTTCTGCAGAAGTGAGCCCCGATTTTGCACTGTCCAGCTTTAGGCTCGGTTCACACCTATGCTTTTTTTTACACTACGGACTACAGTCCATTTAACATGGTTTCCTATGGAACACGTTCACATCTGTGCTTTTCTCAGCCGCTGCGTTTTTGGGAAAGGTAAAAGCAAAATGGTGCGTTTTTGGTCCAATAGACTTTAATGGAGAAGCTGCAGAAAAGCATGTAGTGCGTTTTTGCCGCGATTGGCGTCTTTGAATCCACCCAACAGGTGGAACAGTGGGTGGCACGCTCGCCTAGCAGTAAAAAGGGTCGCTGGTTCGAATCCCAACCACGGCACTACCTGCCTGGAGTTTGCATGTTCTCCCTGTGCCTGCGTGGGTTTCCTCCGGGTACTCCGGTTTCCTCCCACACTCCAAAGACATGCTGGTAGGTTAATTGGCTTCTGTCCAAAATTGGCCCTAGTATATGAATGTGAGTTGGGGACCTTGGATTGTGGGCTCCTTGAGGGTAGGGATGTGAGTGTGCGAGGTATGTGTGGAGCGTTGCATAAATTGATGGCGCTATATAGGTACCTTAAATACATAATGATATAATAGATGAGCATCTTAATGAGACACAATGTACAGGGGATAGGGACAATTGTAGACACTCACTCAGGTTGAATAAAGACACCAGTCCATCCTAACTATGTAACAAATTGGCCAAAAAAAAAAAAAAAAAAATGCAAAACGCATAAATAAAACATGTGTAAAAATGCAAAATGCACCGCAAAAATAGATCAAAAGCAAACTGCAAAGGTGTGAACCAATTCTCAGTAAATAAACCTTTATATGTCAACATGTATGGCGACTTCACGCGTGCCTTTCATTTTTTTTTCTCACAACATCTTTATTTTTCAAATGCCTTTGTAGGCGATTTGATTTTGGGGGGGGGGGGGGGGGGGTTAAGCTTGGGGAGCTTTCAATATTTCACATAAAGGTCTGTGTTAAAGGATTCTTGCACCTAGCAACGAAGGCAAACAGCTAGTAGGAAGGAGCGTAGGAGTGACAAAACAAGAGAGAGAAGAGGAAGCATTAAATTGAGGTATATGGTAATGTGCTGTAAGCATTAGCCCGGGTCTGATATGACAGATTAAGTCGTATAGTAAAAGTGCAGAGTGGAAGGAGACTTTATAAAAGGAAATAATAAAAGAAATAGGCAGACTGATTGAGAATGCAAATTGCAACACAAAAAAATCACAATACATTTCAATTTTGCTCCACACGTGTCCAACGTCTGCTGCGAATAGCTCTGTACAAACTGATGAATAGAGGCAGCTCAGCAGCTCAGAATCAGGTCACGGCTCAGTTTAACTCCTGATAGGAAGATCAGGTGGGCTAGGGAAGAGTTCTTGGAAAGCTGAAGACTTCATACAGGCACGTATGGATATAAAGCAGCTCATCCAGCACTGTTGTGGCCTTCCTTCCCTGACACTGACCGCCTCCCTGCTGCAGGAGAGAGGTTGGTGAAGTGTATCCAAAACTAAAAAGAAAATGGAATATGTTGCCGCTTACCAGTTCGTAGATGCGATGGCTGCATTTGTTTTCTATTTGTAGGCATTTCCTCTTCATTTTTGCCTCCTGGTAAAACTGCAAATAGGATTTTGGCACCCCCTGTAAAATTAATTTTCTTGGTGTCCTTTAACCACTTCAGCCCCGGAAGAATTTACCCCCTTCCTGACCAGAGCACTTTTTGCGATTTGCCACTGCGTCGCTTTAACTGACAATTGCGCGGTCGTGCGACGTGGCTCCCAAACAAAATTGACGTCCTTTTTTCCCCCCACAAAAAGAGCTTTCTTTTGGTGGCATTTGATCACCTCTGCGGTTTTTATTTTTTGCGCTATAAACAAAAAAATAGCGACAATTTTGAAAAAAAAAAAACGCATTACTTTTTGCTATAATAAATATCCCCAAAAAATATATAAAAAAACATTTTTGTTCCTCAGTTTAGGCCGATACGTATTCTTCTACATATTTTTGGTGAAAAAAAAAAAAATTGCAATAAGCGTTTATTGATTGGATTGCGCAAAAGTTATAGCGTTTACAAAATAGGGGATAGTTTATGGCATTTTCATTATTAATTTTTTTTTTTACTAGTAATGGCGGCGATCAGCAATTTTTATTGTGACTGCGACATTATGGCGGACACATCGGACATTTTTGACACATTTTTGGGACCATTGTCATTTATACAGCAATCAGTGCTATACAAATGCACCGATTCCTGTGTAAAGACACTGGCAGTAAAGGGGTTAACTACTGGCGGGGAGGGGTTAAGTATGTCCTGGGGAGTGTTACTAACTGGGGGGGGGGGGGCGTGGCTACGTGTGACACATCACTGATCTCTGCTCCCAATGACAGGAAGAGAAAATTTAACAAGATCAGAACTTTCTAGAGAATATATAAAGCCCACAGATATGCAAGTAAAACGTATGTAGGGAGATTTGTGTCATCCCTGTGTATCATCGGAGGCTGTTCACTTCACTGGGTATATGTGAGGGTTTACATCCACTTTACCCTCCTGGCATCCGCGCTATGGCCGAATGACGGCCACAGCGCGGACCTTAATTCCCGGGAGGCCGTCATATGACGGCCTCCCCTGTGCACGCTCCCTGCGCGCACCCTGCAGGCACTGAGTCGCTGAGACTCGGCTGATCACCGATCCGAGTAAGGGGCCGGTCCCGGCCCCTTACCATGTGATCAGCTGTCAGCCAATGACAGCTGATCACATGATGTAAACAAAAGATCGGTAATCAGTCTTTTTTTTTTACTCACGCTGACAGCGTGAGTACAAGAAAAAGCCGATCACCGGCTAGGATGTGAGGGACATCGGTCCCCAAGTGGAAGAGGCACATCTGTCTCATCAGTGCTACCTAAAAGTGCCACCTAACAGTGCCCACAGTGCCACCTAACAGTGCCCACAGTGCCACCTATCAATGCCCACCTGTAGTGCCAATCAGTGCCACCCAGCCGTGCTGCCCATCACTGCCCATCACTGCCACCCATCAGTGCCCATCACTGCCGCCTATCAGTGCCCATCACTGACGCCTATCAGTGTCCATCACTGCCGCCTATCAGTGCCCCTCACTGCCGCCTCATCAATCAGCGTACATCAATAAAGGAGAAAAATTACCCGTTTCAAATTTTTTATAACAAAATATAAAAAAATAATTTTTTTTAAAAAAAAAATCAGTTTTTTAAATTTTTTTAACAAAAAGTAAAAACTGCAGAGGTGATCAAATACCACCAAAAGAAAGCTTGGTAAAGCTTGTGGTAAAAAAACGGTAAAAATTTCATTTGGGTACAGTGTAGTATGACTGCGCAATTGTCATTCAAAGTGCGTCAGCGCTGAAAGCTGAAAATTGGTCTGGATAGGAGGGAGGTTTAAGTGCCCGGTAAGCAAGTGGTTAAGGTAAAAAAAACAATTTTCAGTGTCCCTGTGCCCCCCCCCTCCCTGTGTGAAGGGGAAGAGAGGGGAGTAGAGATCAGTGTTGTGCACGGCTGTATCTTTTCTCTCCTTACTTCCTCTTTACACTGCATTCGAGCAGCAGCCGTTGGCTCTTGCTGCTGTCAATCAGAGGAAGTGGGGGGGGGGGGGCGGGCCTAAGTCCCACTGTGTCCGCGGAGTGCAGCTCCGTAGACACACAGCTCGGGAGCGCGGGGACTACCTCCCCCCATAGCCAGCTATGGTAGTCCCGTAAAG
Organism: Lithobates septentrionalis; assembly: GCA_037952835.1. Lineage (NCBI taxonomy): Eukaryota > Metazoa > Chordata > Amphibia > Anura > Ranidae > Lithobates > Lithobates septentrionalis. The sequence continues at coordinate 796,688 of JBBDGP010000881.1, read as the reverse complement.
AAGAGAATTCCAAGATCACCGCCGGGGACCAAAGAAGGACAGAGCAGGTAAGTATAACATGTTTGTTATATATATATATTTTTTTTTTTTATTGCGTTTAGTAGCACTTTAACTCTGGGCAATTAGCTTAAACACAGATGAAAAACATTCATAGGAGCTGTATTTCTTTCCATCCAATCCTGAGATTTTCACAGACCGTACACAAAACACAACAATGTAATACTGACATAAAAGCACACACACAGGTTGGACTTGATGGACTTGTGTCTTTTTTCAACCTCACCTACTATGCAACTATGTAACTGTTTTACTAAGCAGAAGACCTAATTTTCCCTGCTGCAGCTCATTAACACTGGCAGGTCTTGTCCCTCCCTTCATTTATTACTGGACAGTAAAATCTCCTCTCTGGAACTATGCTCTCTCCACCTATCGGCATGTTTTTTTTTTTTTTTGCACTGCACACAACTAATGCTAGACATAGACAGATCAAAACTTGGCCAGTTCAGCAGGAAACGGACAAATGATCCATCTATGGGCAAGCTGGTTGCACAAAAGTCGATTTATTGATTGACTTCAGTACAACCAGATTTTTTTTCACACAATCACTGTATAAATCATTGTATTCTGATGGCGGAGAAACCTCCTGCAGTCAGAATACAATAGCGCAGGGACAGGGATCCCCCCCCCCCATCAACACTGACTGTGTTGATGGGGAGAATCAAGCGTAATTGCATAATTCCAGGACCAGCCTTTGTGACTTGCAGTCAAGCCCCTCCTCTTTTATAAAGCCTCGTACAAATGATCGTTCATTTTTTTTTGCATACTAGTCTCGTATCGAAAATGAAGAGGTTACTAAAGTTATTACAGAATACAACTTTTTAAGTAATGCAATGTGTTGTATAGTATTGTAATGTTTTCTTTTGTTTCCGAGTTTTTGCGTGGTCTTGGTCTTCCGATTTTTTTGGACGAATACTTGTACTGAATAAAACGGAAATTGTTTGTTCTGGTATCGAACAAGAAAAAAATTAGCGTGGTTGTACCTTTGGATAATTTTGCTTGAACTGTTGTGATCGGCTCTCCAAAGCTGTGTACCAACGATCAGATTATTGTACAATCGCTTCAAAAGCGGCATTTTTCTTACGGTTTTCTGATCGAGTGTACTAGGCATAAGCCCTGCTATACAGTCAACTACAAGAGTTAGATATCAAGCCAAATTCAGGCACTTGCATGTATTAAAAAAATATATTTAAGGATACATTAAATTAAAAAGCTGCATTAATTTGTGTCTTTTAGATCTGTCTAATTTTAGCTTTAAACTATTTATCTTTATTAAAAAAAAAAAGAAAAACATTTTTTTTCCCTCTAATCAGGGGCTGAAAGTATTCTGGAAACTCCCTTATTCTGGAATTCAGGTATTCCCAAAATTAAAAAATATTTCCTTTTTTGTACGTGTAATCCTTCCATTTTCGTCTCACTTTACACCCCGGGCAGCAGGCAAGCACACGGAGGTAATGTCAGCCATTACATTAAATATTTCATCAAGTGTCAGAAAACAGAACGCCAGGAAGAGAGCCACCCACCCCAGGGGAATCTAGAATGTCAAAGAATTCCCGGGCAAGGACAAGAAGGTCACATGCTCCATAGCGGACTAAAAGCGAAGAGCGTGTCGGAAATCCCAGGCAGGGAACGTGTTGATGTTATTTATCAACAATGTAACATTCTCATCAATAATGATCATGCCAAGCAAAGACCAAGATCCCAAAATCCACCCACATTCCATTCCTCTGTCTACACTCAAAACATTTAGGTTTGACGTCCACACTTGTGTTTGTTGTGCCATTTTTTGCATAACTTAATCTTTCAGCTAGGGTCACCAAATATGTACTATATATGTATAGAAGGTGATGCAATGCACGAGCTTGCCAAAAAACTGCTGAAGGTAAAGCCAGATACAAAATAAGCCACTAAGATTGTATTGTTTAGTGAGTGACCATGGTTCTGAGATGTTCCACTGACTTGCACAAACAGTGGGAGCAAAGTGTAAGGCCTATGCATCTCTACTACGTTCAGCACATATTGATAGCAAATGCGTTACCCTCCAATGCATATTTACCAAAATAAAAAGGTTTTTTAAATTACTATAACAGTCACTCCTTTAATCAGGGATGTGACTGTGCCTGCCCACCCAAAGCCACCGGGGTCAGACAGCTCAGAATCCAGAATGGTAAGTAGGAGTGCTTCTGCTAGAAGGGTCCTTCAGGTGCTATATATATATATATATACACATTCAGGACCATCCAAGTTCCAAGGATAGCAAGCGGACAGGAAATCGAGCTGGGCGTACAGAAGAGAAGCAGGCTCTGGACAAAGATATGCAGAGAAAGGCGCTTCTAAGTGCAGTATGTCAGCAATTTTATTAAAAGGCCATGGTTACATAGTTACATAGTAGGTGAGGTTGAAAAAAAAGACACAAGTCCATCAAGTCCAACCTATGTGTGTGATTATGTGTCAGTATTACATTACATATCCCTGTATGTTGCGGTCATTCAGGTGATTATCTAATAGTTTCTTGAAGCTATCAATGCTCCCCGCTGAGACCACCGCCTGTGGAAGGGAATTCCTCATCCTTGCCGCTCTTACAGTAAAGAACCCTCTACGTAGTTTAAGGTTAAACCTCTTTTCTTCTAATTGTAATGAGTGGCCACGAGTCTTATTAAACTCTCTTCTGCGAAAAAGTTTTATCCCTATTGTGGGGTCACCAGTACAGTATTTGTAAACTGAAATCATATCCACTCTCAAGCGTCTCTTCTCCAGAGAGAATAAGTTCAGTGCTCGCAACCTTGCCTCATAACTAAGATCCTCCAGACCCTTTATTAGCTTTGTTGCCCTTCTTTGTACTCGCACCATTTCCAGTATATCCTTCCTGAGGATTGGTGCCCAGAACTGGACAGCATACTCCAGGTGCGTCCGGACCAGAGTCTTGTAGAGCGGGAGAATTATCGTTTTATCTCTTGCGTTGATTCCCCTTTTAATGCCAATATTCTGTTTGCTTTGTTAGCAGCAGCTTGGCATTGCATGCCATTGCTGAGCCTATCATCTACTAGGACCCCCAGGTCCTTTTCCATCCTAGATTCCCCCACAGGTTCTCCCCCCAGTGTATAGATTGCATTCATATTAAAAACACTTACAGGATTACAGAGTAAATCCTAGTTTCAGAGCATGCTCAAAGGCTCATTCTTCAAAACCTTTTGAAGGAGCCTTTGAGCATGCCCCGAAACAAGTCACCTCCCCCTTGCTAACATCACTTCTGCGCCCTAACCCCCCCCTGTTTTCCATGGTGGTTTCAAGAAGTGCGGCGGCCATCTTGCTCCTTCAGACTTGGTTCCTGCAGCTGCTGGTCAGCACAGTGACAGGGAAGACATCTCAGGAGGACCTCAGAAATTGATGAGCCCATTTACCCTGTAATCCGGTGTCTTGCCTTTTAAAAACGGCTAACATACTGCACTTAGAAGTGGCTTTCTCTGCATATCTTCAGCTCAGAACACAGAAGTGCTCAGAGCAGAGCACTTCAAGGTACTTATCGCCCAGTGGTGATCAGAAAACAGAAGAGCTTTTCCTTTAAAAAAAAAAAAAAATGTATTCACTTGATAGGGAGTGCGTTCACTTCAGGTAGAGTCCAATTCCTAGCACAGCCAGTGTTCCCTCTCCCTCTTTGCATGTTGTAGCCATCTCCTCTTTTAGAAGCGACTATTTGCTGTCTTCTCTGGCCCAGCTAATTCACCCCTCAGCTCCATACATAACCATTAAATACATGCACATATAATCTTATAGGAAGATAATTGCTGACATGAATGGTCTGGTGGAGACACCAAGATAGTGCTGATGGCAGCCAATGGCAGGCTGCTGCAGTAAACAACATTGCTGTCACTCTGTAATTAGGTGACAGGTATTTTAAACACTTCAGTCAGCAAATAAATGCACTTTATACCTTCTCATTCATCACAAATATGCCCTGCTAAACAGCACAATATATCAGTGTGTCCCTTATAAAGGGGCTTTAAAAAAGCATGTCAATAGTATTGAGCCAGAGTCTTAATGCCTTGCAGCAGAATGTGATTTAACTGGTTCCATATAAAACACAGATTGGGGCATTATGTGGAGATGGGATAAGAAAACATGGGCTTGCCA